>CM029012.1:236216282-236816282 GCA_016801055.1 Panax notoginseng
AGAGATATGGTGCCTTGAAAACACTTGGTGAGCGGAAACAAGCATTCAATGAGGTATTATTTCTGAAACATTCCGCTAATGGCTTTATGGTGGGTTCTCAACTTACTTTAACGGAAATATAATTAGACATGCTAGAATTTAATGCTGGTCCTACTCATTGCTGTTTAGTTCTTCATGAAATAAGCATATTTATCTCCTTTCTGATTCTTGATTTATTCTGTGTTTTGCGCTGAAGTACTTGATGCAAAGGAAAAAACTGGAGGCTGAGGAGAGGCGCTTGAGGCAGAGAAAAGCAAAAGAAGAATTCACAAAGATGTTGGAAGTAAGTTACATACAGTTCAGAATTTTAAGGTGCCATTATGTATGTGAACTGTTTTTATTATCATCATTTGTATAGGTGCCATGTTTTTCCCTTAATATAATTTTTATTTTATAAATTGAGCATCATTATATCAAGTGTTCCTTGTATTTTTTCCTCACTTTAGTCAGGTACTGTTGAGTAGTTTACAAATAGAAATAGGGGAGGCAATTTCGATATATCAGTCGGAATCATTAACCATTTGTATCCAACTCTACCATAGCTGCTACTTTTAGTCATCATTTGTTAAGAGTTTGTAAGTTGTATTACATTGAATACCTTTAGAAAGTATCTCTAGTACGTAATGACTAGGCCCAACCTTTCTCATTGCTAATTGCATCGTTCATATTCTAGAATTGGGCCCATTTTATAGATCTAATATCATTGATTCGCTATTTTGTTATCCTTAAAATTAATACCTTTCTGTTGACTCAACAAATTATTTGATCCATTTTACATGCTTTTATAACCTATTATTTAATCACTCGTACACGCAATGTGAAATTCTCTTCCTTCTCCTTTATTCCCTCCAACCTGATGACATTTATGTACAAAATTTGCAAGAGAATTGTAGTAATGGGTGGAGAGATTGAGGAAAACAACTAGGTAAAGAGCAGTGACGAAGCCAAGATTTGTATTTAGTGAGGTCAAAATATTATGACTGGGGTTTGGGGGCAGTGGCCCCGAGTCAATTTTTTGAATAATTTTGCACTTTCCGATTGTTTATAGAAAACAAATATTTAGTTACAATGTTAATATAATAAATACTCCCTCCGTCTTTGGATGACCTATGGTATATTTTTTTGTTTAAGTACATAAAGTAAAAGGTAAATACGTCATTTAGTGTGATTCATTAATATAAAAAAATAGTCATTACTTTAAATAATTTTGTGGGACTACTAAGGATAAACGTAGAACTTTTTCTACTCTCTTTCTTTTACTTTTTTAATTTATGTGAAAAATATATTTTTTTTGGAGGACGGAGGGAGTAGTAATATATATATATATATATATATATATATATATATAGGGAAAATGTAATTTGCCTTGGCCAAACTTGGCTAAAGCTACCAAGTAAAACGATGTAGTTTTACTCATTAGGGTTAAGTTTTTTATTTTTTGGTTTTATATAAAAAAACACTTTAATTATAATTTTTATACAAAATTACGTCGTTTTGTTAAGTACCCTCTGCCAAACTTGACTAAAGTTGTAAGGCAGGCCTTAGGGCTTAGATTATGGTAGTGATCTAGTAAATGGTTGTTATGAACATTATTCCAGCAAACACATTTTTCACCGTCCAGTATGAGATCTAACGGGTGAGATTAATGGAGTTTGCAAGAGATTAAACTCCTGCATCTACTCTTAGCAGCAGTAGGCTATTTTTTTACCTCTCTACTAAGAGTAGAGGTACGGATGAATGTCCTAAATACTCCACCTTAGTTATATTTAAATAGTTTCAATATATTTATTTATAATGTCATTTATATTAATTAAATCAAATTGTATTACAATATGGAGTTTAAATTTTAAATAATCAAATAGTTAACAATGTTAAATTTTATTACTTAAGAAATTATTTATACAAATAGATACACTGAATATAATTGACAATTTTAAATTTTATTATTTAAGAAATTATTTATAAAAATAGATACATTAAATATAATTGACAATGTAAAGTTTTATTATTTAAGAAATTATTTATACAAATAAATACATTAAAACTATTTAAATATAATTAAAGTGAGGGTATTTAGGACATTCCTCGCTGCCTCTACCTGTTTGGTTACGCAGGGGTTAATTTCACCCGTAAGATCTTGCATTGGAGGGTGGGGGATTCGTTTGATGGAATAAGTGTCTATAACAACCATTTGCTAAGCATCACTGCCCTATATATATATATGTATATATTTATATATATGTATATATGTACACACACACACACATACCTTATTGGCCTTTAATATGCATTTCTAATTACAAATTTGTCCATATATACTTAATTTGTTATTTTTTTTAAAAATAATATAAATTAGATTACTATTTATTTTTAGAAGATTAGAGGGAGATACATATAAGAATGGAATAGGAATGACATGTGATTGAGAAAGTTATATAAATTTCAATTTGACCCCGGACAATTAGAAAATTTATAAAATTTCAGTAGGGTCAATTTTTATATTACACTTAATTTTTTTAAAAATTTATTATATGTTTTAAAATACTTTTCTTTTCCAGTGGGGTCAATTGACCCCACTCACGTCAAGGTGGCTTCTTCCCTGGTAAGGAGCACATATCACCTTCCTGAACGTGAATCTCCTTCAAATCTTATGATTGCATTTACTTTAAAATATCGCCGATCAACAAATCTAATAAACCTAAGCGTAGTGATTGGATTATTGATCTTCGTGTGTCTGAGTTGTTTACTTGGAGAATCAACCAAGTTAAACATAATTATGTCCAACAACAGAAAGTAAAAGAAATACATTTTCGACCTTCAAAGTATAGTATTCCTTGTGACAGAAATACGTTTCGTGCTTATATGAAACTCGAACGCACTTTGGATAATGGCCAATTTGGTTTTACAGCACTAAAAGGTTGTCTTTCCTCAAATTCGTATGTGTATTTGTCGTTCAATTGTTTTTGTTCAAAACAATTTATATTTTAATTTTAAATTCAATTTCAAATGGAGGTGATACCATTATCACATTATGGGCTATGGCATTTCATCTGTTACCTGATTACCGATTCTGTGTTCTTGCAGGAGTCCAGGGAACTAACATCATCCATGAGATGGAGGTTGATATGTGTCTACATATAACAATTATTTATGTTAGTATTTAATTGATTTTTGTAAGAAGCAATGTGTATTATATTTTCTGATCAGTTTATTGTGAAACCAGCAAAGCTATAACTATATTTGAAGATGATGAGCGGTTTAAGGCAGTTGAACGAGCTGCAGACCGTGAAGATCTCTTTAAAAACTATTTGGTGGATCTTCATAAAAAGGTGAATGTGGCTTCAACTTTGCTTAAGTTTAAATTGTTAAGCAGCCTGTTTTTCAAGTATTATCTCTCTGTCTCTGCCTTTTGATGTTCTAGAAATCTTTTTGTAATCTCTTTTGAGTTGTTGAGCCTATGCCTGCCATAATAATAAATTTATATAAAATATGGAAAAATGGTGACTGGAAATTGTGCGGATGTTGTGATAAATAGGTTGGTTAGAATTGTCTTAGTTTATTTTATTCAAGGCCATCAAGAAAGTGCAGCGTTTGTATTTTTTTTCTAAGAAATTCATCATCTCTATTAGCATCAGTTATTGGGTATCTGGAGGTTTGGCATTTTACAGTTCCCTATTCCTTTTGCCGTCTTTGTGGGTTTTAATTGCAGGAAAAGGTAAAGGCTCAGGAGGAGTATCGGCAGAATAGATTAGATTATAGGAATTTTCTGGAAACCTGTGGGTTGATAAAGGTACATCTTCCAAAACCTTTATGTCTAGAACATTTTTCTTATTTGATTTTTTTGTTTTTGTTTTTGGCATATCTATTGTTAATTTCTTTGCAGGTGGACACTCAATGGAGAAAAGTTCAAGATCGTTTGGAAGATGATGAAAGCGGCTCCCGCCTGGAAAAAATTGATCGACTGGAAATTTTCCAGGTGAATTTCTTAAATTAGATAGTTTTACTTAAAAAAATTATTGAATTATGATCGGTCATCCCTGTTCACTAGTTTAATGCTGATACTGGTCTTTGAGGCAGGAATATATTCGTGACTTGGAGAAGGAAGAAGATGAACAAAGGAAAATAAAAAAGGTGCTTTGAGATTTTTCTTTCTTTCATAAAAATTAACTACTATTGGGATAGTGTTGTAAATTTTACTTCTACCAAATTTAAGGAACAAATTAAACGGGTAGAGCGGAAAAACCGTGATGAATTTCGCAAGATGATGGAAGAACATGTTGCTTCTGGAACTCTTACAGCTAAAACTCAGTGGCGTGATTATTGTCAAAAGGTAGTAATTCATAGAATTGGTCCAGTTATGTGAATGAAGGTTTTGTCCACATATTCCTCATCTCAACTTATTATTTTTTACGCGAGATAATTTTAGGTCAAGGATTCTGTGCCTTATCAGGCTGTTGCATTGAATCTTTCTGGCTCTACACCAAAAGATTTGTTTGAGGATGTTGCTGAAGAATTACAAATACAGGTACTTGTTTTGATCCCCATCAACTGCTGGTTAAAATTTGTAGTTTAATTTGTCTGTTAAAGATCTCAAGATTTTAATGCCAGGTCCAAGTGTGGTACACCAATTTACTGGTTTAAAGACATAATTGATGCTAACATTTGATTAGCAAACTCTAACATGATAAGTTAAGGTGTATTATATTGCTTAAATTTTCTGGCTTCGAAGGTTTCTACTAATGAATGCATTCCTCCACTTGATAAAAGTTGGAGCGCTCTCTGTTTTTGGAATTGCCCCTTCTTGAATCTGATACACCAGACATGATGGCTATTACAGGTCTTCAGTATCTGCATGTGTTCATTGAACTAAAATATTTATTTTGACAGCCTTGAAGAAAAACTTGGTAGTATTCTAGATTGAAAGAAGAAATTTACGATAGATAAGAGGGAATCAATCCAATGTAAGAAAATAACGAGGCTCACAATAAAGTAAGAAAGAATATTGAACTACAGTGAAGGGACTGTGCACCAGAAGTATGAATGTTTATTTCCATAAAACTACCCAGAAAGTTACAATAACACCGAACCTCCAAAGTAGCATCAAGATGCCCGTTATTACACCTAAAATGTATTAGGAAGAAAACTATGTATAGGAGTGACCCACTCTTTGTCACGCCCAAGATTAAACATTTCCGTCTCCAAGCTGTCGGACAATGAAGCAATTATTGATGGTGATATTTACTGCACTCATTGCGCATAAACAAATGTTTAGAGATAATGTCACTTGGGTCTGTGTACATGCAATATGCTGTTAGAAACTTAAAATCAAGCTGATTTTGTGGCAATGACCGCATAACATCCTTGCTCTTGGATAGAACTTTAGCCTTCCAAGTAAAAGTAGCCAAAGTATTGGGAACAGGTCTTGTGCGCGAGTTAGAAAAGTATACTAATAAATTTATTTAAACCAGTAGATATTTTAATGTATTTCTTAACTGGTATGCATAAGCACAAGTACACTTGTATTGATTTACTAAATGTGGTTTAGATCTGAATTACAATGGTTGCCTTTGACTGTCTTTCCGTCTCTTTTGTATACTCTGGCAGTATGATGAAGACAAAACTCACATAAAAGATGCTATTAAGTCGGAAAAGGCAAGACTACATACACTAATCTTTATTTGTGCATCTCATTACATACTTCATTCTGATTTTATAATTTATGTTTGTTTCTTTTGTATCTTTTTTAGATCATCATTGCATCAACATGGACGTTTGAAGACTTTAGGGCTGCTATCCCTGAGAGCATTGGTTCCCCACCAGTATCAGATATTAATTTACAGGTTTAACTTCTGCTGTTTGATATCTTTACTCTTATCTTTGTTTCCAAATGTTGACCTTGATACGCAACGTCAAATTTTCATTTTTTACATTACACATTCTTTTTGTTTCTTGAAGGTACACATCCTTACTAGTTATTTGAGTGACATAAATATGCCATGCAACCTTGCAAGTCCTTTTGAAAAGAGCTTGAAACTTCTAATCAATATAAAATAGAATAAATTTCTTGTTTTCTAATAAAAAAGTATTGAAGGACTAAAATATCCTAACCAAATAATTAAATTACCTAATCAATATAAAATATCCTAAATCACCACTATTAAATAAATTGTCCAAGTATAAAATAGTTACAATATTTTTTTTTCAAATATAAACAGAATTTCCAGCTCTTCTATCTATATGGTCTTCATTATTCTCCTTTTCGATGAGAAAATTCGATTCTTTTGTCTAGTGTTAGATCTGAGTTGTTGCAGCACGGCCAGAGAGCAGTGTTGTTGTTGGATGATATGCGATGGTGGTGGTTGATTTGGCAATGTAAGTAAGAGCTGTGGATGCTAGGTTTCCAGTTGGCAAAACCAAGTAATTCCCCATTATACTTGACACCTTTTCAGCATTTCTCCATTAAAATTTTAAAAATATGCAATTAACCCATTGAATTAATTAAAAATATGTAATTGCACGATTATGTTAAATTTATTGAATGACCGTTAAATTGAGGTTCCAATTTTCGTGTGGCAGTAAGAAAAAAGAGAGAAAGAAACATTTTTTGAAGAAGTGGTCAATCCATGTGGATTTAGCACCCAGGCAAGAATTAAAAAGAAGAAATAACTTTGATACGTATTAAGCTAACCAGCTTCCCTCTTACATTATCTTCTCTCTCTTCTTCCCTGCTTAGTAGTCCTATCAACTGATCCAAATGAAGTTTGTTACATTGTAAGCTTGCTGTTTGGAGTTTGGACAAGTTTCGTTGCAGTGTTCTAAAAATCGTTAGGCGGACCTAGGTGGCGAAGGGGTCGCCTAGCGCCTAGGCGGTGCCTAGGCATTTTCCTAGGCGGACTAGGTGTTTTCTTAAGTGGGCTCATTTAGTTATCTTTTCTATGTAGATACATGTTATACTATACAAAACATATAGTAGATGCAATTTTTTAAAATATTACATGAAATATTCTCAAAAAAATATATTTTAAGGCTTAAAAAAATTATTTCAAGTATTGTAGAGTTTCAAAGTAGATGTTTGATTTTACCTAGGCGGGGCTTTGGCGCCCAGCCAAATTGAGACTATAAGGGACCGCCTGGCTCTTGGCGGGATTTTTTTAGAATAGTGTTTCCTCGGCACAACCAGTAACTGCTGCTGTACCGTCCTTACAGACTTCATAAAACCTTAATCAACCACCAATGGTGTCATCTCATGCATCATAATCTTGAACAATGGCAAACTCTTCGCCTCCCTCGACAAACCCCCGTGTGGTTGACTGAAACCTTATCTCAAATCTTCTATCCTCGTTGGCCACTCTGACAACATTAACAATCTGGCCTGGTCCTCCGACTCCCGCTATATTTGCTCTACCCGCATTCGATTGCGTCAAAACCCTCCACGATCACACCAATTTTGTTTTCTGAGTCAATTTCAGCCCTCAATCCAATCTCATCATCTTTGATTCCTTTGTAGCCATTAACAAACCTTTGGGGCTTCAATATATGCTGGCAAGATGACAAATGACAAAATCCCCAATTTTTCCCTCTCAATTTAGCTGAATTGATCTCCTACTTTGTTGTGTTTGTATGAACTCTAATTTGCTAAGCCTCATGTTTGTTTAAAACACAACTGAGGTCTCGTTCTTGGGATGATTGCCATGTTTTGGCTCCTAATACATGTAAGAAAGCCCATGTCATTTTACTTGTCTTTTTACCAGCCATGTAGGAAAAAACTTGAAGCAATTTGATGGGGGTTCAATTATTTTAACAGATCCGTCTAATTTCATTTTTTTAATTAATTCAATGTGGCAATTGCAATTTTTTAAAGTTAAATGGGGTAATAAGTAAAATGTGCCAATTTTTTAAAGTTAAATGAGGTAATAAGTAAAATGTGCCGAGTACAATGAGTGAGTGAAGTAATCCTTAGTTTTGCCGTTTTCGGTTTGTACTCCAGCGACATAAAGATCTTCCCATAGCCATAGTTGTTAAGGCGATGCCAAGGCGTCCAGTCGGCAGGAGGCACCCAAGGCGACCGAGCGACTTGGTCTTGGGTTGAAAGTCGAGCGCATAGCCAAGGCAATCATCGCCATGGATGACTCGGGTTGACTTTGACGACTTTCCGGCAAATCGAGAGACTTGGCCACTCCGGATCGACCAAAATGTTAGCTGGGTTAAAAAAAGGAAACGACGTCGCATCACAGTAAAGTCGATTTGCGCAGTAGAACTTAGAAGAAGATGAAGACTGTGAAGTCGACTGAGATTTCGAGAGAGACTGTGAGAGCGAGTCTTCCGGCGACGGCGGCGCTGCTGGCGAGTGGCGGCGGCGCTGCTTGCGACTCGATCGGCAAGTTCTTCTTCTTCTTTTCTCCTTTACTCCTGGTTGCGCTACTCCTTGTTTACTGCTTACTATTTTCTTTTCTTTATACTGACTGCTTTGTTTTTTTTGTTCCCCTTATGCTTATGCTTATCCTTTCTTCTACTGACTATTGGTTATATATATATATATATATATATATATATATATATATATATATATATATACTTATCCTTTATGTTAACTGATGGTTATATATATAATTATATAATTATTATAATAATAAATAATTATAATAATAAATATAATTATTATAATTATAAATTATAATAATAAATATAAACTATTATAAATATTATTATTAAATTATAAATATATATATATATAATAATATAATATAACATAATAATAATAATAAGTTATATATAAATATAAATAAATTATAATAATATAAATATATATGTGTATATATATTTATATATGTATTTATTTATATTTTATATATGTACTCTTTATATTTTATCCATTAATATGTAACATTTATCTACTTGATGTAGTTTATAGTGGTACAATTTATGTGCTTTATTTTTTAATTGTTATTGCCAAGTATTTACATAATTGTGTTTTTAATGTTATTCCATAGTATTATGTTTTGGGTTTTAATGTATATGAAATTTTATTACCAACATATTTGTTAAGTAAAATAAATAGTATATAAATTACACAATGTAAACGACTTATCACCATACGGACGCCATGGCGGTCGCCTAGGCGTCCTGGCAGTCGGCTACCGCCATGACTCGCCGTGGCGCCGTGACAACTATGCCCATAGCAAATAAATTAATGGAGAATTTAGAGGTCTAATTCCACTTGATGCAAGACAACAATTGAAAAGACTTGAAATAATAAAAAGTTGTAATTTATCCATCTATGCACAGAAATTGGCCACCCTGCAAAAATCTTTAGACAAAGGGAGCAATGTACCTCAATTAAAATTTCAATAAATAGTCTGTATACTACATCGCTATTTAAATAGAATAAAAGCCAAATTTTACTTCAAAGATTAAGAAAAGTACTAAATGACTAAAAATACCCAACTAAATAATTAAATTCCTAATCAATATGAAATATCCTATATACCCACTATTAAACATCTAATAATGCTATAATTATTTTTAATATAAGAAAATAGTATTTTAAGCTCTTTTACTCTGTTTCTCATAAAAGCTTTTCTTGCAAAAACCTTCGTCCTTGAATATATGTATTCTTTTGAAACCTTGCTGGGTCTACTCATTCAATGCACGCTACTGTTGGTCATGGTCTACTTTATTCTTCAAGGAAATTTCTGAGAAATAAATACACTTTCAAAAACTATTGTTATTTACGTAAGCAAAATGATCCTAAATGAAATCCGTTATTTTTTCTAAACTGTAAACACTTGTATATTTCAGAAATATTAAGTAATTAGTACATAGTTGTTAAGGTGCTAAGTCGAGTAGAGGCGAGTCGGTACCTGACCGCTTAAGCGACTAGTCGACTAAACGCTCGACTAGTCATCTATAAAGCGATAGATTATTTATAACATGGATTTTATACATAAAATACACACACACACACACACACACATATATATATATATATATATATTTCAAATTCACAGATACACTAATGACTAAGCATAAAAAAATTAGTCAAGTATATTATATATCAGTATTCGAAAAGTCGGCGACTAAGTCGGGGTCGGAGCCTCAACGATTCGACTAGGGCCTAGTCCTTTGATTTAGTTGTTGGCCGACTTAGTCGGGCTTCAGTTGGCGACTAGTCGGGAAAGTCGCCCAGACGGAGTAAATCAAAAACTCGGAACAAGTCGGAAAAAATCGAAAAAAATGGGAGCGGATGAGGTCCTTCTACCTAGAAGAAGTAGTATAAATGTGCGAGAACTAGATGAAGACGAGTTTATGTTGGAAGATGATGACAACGAAGAGGAATATGAGTATTATGAATTTGAGTCCGATGGAGAGCAAGTCTTGGAGTGATATGGAGAAGAGGAGTGATTGACTATTAATTTTGTGCTACTTAGTTTCATTTGGTTAATTGATTTTGAGCTTAGAGTGTCAAACTATTTGATTTTACTTAGTTTTCATGTTTTTATTTGATGATTTGTGTTACTTATGTTATTCTACTTACTCATAACTTATGAAGGAGGAAGGATAATATATATTTAAAAAAAAATAATTAAAAATCCGACTAGCCGATTAATCCCCGACTAATCCCCTAGTCTCTAGTCGGTAGCCAACCGACCTGGGACCGACTAGCGACTTTTAGAACACTGTTATATATACCAAGTATATACAATTAATATTACAAAACGAGTTATAAACTCAAACATATACTAAAACAAAAATACGCAGTAGATCAATAGACAAATTTAACTTCAATAGTAAAATAAAAAATTAAATTACTTATTAAAATATTAAAATTATTGTTGATTATATTAAATAATATTTAATTTCATGAATAATAAATTAAATATATTTTAATGTAAGTAAGATGTTATATTATACTAATATAATAAAACAAAATACATAACAAAAAAATATAATACTAATTTATTATGCTACTTAACTGAAGTACTGAACTACTGAACTACTGAACTACTGATATAATATTAATATTAATTTATCATGTATATAATATACTATTAATATAAATTATGTGATATAATTTACTGTATACATAATTTATTATACTTGCTACCATTTAGTAGTAAACAACAAGTTTGGTAGTGGGTTACAAAAATAAACCCATTCAGATTTATCTCTCTTCCTTTTAAACTACCACCGTCGTCGCAGCGATCATCTTCTCGGAAGAGGAGAACCAAACAAAGTCCAACAATCATTGTATATCGTCAAATCAAAGCCAAATCAGACGAGAAGAACTGAAGAAGACGAGAAGAAGAGAAGCATACCTTTATATCGTCAAGTCGTCGCCGTCGGAGTCTCGTTGCTGGGCTTGATCGATCGATCGATTAGCAGGTTTCGTTTCTCCCTCTCTCGTTTCGTATTTTCGTTTCTCCCTCTCTACTATTTTAAAGTTGCGATCGATAGATTAGGTTCAATATTTCAGTCGAACTTTAGTCTTTTTTTTTACCTTGTTAAGTTTTGGGTTGGACCACACCCGTTACGACCAAGTTGATCGCTTCGCCAAGAAGTCGCCCAAGTCGTCCTAGTCGTCTAACTCGCTGTCTAGGCGCTCGCCTTTGACCTCTCCCACCAAGTCGCCCAGACGACTTGCTATTTCGTACTAACTTGACGACTGACGACTTGATAATCCTGAATTAGTATCAAAAATATTTTTGGGTTAATCCCAGTGTTCTAAAAAGGCGGACCTAGGCGGATGGGGATGTCCAGGCCGCCTGGGCGTTTTCCTAAGGGGACTTGGCATTTTCTTAGGCAATCTCACTTATTTTTCTATTTTATAGACATGTTATACTATACAAAGCATATAGTAGATGTAATTCGTTTAAATTTTATATGAATAATTATCCTAAAAAAAATATTTTAAAGGCTTAACAAATTCATTTTAACTATTGTAAGGTTTTAAAGTCTGTATTAAATCCACTTAGCGCCTATGCGGGGACTGTTAAGTTTTGGGTCAGACCATACCCGCTACGACCAAGTCGACCACTTCGCCAAACCCAAGTCGTCCGGAAGTCGTCCTAGTCGTCCAACTCGCTGTCTGGGCGCTCTCGCCTTTGGCCTCTCCCACCAAGTCGCCCATACGACTTGCTATTTCGTATCGACTTGACGACTAGTCGTCACCTAGTCTACAACTTGATAACCCTGAATTAGTATCAAAATTATTCTTGGGTTAATCCCAGTGTTCTAAAAAGCGTTTGGCGGATCTAGGCGGATGGGGATGTCCAGGCCGCCTAGGCGTTTTCCTTAGAGGACTTGGCATTTTCTCAGGTAATTTCACTTATTTTTCTATTTTATAAACATGTTATACTATACAAAACATATAGTAGATGTAATTCGTTTAAATTTTATATGAATAATTATCCTAAAAAAAATATTTTAAAGGCTTAACAAATTCATTTCAACTATTGTAAGGTTTTAAAGTTTGTATTAAATCGATGCGGTACAGGTCTGTTCCTCCTAGGTACCCAACCAAACTTAGGCGGTAGAGGCTCCACTCAGCGCCTATGCGGGGATTAAATGGACCTAGGTTGGTGGGTGGGGATTTTTAGAACACTGGTTAATCCATTTACGTGGAATATTGTGTTGATCATTTGTGGGATAATTATTCACAGGCATTAATTAATGTTGTCGCTATTTAACATGCTTAGTTTATTAGCAACAAATCATTTATTCATCCTTGATTGATTATACAGTTTTTTTTTTATTTTGTTTTTATCCATCACATTCTAAGCAAGCAACACACCCATTGGCAACGTTAGCCTTTTTAAAATTCTTATTGAAGGCATACAAACGAGTCCAACCAATCAAATCCTTAATGTTTCCTTGATTAAACAAATCTTTGTTGTCTATTTTGAAACCTGTGACTTTTCAGAGGATGTAATTTCTTGTGCCTAGAAATGCTACTTGTCTTCCCAATTAGTAGTGCAGTGGTAATTTATGGATAACTCATAACATTGCTTAAAGAAAATTAAAAGAATGTAACTTATGCTGATATTGTCTAATGCCTTTGAAAAATAAAATAAAATTACTGAATGCGTTGATTCTCTACTCTCTACTCTCTACTCTGTTGCAGCTTGTATTTGAAGATTTACTTGAGAGGGTCAAGGAGAAGGAAGAAAAAGAAGCTAAAAAGCTTCAACGTCTTGCCGAAGACTTCAGTGTTAAATTGACCACCATCAAGGTTTGTGAAACTGTTTTGGAAAAGAAACAACTTATTCTTTGATGAAAGTAATCAAAATTTCACTGAACAATGTTAGCCAACATTTTTTGGGTCACCTTATAGGAAATAACTGCTTCTTCTAATTGGGAGGAATGTAAACAACTTTTTGAGGGAAGCTCAGAGTATAGGTAATCCTTTTGCTTAATAATGGTTAAGACTGCCAATTTACTTATCACCTGTTTCAAAATTGTAATATTTTTAATTTTTTTTTGTAGTTGACAAGTTATGTTATTTTCTTTGCATGGCAATATTAGATCTATTAGAGAAGAGAGCTCTGCTAGGGAGATATTTGAGGAATATGTTGCACGTTTACAAGAGAAGGCAAGAGATAAGGAACGGAAACGAGAGGAGGAAAAGGTATCTGAGTTTTTATATTATTGTACTGAGCATCCTTATGTTTAGTCAATATAACTGTCAAAGAATTGGACTTTAGAATTAGTTTATTTTTTTATATGAAAGAAAAAATTTCTGTGCCAAAATGAAAACATGACGGTCCAACTGAATGAATTCAAGTTTTTTGTTGGTTTATGAATAATATTCAACATTTAGATACATTTGAAGCGCACAACTTTGAAAACTAGTTATGGGACATGATTTTGTACATGGAGACCATAATTGTAACTGTTATACAAAACCTGACTCTTTTGCTCCACCTGCTATACAAAGCAACGGCAGGAAGTGTTCCTGGAGTACTTCCTGTACCTAAGTATTGACAGTATTAGCACTAGGTAAATTATCCTTTTTCTCGTATTCCAATAGTTTACCACTCATATTCAAACTTCCAAGGGCGCGGATATCTCTCCACTTCCAACTTGGTGTATTTTGGGGGTTAACTTGGTGTTAAATCTGCGAATTTTCTTTGTCAAATCTTTTCATATTCTGGTAGAATTCACGATGTGTTACGATTTTAAGTTGCTGCAAATGACACATGTACATGTGGTTTTGCAAGTTGGATGTTGGCATGATTCGAGTGTACCTAACGTGTTTACTCCACCTGCAAATTATTGAGATTAAATCAGTATCCTTGCACGAGATTTAGTCCTGTGACTATTTATGTGCCGAGTGAACTTGCATCTACATGGCAACAGGTCTATTTATATGCTTATTTGGTACCTTGTAAGCTAACAGTTGAAAAAATTGAACCTTCCTAAGAAGTTTCTGAAGGAAATGCAAATCAAAGAAAGTCGGTCACTGTTAATATTATGTATATACGAATTTTCAATTTCTTTTTAATGTAAATATGTAATACAGTGAATGTAAGTATCTTTTCATAGTTATTTATCTCTGTAACATTATGTCACTTATGTACTCCACAATTAGACACTCAAGTCACTGGAGATCCTAAACTTTTGCAAATGTATTTATCTTCTGTCTCACTCTTGATCCACAAACTATTTCTTATGTTAAAAGTTGATTGTTTAACCTGGTGAGCTGGCTGCTTTGGAATGGCGGACTTTACAATGTATGTCCTAGAAAAATGATCATATCCTAGTTCAGTTGGGAAACTTTTTCCAACTCCATTGGTTAGGTTCGTCAAATATTCACTAATTGGTAATGATTTGTGACTGTCAAAATATAAGATTGGCGAGCTTATATGGACTTACTTTTACATTATTGTTATCATAGTTTACCTTCCTTTGACTTCTGTGAGTTTCTTCGACCTCTGCTTTTTCCTTCATGAATTACAATACCAGGTGTTTGAACATTCTCTCTATCAAAAGGGATGATACCTTCGACTTGGTTATATTTCAGTAATTTTTGGGTTTCTAGGAACCTGAGTCTTTGAGCTCCACATATAGTTTTCATCATTACATTGCTTATGGCATATGCTTGTTTCCTTTTATGTGTTATTGTTTGTTCTGAGATTATAATTAAGTTTTCCTTTTCGGGGTTGTTTTGCCTTTGCAGGCTAAAAAAGAGAGAGAAAGGGAGGAAAAAGAGAAGAGGAAGGAGAAAGAAAGACGCGAGAAGGAGAAAGAGAAAGAGCGAGAACGTGAAAGAGAGATTGAGAAGGGTATAGAACGGTCTAAGAAAGATGATGAAGAGAGTGAGAACTTGGATGTCGGTAACAATTATGGCCCCAAAGAGGACAAGAAAAGAGAAAAAGACAAAGACAGAAAACATCGGAAAAGGCACCAAAGTGATGTGAATTCTGACAAGGATGAGAAAGAGGACCCTTATAAAAAGTCCCGTCGACAAGGCAGTGAGGACGAGAAAGAAGACTCGAAGAAGTCCCGCAGACATGGAAGTGAAGATGAGAAAGAAGACTCTAAGAAGTCCCGTCGACATGGCAGTGAGGATGAGAAAGAGGACTCAAAGAAGTCCCGACGTCATGGCAGTGACCGCAAAAAATCTAGAAAGGTGGTTGAATTTTCGTGATCAGAACTATATGGACTATTAAACTGGTTACTACTTCAATGACCTATCATTGTTTTCTGTTATTTCTTGGCAGCATGATTATACACCTGAATCAGATAGTGAAAGCAAGCACAAAAGACACAAGAGAGATCACCGGGATGGTTCTCGTAGAAATGGTGGTCATGATGAGCTCGAAGATGGGGAGCTTGGCGAGGATGGGGAAATCCGGTAGAAACCTATTTCTCTTAATTTGTAGTATTCTAAGTTTTGAAATATAGAGAACATCATTTTATCTTATTTTTGGTAGCTTAGTCAAGCTATATATTGACTAATACAATGTCAAAAAAAATTGGATTGTTGCCCTGATACTGTAATGCATACATGAAATGGTATCTTTGTTTTGTGGTTAGTAATTGCATCTATTCTAAGAGTAATTTACATTCCATGATAGAGATCTCATTGGAAAGCATCCTTTTAGACTTGCTTTGTTATGGTAGAGATGTTATGGTATTTGTCAGCTATCAATACATCCATTTGTTAAGAGTTATGATAATTAGCACTCTAATTAGTGGAGTTTGAGCCCCTGTAATGGTGTCCGGAGTAACTGAATTGAGAATTACAGCTATATGAATAACTATCAGCTTATTATAGAAAGAAATGAATGCTCAATGTGTGTATTTATCTAAGATCTGCTCCTGTTGGCAGTTAAAAATGGGGTTATTAGGAAGCTCTTAGCTATGTTTGTTTGCGAGGATTACACTTGGGATTGGATTATTAATTTCAAGGCTATGTTTGTTTGTAAGGATTACACTTGGGATAAAACTATTAATCCCAAGTGTCTTGTTTGTTTTTCAATTTGAACTTGGGACTATTAATCTTGAGATTATAAAATAGCTTAAGATGTGAGATTATTTAATATCATGTTTTACTTGGTATTATAATTCTACCATTTGAGATTAAAAATTGCGACCTTTTTCTAAAATAATCATAATATCATGTAATTTTTGTTATTATTAATGACAATTTAAAACTTACTAATATAAAAACTAAATATTATTATTTTTTTTGGGGGGTGGGGGGAGCGGGGTTGGGGGTGGGGGTGGGTAGGGTTGGGGGGGTGAGGTGTATATATAATCACTGAATATTATTTTTTTTAGATAGGGTGGGGGGTGGGGGTGGGGGATAAGGGATGGGCGAATGAGAGTGTATACATAATCAGTAAATATTAATTTTTTTTGGAGTGGGGACTATGGGCTATGGGCTATGGGCTAGGGGCTAGGGGCTAGGGGCTGGGGCTGGGGCGGGGGTGGGTGTATACATAATAAGTAAATATCATTTTTGGGAGTTTGGGGGTTGGGCGGGATGGGGTTGTATACATAATCAATAAATATTATTTTTTTTTTGGTGAGGGTGAGGGTGAGGGTGAGGGTGAGGGTGAGGGTGAGGGTGAGGGTGGGCGTGGGGGTGGGGTGGGGTTGGGGTGGGGTGGGGGTGAGAGTGTATACATAATCTGAAAATAATATTTTTTTTGGGTTTGGGTTTGGGTTTGGGGATGGGGATGGGGATGGGGTTGGGGGTGGGCATTGGGGGTAGGGGTAGAGGTAGTTGTAGGGGTGGGGTGGGTGGGGGTGTATATATAATCAGTAAATATTATATTTTTTGATGTATAAATAAGTTTAAAATATGTTATTATTAGTAAGAGTATAATAGTCTAAACGATATTATTAATTCAATATTTTAATTAATCCTGAAAAAATTAACATAACATGAGATTATTTTAAGTTATCTCATGAATAATTTTATAAAAAACAAACATGTGATTAGGACTATTTAATTCTAAAATTAATAGTCTTGAGATTATAATATCATGGATTATAATTTTGGAATTATAATTCTTACAAACAAATATGGTATTACTGCCTTGTGTTTTGGATACTAGGTATTATTGATCCGAATTATGGTACGAGAACTGGATACTTCGTGCATTATACCATAGGTTGTGTTCGTCTCCGAATTTTGTCTTGCGTATCTAGTCGATCAGCGTTGTCGTCTTAGTGTATCTAGGCGATGAGCGTTGAGAATTCAGTCGTTTAATCTTATTGTAAAGAGTGAAAGTCTAACTTCTTTCAAAAAGCATTTGGATATTTTTAAGACGAGGTATTATAATCTACTTTGAACTTCTTTCGTTATAAAAAGTTGTGATTTTTATTGCCCATGAACACGTGTATTTATAGGCGGAACTAACGTATACACATGCTCCTTTGATACATAGTTCCAAAATCAATTTGTCAAAAATCGAAACATAGTTCCAAAACCTAGTCAATTTGTTAAGAATTGATGCATCTCAATTCTTTTTGTTTTGTTTTTTCTCATGTCTAAAGAAAGAAAAGAAAGAATTTGGTTTTGTATTTCTGGGGTTCCAAATATTGGTACGTGTTTGTACTCACTAGTTTGATTTCTGACTATATAATATTATAATTAGATGGGGATTGGCCTTCAAACTTGTGTTAAATTTTCTCAAATATCTCCTCCTATCCGAACCAAGGATTTTTCTATCATAAGAATAAGTAATCCATAGCGAAATTTAAACCCCCATATGAAATTAATTGTGCAAACGTACTATGGCTGTGGAATTAAGCAGCCTTGTACAGGAATATGAAATCCTTTAGGAAAGACTCTTTTTCTGCTGCTACTATTTCTTTTTATTATGGGTTACCGTAACTATCACCGGCGGAACAGGGGGGCCAGGGGGGCACCTGCCCCCGATAGACTGCTGGCTACAACACTATTTGGGCTAAGCAGTAGAAGCAGTAGAATGATAGTTAAGGTTTGGAGAGAAAAAAATTGTATTTACATATATTTTATATCTTTTCTGTAATTTTTTTCTTATAGGTCCTACATCTCAATGCGAGTGAGAAATATAAATTTGAATTGTCTAAATAATGACAAAATGTTTGCAAATAAAAATCATAAAGAGGCGATTTTGTTTTGTTCAATATAAAATTATTATGAACTTTTTAAAATCAAATTAAGATATTTTTAAACTCTAAATTAATATAATTTTTTTAATTTTAAAAATTCTGAGGCACATGCTCTCAATAGTCAAAATCAATTAAAAGTCGCATGAAAACACAATTTCTTTCTTATTTGATGCATTAGAAACTCCAAATTAACATTTAGTTAATATGTAATCAAGAAATCTTTGTGAAGAGATTCAATCAAATATTCTCATTTCTATATTCCCACAATTTTTACAAACACATTGAATTATTATATTTTTCTAACAATTGAAAACGAGCAAATTTTGAGACGTTTTCAAACTATACAGACTCGCATGATACAGTTACATACTCTTAGTCGTACAAACAAATAAGCACTTCAAGTGTCAATAAATAATTTTTTTTACTCATGTATTTTGACCCCCCTATGAAAACCTTCTGGTTCCGCCACTGGTAACTATGGCACGCGTGACTTGAATCCTGCAACTCCTACTATACACACAGTAGGAATTTGTACAGCTGATTTGCCAGTTAAAAAAGAATTACTAGGGAACTCTTATATTTTTGCGTATACTATCGTTCCAAATCGTGGTACGAGAACTAGATACCCTGTGCATTCTATTAAAGATAGCATTTCATTCGGATTCTTTGGAGTAGTGGTTGGAAGAGGTAGTATAATTTACTGATTGTAACTTCTTTCATTCTACTAACGGACACACATGCTCCTCATCACATAGTTCCAAGATCAAACATGTCAATTGTAAGACCCCGAATTTTATGAAATAAAATTATTCAATTTTTCTTATAATTACTATTCAGTAAATGGTTAAATTGATAAAAGTTTAAAGTTATGAGTGAAATATGATTTTTTTTCAAAATAAGCAAGTGGTTATAAAATAATCATTGTTGTCGGGGAATATTCGTTTGGTCGTGGAATATTCTTTCTGTCGGGGAATATTCGTACGACGGCGCAGCCATTTGTGGGCCCCATAACAGAATAACTGTCGGGTGAAGAAAACGACAAATTTGAGTTTTTACAAATAATGGCGTAGTTGTTACCGTTAACACTGTTGGAATACCCGGTGGTTAAAATACAGTAATACGCGGTATTGCACAGTAGCACACGGTATTGCATAGTATTTTTGAAATTATTGATTCTTACGTAAGAAGGCACTACTCAATAATTGTTACAGTAATTACTGTTCAATATTTTATTTTATTGATTCAATAATTGCTGCGTTGATATTTTATATTATTGTTGTTTCAATAATTGTTGCTGCACAGTATTTTCCTTTATCATATCAATAATTCATATTATTTGAATAATATTATTAGATAACATTATTGGCAATGTCTAGAAAGTTCTGTCTAAGGAGAGGTTTGGTCATCTAATTGCGCGCTAGTAAGGAGAAATTCTTATTGGAAAGCCCCCTCTTTCCTGGGAACGGCCTGGTTGTCATAAATGTGATTCTGTAATATTATTTGTGAATAATTAATTATTGATTCATATGATAAGGAAATATTTATATTATGTGGATATAAATGAGGGATATATTTTTGTGGTTAAAAATGAAGGAGTTAATGTTGAGGTTTTTATCAGTATTTTTGCCGGAATGGAGGTATTAAAAATCAGGGTTTTTGAGATATTTTGCGGGGTTATAATTTTTAATCCGACCGTTGGATCGTGGTAATTTTTGGATATGTTATACATATATAAGTTGAGTATATGTCCATAAATTTTGAACCGTTAAAAATGAACGTATGATTTATTATGAATTTTACAAGATGACTGGTTCAGAAATTGTTGAATTTTTGGAGTTTATCATTTTTGTGGAAAATTCTAGAATTGGTGGGCCCCACTTGTGGTTGGTGAAGAAATGTGCTGAATTATATTTCAAATGTGGTGGGTGGGAATAGTAGCAGGTAAATCCATCAGGTTGCAGGTCAAACCTACTAAAATTTTCCTATAAATAGAGGGCTAAGTTAGAATTGAAAATTACACCAGAAACATAAGCTTTCTCTCTTTCTCTCTCTAGATTATTGAGTATATTTTGTGAGTATTTAGATACTTGGTGAGTTGCTATTCATCAGTGCGAGTTTCCTTCAGCGTCATATCTGATATCCAATCTGAAGTGCTGCTCTTTTGAGGTAAGGGATTGTAAGGGATAGTAAGGGATTGTAAGGGATTTTAAGGGTTGTTATAATTTTCAGTTTCGTAATTTTTCTGAACTTCAAAAATTCTGAAAAAATTTGAAATGATATTTTGATGAGTTTTCTTGATTGTGTCCAAAAATGGTGATTTTTGGATGTATAGATTGAGAGTTATGAATTTTATGAGAAAAGACTATTTTAGAAGTAACAGCTTATAATTCCTTGTGGTTAACTCCAAAATTGATGAAATTTTTATTGGGAGTACATGTATATGATAGAAGTATACTCTGTAAATTTCAGAATTTTTAGACAAAAGTACAATTTTTGATAAATGTCTAAATATTCGGCTGTTTTGGCCATATGAAAAATAGTAAATGACTTTTAAAAATTCTGAGAAAAATATATGTTCACTATGGGACTATATTATGCTAAATCCCAGAAAAGAAATATTTTTGGAACTGATTTGGTATTTTTCATGAAAATGGTCTAGTTATGAGTAAATGAATTAAATATGTTTTGTGAAGAAAGAAAATTGGAAAATAGGATTTTATGGCTTGAGAATCCTATATGAGGTATATGCAGATTTTTGATGAGGGTTTTGGCTATTGATGATGAAATTGTAAGAGTTGGCATTTTATGATGATTAAATGCATTAATTAGTAAAGTGTAAACAATTAAAATAAATTGTTTATAAATTTAAGTAATGTTATTCTTTCAATATCATTATACCGAAATATTGGTATGAATTTTATTGTAGAATTTCTATCTTTTGTGTCGGGGTTACTATTCATGAGTTACGAATATTACTCTTGAGATTAAAACTATATGTTGATCATATTATTTTTATCATCATATATAACATTTTTATAACCCTAATGATGATATTTCTCTTTGACTTGAGTGTAAAGATGGGTAGATTTTTGGTATGATCATGACTATGGGTTATCTTTGGCTAGTAGTGCAAAGTTGAATCGTTGATTGGTATGATCATGACCATTGAATTTATAAGTGAATATCTTTAGCTTAAGTGCAAAGGTGAATTGATCAACATGGTTATAATTATTGTTTATATAAATTCTGAAATGATTATATATTTCTTTGAGATATTAATATCTTTGGCCTGTAGTGCAAAGATGAAATATTGATGAATATCTTTGGCCTGTAGTGCAAAGATGAAATATTGATGAATATCTTTGGCCTGTAGTGCAAAGATGAATTGTTGATGAATATCTTTGGCCTGTAGTGCAAAGATGAACTACTGTTGTTGAATATCTTTGGCCCGTAGTGCAAAGATGGTTTGTTGATGAATATCTTTTGTAAGACCCCAACTTATTAATGAATAAAATCAAATTTTCTCTAAATATTATTGTGAATAATAAGGGGGTTAATTTGATATAATACTTTGGTTATGGGTGAAATGTGCAAATTTTGCAAAATAAGCAAGTGGTTATAAAATATTTATTTTTGGTCGGTGAATATTCGGTTGGTCGTGGAATATTCTTGCTGTCGGGGAATATTCGTACGACGACGCAGCCTTGTGTGGGCCCCATAACGGAAAGCGATTGGATGAAGAAAACGACAAGTATAAGTTGTTTATTAATAATGGCGTAGTTGTTACCGTTAACACTGTTTAGATACCCGGTGGTTAAAAATACAGTAATAACGCGTGGTTGCATAGTAGCACACGGATTGCACAGTATAGTTGAATTATTGATTCGTACGTAAGAAGGCACTACTCAATAATTGTTACAGTGATTACTGTTCAATATTTTATTTTATTGGTTCAATAATTGCTGCATTGATATTTCATATTATTGTTGTTTCAATAATTGTTACTGCACAGTATTTCCCATTATCAGATCAATAATTCATATTATTTGAATAATATTATTAGATAATATTATTGACAATGTCTAGAAAGTTCTGTCTAAGGAGAGGTTTGGTCATCTAATTGCGCGTCAGTAAGGAGAAATCCTTATTGGAAAGCCCCCTCTTTCCTGGGAACGGCCTGGTTGTCATAAATGTGATTCTGTAATATTATTTATGAATAATTAATTATTGATTCATATGATAAGGAAATATTTATTTTATGTGGATATAAATGAGGGATATATTTTTGTGGTTAAAAATGAAGGAGTTAATGTTGAGGTTTTTATCCATATTTTTGTCGGAATGGAGGTATTAAAAATCAGGATTTTTGAGATATTTTGCGGGGGTTATAATTTTTAATCCGACCGTTGGATCGTGGTAATTTTTGGATATGTTATACATATATAAGTTGAGTATATGCCACAAATTTTGAACCGTTAAAAATGAACGTATGATTTATTATGAATTTTACAAGATGACTGGTTCAGAAATTGTTGAATTTTCGGAGTTTATCATTTTGATGGAAAATTCTAGAATTGGTGGGCCCCACTTGTGGTTGGTGAAGAAATGTGCTGAATTATATTTCAAATGTGGTAGGTGGGAATAGTAGCAGGTAAAGCCATCAGGTTGCAGGTCAAACCTACCAAAATTTTCCTATAAATAGAGGGTTAAGTTAGAATTGAAAATTACACCAGAAACAAGTTTTCTCTCTTTCTCTCTCTAGATTATTGAGTGTATTTTGTGAGTATTTAGATACTTTGAGAGTTTCTATTCATCAGAGCAAGTTTCTTTCAGCCTTATACCGGTATTCCGACCAGAAGTACTGATATTTTGAGGTAAGGGATATTATTTTCTTCTTAATGATATTATTTTCTTCAATATCATTATGCTGAAATATTGATATGAGTTTTTATCAAATTTGGAACTTTTTGTGTCGGGGGTTACTATTCACGTATACGGCACTATTCACGTATACGGCACTATTCACGAATACGGCACTATTCACCGAAAAATAAAATTTTCCCTTTTTGTCCAAGATGTCTATTATGGTTACTATCTTTGATTGTATCCATGTTTTGATCTTTATTTTTGAATTCTGCTTCACAATTGATTATTATGAAGTATTATTGATCTTGGATAAACTGTTATACGAATCCCTACTATTTGTCCTTCTGTCTCATTGGATTCGTTCTCTTTAAGATATTTTTCATCATCCTCGGTCCTAAATGATGATATTACTGAATATCTTTGGCCTGTAGTGCAAAGATGTATAATTACTTGATGAATATCTTTGGCCTGTAGTGCAAAGATGAACAGGTGTTGAGATGAACATGACCGACTGATGATACAAATGAATATCTTTGGCCTGTAGTGCAAAGATGAATATTTGGTTAAAGATGATTATTAATTGATGTTACAGGGATAAAATATTGATGATGGACTTTTAAATCTTAGAAGATAGTAGAATTCTTTCTCTACTTGACTCTTCTAATGGTTTGTTGTTTCCGCTGCAGTTGTTGATCTAAAACTTGTTGTCGATTATATTTTATCAGATTTTTTCCCTGTTGAAGACTAACGATAATTTGTTGTATATTATCTTAGTCATAATATTCTTTACTGGGCTAGTTGAGCTCACCCTTTTCCTTTTTGTTCCATTTTTCTTCTCAGGAGGTGAGAACATAGCAGGATCTAGTCGGGGTATGGAGTGATGGTTCTAGAAAGATGTATTAGCAGTCCTCACTTTTTCTGTAAAATAGTGTTTGAATAATTGTAATGAGGATTTATTTGAGTGTGGATATTGTCTAGAAGACAATATTTGTATTTAAACTCACAGTATGTGTTGTCGTATTTTGCACGACAATTGTATTATTGAAGTTGTAGTTTGCTTTCTGTACCATGTATTTGGCGACTCAGAATGGGTGTTGTATACCTATTCTGGGGGCGTCACAGTTGGTATCAGAGCTTAGGGATATGATCCCTGGCTGAGATGTGAGACAAGAACTAGGAGGGGAGAGACGGGGAATTCCTTCGCTAGTATGACCTGACTAAGTTTATTTGGTGTTTATTTGGTCGGTCAGAGTATAGGGATAATATATGACATGACTATTAACCCTTGTTTTATGGCAGTATTTAAGAATGGCAGCTGAGAACGTTAATAATGGAGTAAATCAGACCGTGGAGACACCTTTGATCACTACCCAGGGGAACGTGCAACAGGAAGGCAATATTCCTCCTGTAAACAACGTTACCGAGCAAACGATGAATGATGGAATGTTTAGGAGCTTTTTGCAGTTCATGCAAAATCAGACGAGGGAGACTCGTGTGCAGAATACGGGTGGAAATGATAACAACGCGCGGTTTGTCACAGCTAAGCAGTTCAAAGAATTGGGACCACCAGAATTTAAGGGAAAGCCGGATCCGATCATGGCGAAAACGTGGGTCAAGCAAATTACCAAGATATTTGATGTCTTAGGATGCACGGAGGAACAGAAGGTTCCATTCGCCACATTTATGTTCCGCGGTGAGGCAGACTACTGGTGGGAGTCTGTGAAGCGTACCCAGTCTGACGCACTCAACATGTCCTGGGAAACATTTCAAAAACTGTTCAATGACAAGTACTTTCCTGAAAGTATTCGTCATATGAAGGAGGTTGAGTTTATTAGACTGGAACAAAACAACATGACGGTGTCCCAGTACGAGGCGAAGTTTGCAGAGTTATCCAGGTTTGCACCTCATTTGGTCGAAAATGAGGAACGAATGACGCGGATGTTTCTGAGAGGTTTAAAACCTGAGATTCGTCAATACCTTATCTCTCATAAATTTTCTCTGTATTCAGACGTTGTCAACAGGGCCCAATTATTAGAGAGAGATAATGAGTATACTCAACCGAGGGACCACAACCAGGGTCATACCGGTGACAGCAATCATCAGAGCGATGATAACCAACGAGGAGGGAAAAATACGAACAAAGGCGGTAACCACTCGGGTGGTCATCGTGGCCATGATAATAGGAGAGGTGAGTCAAGTGGAAATTTCAGAAAGAGGAGATTCAACAATGACGGGAAGACATCAGCACCAGCACCAGCACCAACAACAAATTTTAGGGGAGGAGAACGACCGCCAGTTAGATGTTACAAATGCGGGAAAGAGGGACATATCAGCCCAAACTGTCCACAACAATCCAAGGTGTGTTACAACTGTGGGAAGGAAGGCCACATCGCTCGAGATTGTACTATAGCGAAACCAAGTTCAGCGGGAGTGGTGATTCCAAGGGCTGTCCCGGATAAGGCGAAATCAGCGGTTCCTGGAAGAGCGTTTGTCGTAACTGGCCAAAACGTGAGAAACCCGAACGAGGTGATCACGGGTAAGCTAATCTTGAATTATTGCGAAGTTTATACTTTACTAGATACCGGTTCTACCCATTCTTTTATCTCTCCTGCTTGTGCTCAACGTTTAAACTTGACTCCGGAGAAATTAGACTTTAACTTATCTGTTGAAACTCCGTTGGGTGAAACCTTCGTTACATCTACAGTTTATAAATCTTGCATGATCCAAGTTGGCACTATCACATTACCTATTGATCTTATCTCTTTAAAGATACTTGCTTTTGATGTGATTTTAGGAATTGATTGGTTAACCACTCATCATGCTAAAATTGATTGTTTTCGTAAGGTTGTTAGTTTTCATATTCCTAACCAACCTGTTATACGAATTCAAACTACTAAACCACTAAAATCAGTCACTGTCATATCAAGCCACAAAGCTATTCGTTTATTGAAAAACGGATGTCAAGCTTTCTTAGCCCATGTTATGGATTTGAACAAAGACAAGTCAGATTTGAATAATATTTCTATTGTTAGAGAATTTCCCGATGTATTTCCTGAAGAACTTCCCGGTCTACCCCCGGAACGAGAAATTGAATTCTTTATTGACCTTGAACCCGGTACAAAGCCCATTTCTAAAACCCCATATCGAATGGCTCCTATTGAACTTCAGGAGTTAAAAGTCCAACTACAGGAGTTGTTGGACATCGGTTTTATTCGTCCTAGTACGTCTCCTTGGGGTGCTCCTGTTTTATTCGTAAAGAAGAAAGACGGGAGTATGCGACTTTGTATTGACTATCGAGAATTGAACCATGTCACTATCAAGAATAGGTATCCGCTACCTCGCATTGATGACCTGTTTGACCAGTTGCAAGGAGCACAATTCTTTTCAAAGATCGATCTTCGTTCTGGATATCATCAGCTGAAGATTAAAACTGAGGATATTCCAAAGACTGCCTTCAGAACTCGGTACGGGCATTATGAATTCTTAGTAATGTCTTTTGGATTGACTAATGCTCCTGCTGCCTTCATGGATATGATGAACCGTGTATTCAAAGAATATTTGGATCAGTTCGTTGTTGTCTTTATTGATGACATCCTCATCTATTCCAAAAGCCGTGAAGATCATGAGCGCCATTTGAAGCTGGTACTGCAAAGGCTTCGTGAAAACAAGCTATATGCCAAACTGAAGAAATGCGAGTTCTGGCTTGAGGAAGTAGCATTCCTTGGGCACGTGGTGTCAAAACATGGAGTATCTGTCGACCCGGCGAAGATTGAAGCCATACAAAGTTGGGAGCAACCGAAGTCGGTAACCGAAGTACGTAGCTTTCTGGGCTTAGCCGGTTATTATCGGAGATTTGTGGAAGGATTTTCTCGAATCGCTACTCCGTTAACTCAGCTGACTCGGAAAGATACAAAATTCGTATGGAGTGAGGAATGCGAGAAGAGTTTCCAAGAACTCAAGAGGAGACTCATTTCGGCACCTGTTTTGACAATACCATCTGGTTCGGATGGATTTGTTATCTACAGCGATGCTTCAGGCAAAGGGTTAGGATGTGTTCTCATGCAACATGGGAAAGTCATAGCCTATGCCTCACGACAACTCAAAGAATATGAGAGGAATTATCCTACTCATGATTTGGAGTTGGCAGCAGTCGTTTTTGCGTTGAAGATCTGGAGACACTACCTGTATGGGGAGAAAGTGGAGATCTATACAGATCATAAAAGCCTCAAATATTTCTTCACCCAAAAGGAACTCAACATGCGGCAACGACGTTGGCTTGAGCTGTTGAAAGATTACGATCATACCATCCAATACCATCCTGGAAAAGCAAACGTAGTAGCTGACGCATTGAGTAGAAGATCATATGCGGGTACGAGTGCAATGTTTTTAACACAAAGGCCCATTTTGTATGACTTGCAAAGGATGGAGATAGAGATGAATGCTCCAAGTACCCACATGATGATATCAAATATACGAGTAGAACCGACTTTAATCGATAAAGTTAAAGCTGCTCAAGCTACGGATATAGAGCTGATGCGTATGAAGAAGAAAGTGCAAGAAGGTGCTATTCCAGAAGCAAGAATCGATGAAGAAGGAATACTTCGAGTCAACTCCAGACTTTGTGTTCCTAACGATTTTGACTTGAAGCATAGAATAATGATGGAGGCACACAACACACCGTTTGCAATCCATCCTGGGAGTACCAAAATGTATCACGATCTTCGACATACATTTTGGTGGAGCAATATGAAAAGAGAGATCGCGGAGTTTATCTCGAGGTGTTTAACTTGTCAACGTGTAAAGGCGGAGCATCAAGTGCCAAAGGGTCCATTGCAACCACTTGAGATCCCGAAATGGAAGTGGGAACACATTACTATGGATTTTGTTACAGGTCTTCCCAAGGTTTCTCAAGGCATAGATGCGATTTGGGTTATTGTTGATAGATTAACCAAGTCCGCTCATTTCTTGCCGATACGTGAGACTTATTCCCTTGAACGTCTTGCTAGTATGTACGTGAACGAGATTGTGAGATTGCATGGCATGCCAGTATCCATAGTTTCGGATCGTGACCCAAGATTCACTTCACGATTTTGGGTTAGCTTGCAGAAAGCTATGGGCACGGATTTACGATTCAGTTCAGCATACCATCCTCAAACGGACGGACAATCAGAGAGGACTATTCAAACTCTTGAAGATCTATTAAGACTTTGTGTCTTAGATCTCAAAGGGAGTTGGGATAAGTACCTACCATCGGTGGAATTCTCCTACAACAACAGTTATCAGGCGAGCATAGGTATGGCTCCATTTGAGGCGTTGTATGGAAGAAAATGTCGTTCTCCAGTATGCTGGGACGAGGTGGGTGAAGCAACATTGTTGGGACCAGAATTGGTACGCATTACTACAGAGAAGATCCAAACGATTCGACAACGTATACAAACGGCACAGGATCGACAAAAGAGTTATGCGGATCTTCATCGGAAGGACGTGGAATTTAATATTGGGGATCATGTATTGTTACGTGTTGCACCATGGAAGGGAGTTACAAGATTTGGGAAGAGAGGAAAGCTCAATCCAAGATTTGTTGGTCCATTTGAGATTCTTGAGCGAATAGGAAATGTGGCATATAGACTCGCATTACCTCCAAGCATGTCTCGTGTTCATAATGTTTTTCACATATCTATGCTTCGTAAATATGTTAAAGACCCGAACCACATTATTGAGTTAGAACCAGACGAGATAGCTGAAGATTTAACGTACGAGGAGGTACCTGTTAAGATCTTGGATAGGAAAGAGCATGTCCTACGCACGAAGGTTATACCACAAGTTAAGGTTTTGTGGAGAAACCATGCTATTGAAGAAATGACCTGGGAGTTGGAATCAGAAATGAAAGCGAGGTATCCTCACCTTTTTGAAACATCAGGTGCGTACGTCAATTTCGAGGACGAAATTTCATAAGGAGGGGAGGTTGTAAGACCCCAACTTATTAATGAATAAAATCAAATTTTCTCTAAATATTATTGTGAATAATAAGGGGTTAATTTGATATAATACTTTGGTTATGGGTGAAATGTGCAAATTTTGCAAAATAAGCAAGTGGTTATAAAATATTTATTTTTGGTCGGTGAATATTCGGTTGGTCGTGGAATATTCTTGCTGTCGGGGAATATTCGTACGACGACGCAGCCTTGTGTGGGCCCCATAACGGAAAGCGATTGGATGAAGAAAACGACAAGTATAAGTTGTTTATTAATAATGGCGTAGTTGTTACCGTTAACACTGTTTAGATACCCGGTGGTTAAAAATACAGTAATAACGCGTGGTTGCATAGTAGCACACGGATTGCACAGTATAGTTGAATTATTGATTCGTACGTAAGAAGGCACTACTCAATAATTGTTACAGTGATTACTGTTCAATATTTTATTTTATTGGTTCAATAATTGCTGCATTGATATTTCATATTATTGTTGTTTCAATAATTGTTACTGCACAGTATTTCCCATTATCAGATCAATAATTCATATTATTTGAATAATATTATTAGATAATATTATTGACAATGTCTAGAAAGTTCTGTCTAAGGAGAGGTTTGGTCATCTAATTGCGCGTCAGTAAGGAGAAATCCTTATTGGAAAGCCCCCTCTTTCCTGGGAACGGCCTGGTTGTCATAAATGTGATTCTGTAATATTATTTATGAATAATTAATTATTGATTCATATGATAAGGAAATATTTATTTTATGTGGATATAAATGAGGGATATATTTTTGTGGTTAAAAATGAAGGAGTTAATGTTGAGGTTTTTATCCATATTTTTGTCGGAATGGAGGTATTAAAAATCAGGGTTTTTGAGATATTTTGCGGGGGTTATAATTTTTAATCCGACCGTTGGATCGTGGTAATTTTTGGATATGTTATACATATATAAGTTGAGTATATGCCCACAAATTTTGAACCGTTAAAAATGAACGTATGATTTATTATGAATTTTACAAGATGACTGGTTCAGAAATTGTTGAATTTTCGGAGTTTATCATTTTGATGGAAAATTCTAGAATTGGTGGGCCCCACTTGTGGTTGGTGAAGAAATGTGCTGAATTATATTTCAAATGTGGTAGGTGGGAATAGTAGCAGGTAAAGCCATCAGGTTGCAGGTCAAACCTACCAAAATTTTCCTATAAATAGAGGGTTAAGTTAGAATTGAAAATTACATCAGAAACAAGTTTTCTCTCTTTCTCTCTCTAGATTATTGAGTGTATTTTGTGAGTATTTAGATACTTTGAGAGTTTCTATTCATCAGAGCAAGTTTCTTTCAGCCTTATACCGGTATTCCGACCAGAAGTACTGATATTTTGAGGTAAGGGATATTATTTTCTTCTTAATGATATTATTTTCTTCAATATCATTATGCTGAAATATTGATATGAGTTTTTATCAAATTTGGAACTTTTTGTGTCGGGGGTTACTATTCACGTATACGGCACTATTCACGTATACGGCACTATTCACGAATACGGCACTATTCACCGAAAAATAAAATTTTCCCTTTTTGTCCAAGATGTCTATTATGGTTACTATCTTTGATTGTATCCATGTTTTGATCTTTATTTTTGAATTCTGCTTCACAATTGATTATTATGAAGTATTATTGATCTTGGATAAACTGTTATACGAATCCCTACTATTTGTCCTTCTGTCTCATTAGATTCGTTCTCTTTAAGATATTTTTCATCATCCTCGGTCCTAAATGATGATATTACTGAATATCTTTGGCCTGTAGTGCAAAGATGTATAATTACTTGATGAATATCTTTGGCCTGTAGTGCAAAGATGAACAGGTGTTGAGATGAACATGACCGACTGATGATACAAATGAATATCTTTGGCCTGTAGTGCAAAGATGAATATTTGGTTAAAGATGATTATTAATTGATGTTACAGGGATAAAATATTGATGATGGACTTTTAAATCTTAGAAGATAGTAGAATTCTTTCTCTACTTGACTCTTCTAATGGTTTGTTGTTTCCGCTGCAGTTGTTGATCTAAAACTTGTTGTCGATTATATTTTATCAGATTTTTTCCCTGTTGAAGACTAACGATAATTTGTTGTATATTATCTTAGTCATAATATTCTTTACTGGGCTAGTTGAGCTCACCCTTTTCCTTTTTGTTCCATTTTTCTTCTCAGGAGGTGAGAACATAGCAGGATCTAGTCGGGGTATGGAGTGATGGTTCTAGAAAGATGTATTAGCAGTCCTCACTTTTTCTGTAAAATAGTGTTTGAATAATTGTAATGAGGATTTATTTGAGTGTGGATATTGTCTAGAAGACAATATTTGTATTTAAACTCACAGTATGTGTTGTCGTATTTTGCACGACAATTGTATTATTGAAGTTGTAGTTTGCTTTCTGTACCATGTATTTGGCGACTCAGAATGGGTGTTGTATACCTATTCTGGGGGCGTCACATCTTTGGCCCGTAGTGCAAAGATGGTTTGTTGATGAATATCTTTGGCCCGTAGTGCAAAGATGGATTTGTTAGTATGATTATAAACAGGAATTGTGATTTGGTATAACCATGATCTTTGATGTTTCAGGTAAAGACAGGTGATAAAAATATTCTTCGTCCTGGGTGCGAAGAAAAATTTATAGTCACAATTATGATTATGAGTTATTCATATGATTGTGGAAAGGAACTGTTGAGTGATGTTACATGGATAAAATATTATTGGCGGATTGTTAACATGGAGAAGATAATAGACTTTATGGTCTATTTGACTCTTCTAATGGATTGCTCGTTCCGCTGCAACTATGGTTGAAATTTTTATCATTTACCATATGTTCTAAATCTCTGATTTATTGTTGATGAAGGCTATTGATAATTGAATTATCTTTAGTCATGATATTCTTTACTGAGCTAGTTGTGCTCACCCTTTTGCTTCACAATTCCTTTCAGGTAATAAGAGTGTAGCTGGGTCGAGCGGGGGTAACAAGGAAATAGAACGGTGGTCATCATTTAGTAGTTATATTTGGTGAAGAAAATAGGGTGAGGCGAACCCAACGTTGGAAGGGTGTTTTGTCACTATCATACAAGATGTCTAATGACATACAATCTCGTGTCATCATAAGACAAGGTTGTGCTCATCCACTTGCTGAGTATATCTATGGGCACTACCTATATAATCTTGGTGTTTGTTTGAAGTATAATTCTCAATTAGAGACAGTGGAGATAATGATAAGTCAAGAGAAGACTCACCATTGGGAAGAATATGATAGTAATCTTCTCGTTTTTCTTTGGGGTCTATTGGGTAAACCAAGGATAATTCTGTGGCCATATGATATCTATCACAACCTAGAAGCATGGCCTCCCATGTACGAAGGTTTCCTTAAGCACTTCCCAAAGATTCTAATTTTCAAAACAGTTTTTGACTATACCTTTATGTAAGGTGTCATTGTGAGGTGATGTCCACGGTTGAAACATGAGTCACATTTGGTATATATTTGTATCCAAACTCACAGCATATGTGTTGTTGTATTTTGCACGACAATTGTTGTAATAAAGTTGTAGTTATTTTCTGTACCATGTATTTGGCGACTCAAAATGGGTTGGATGGAATGGACCTATTTTGGGGTTGTCACATCAATAGGCGATGCTCAGTGGCTCAGAACATAGTTCCAAAACCAAACTTGTCAAAAATCTAAACAAAGTTCCAAAACCTAGTTAATTCGTTAGGAATATTTGATGCATCTTTGTTGGGATATTTTACATGAATCTCACATCGGATAAATTCAAGAGTGTAGATGGGTTAATAAGTATGTTAGAGTCTCAACCTAATAGGTTAACCTTTTAGGTAAGGAGGTGGTCCAACATGCTTATTGGGCCCGTCTACACAGGTGTGCGTTGCATGATGATGAATTGATGTGGGATGGATCGTACAATTCCGCTACAAAATGGTATCAGAGCTCATGGTTCGATGGGGGCCCAAGAACAAACTCCAAGGTACGAGGGGAGTGCGAGGTTAAAATTAGCAGGCCTCGTGGGTGGAGCAAATAAAGTCCAAGTATCAACTCCAAGGTACGAGGGGAGTGCGCGAAGGTACAATTCGCAGGTCTCGTGGGTAGAGTAAATAGAGTTGAATCAGGCGGAGCACGGGATGATTTGAGTCGGATGAAGCAGGTTTAGGAAGGCTCTAGGGAAGTTGCTGAGAGTCAAGTAAAGCTCTTGAAGGACTCAAAGGTGAAGTATTTGAATCGGGTGGAGCAGGGATCGGATGACTCTAGGAAAACTGCTGAGACACGTTTGCTGCTGGCGTGGTGTAGTATTAGAGTCGAGCGGAGAGCTCTTGAAGGATTCAAAGGTGTGCTTAATGATGAGAATACTCAAGTATGATACTTGTGATGGGTATTCAAGTGAAAGGTGGAGATTGTTGGGATAGTTCACATGAATCCCACATCGGATAAATTCAAGAGTGTAGATGGGTTAATAAGTATGTTAGAGCCTCAACCTAATAGATTAACCTTTTAGGTAAGGAGGTGGTCCAACATGCTTATTGGGCCCGTCTACACAGGTGTGCGTTGCATGATGATGAATTGATGTGGGATGGATCGTACAATTCCGCTACAATCCTGAATCAATCTGTCAAAAATCGAAGCATAGTTCTAAAACCTAGTTGATTCATCAACAATTGCTGCATCCCGAATCTCTTTGTTTTATATTTTTGTGGGTTCCAAATCGAAGCATAGTTCCAAAACCTAGTCAATTCATCAACACTTTTTGTTTACAAGTTCATGGATTATAATCCAAGACTATTAATCATAGGATTAAATAGTCCTTTGTATGTGATTATTCATGAGATAACTTAAAATAATCTAATATTATGTTTATTTTTTTCAGGATTAATTAAAGGATTGGATAAAAAAATATTGTTTGGACTATTATACCCTTACCAATAATAATATATTTTAAACTATAATTTACTTGTTTATACATCAAGAAATGATGAACAATTAATTAGAAACTTTTAAATAAACGGTTATATTATCCAATCAAATGCTCACCGATACTAATTATATAATTTAACTTTAAATAAAGTTATAATTTTATCGAAACAATTTATGTAGTACACAAGTAATATTAGTTATCTAGTCATGATACATGATATGAAATATTTGAGAAAATTAGCACATAAATTAACAAATAAATAGTACAAAATACATGATATATAAAATATTAAAATTTCATTAGATATCACCAAAACTAAAATTAGAATTAACTACTTTACTTGGCCGACAAAATTTGAAGTCTAGAACTGTCCATATTCATTCAAACTCCAAAGTATAAAATATGATTAATCATTAATCGAAAAGAAAAACAAATGTTTTTGACAATAACTAAATCTAAGTATTGTTTTGAGATAAAAATGACTTAAATCTGTCCGGCCAACTTCATTGTCTTCTTCATCTCAATTGACTAGCTTAGGAAAAGGTCAGCATCAGCCGGGTTGCTCACTATTTTTGCTGCAGCCAGTGGCAAAGCCATAAACTTACATTAGTAGGGTCAAAATTATTACTAAGTTACAAATAATTTGACGGGGGTTCGGGGGCAGCGCCCCTGAGCCATTTTTTTTAATACTTTATACTTTCGAGTATGTATGTATATATATATATATATATTACAATGAAAATATAATGAGTAATAATATATGGTATATATACACTATACTGACTCATAATAGACTTTTTTAATCACAACTGTTCATAAGTAAGTAATTCATTTTTTATTTTTAAAAATAATATAAATTAGATTATTATTTAGTTTAAAATATTATAGAGATAGATACATATATTGAAAGGATATAGTCATATGTGGTTAAATTTTGATTGACAAAGTTATAAATTTTCAATTTGACCCCGTATAATAGAAAATTTATAAAATTTTAGTAGGGTCAATTTATATATAATACTTAAAAAATTTAATATTTACCTTACATTATAAAATAAATTTTTTTTTCAGTGGGGTCGATTGACCCCACAAAATCCATGTGGTTTGGCCACTGGCTGCAGCCATTATCTTCTCTTCGACGGTGAAAGTGCCAATGTTATCAATGATACCATACACATCTCAGCGCTATTTGGCCAAGTCATGATCATAGCCGATCCTTTGGGTCGTAAGTCCAAGGTGCTAGGCAGTGGTGTTGATCAAACCATTAAGACTATCATGCATTCGATGTGTGGCTCTCTCCTGTAGCTCTATCCTTACCAAAAAATTGTTGCCAATCATCATACTATGTCAATGGCTTATTCCGCAACTTAATTATATCAGGATCTTTCTACACAAATAAATAAATTCAAAATAAAGTCAATTTTAAATACTTTCAAACTCAAAATTTACATGAATTCTTATATCAATACAAATATGAATAACATAAACTACTCAAAAAAAAAACTACTAGTCAAAGTTGATCCAAGCTTGCTGTGTCATAGAAAATACAAATTAACATAACTCAAAATACTGGGAGTGACATCCATTGACTGGACCTTACACAACTGGTTAATCCCACATATGTATTATATTTAATATGTAATATCATCTCAGAGCGTACTAGAACTGTTATGGCAGTGTATTTTAGAAGTATGGTCACAAACAAAGAATGGAAAGTACATATGCCAAATCAGATTGCCCAATTGCTCAAAGATATTACATTATTTATTACATCTAAACAACCCAAGTAATATATAACCTTATTATGCAGTGAATATAGAGGATGAAAAGAAAAGATGTATATCATTTGAATATGCAGTAAACACACTAAATTGAGTGAAAAGTTATTACCTTGCAGTGAGATGTCCACACATCCTCATCCTCTATATTTAGCATTTTTTCGCTCTCACTCCAAGCAATGCCACTAGTACTCAAAGCACTATAGATACAACCCCATAAGTTGGATGCATGCTCTTGGTTTGGAACCTGGAGTTTATTGTAGATCTTGTCGAGAGTTTTGATTTGATAGGTGGCACGTCCCGTAACTCTTCCCGGATCAAAAGTTATGATCTTTTTACCAACGGACATTGAACCTCAAAGTTTGGAGTTGCCATTGACATATCAGTCACTTGAAACCAAATTTCGACCTTGATCCAGCTATAATCTCTCAATTCTCAAAGAATGAAAGTTTTAGATTTATTTCTTAGCTTTTCGGAACATCTTGAATCGTCCCAATCGGAGTTCGGACGAGAGAGTTATGACCATTTTACCAAAGGACATCGTAGTAGAAAATTGACTGGCGCGTCCGCGTCAGTTCCTAGTATATTTTGGACGCGGCTGCGCTGGTGTAAAGAAGGAAAAAAGTAGTCTCTGCCATGTGGGCGCGGCAGTGCTAGGACGGAATGCTGAAAAGCCTGATTTTTGTCCAATTCGAGTGGAACTTAGTTTTGTAACTTCTAATTGGTTTAGAACTTTAATTAGAGGCTATAAATAGATGTTTTTAGACCATAAGAAGAGGATCTTGCTATGTTTTTTCTAACCCTAAAATTGAAGAAGGTTTAGAGACTTGAAGCAAGAGATTTTCACGAAGGAAGATCAAGATAGAAGGCTAAGGGGAAGATATCTAGAATTGCTTCGAGTTTTTCCTTTCTTCTTTTATCTTTCTATTTTGTAATTTTTGGATGATGGTTTACTTGTGGATTATTAATTCAGAGTTGAACTAATTTCTATTTAAGATTACAATGAAACTCAATGTGTAGTTAAATTAAATTGCTTCCATGTTGGTTATTGTTTATTATATTGGGATTGTCTATTATGATTTACGTTTGATTGATTAATTGTTCGATCAACAATTATCGTGATAATCTATAAGAATTCGAGAGATGGATTATAGGTTTAGACCTGATCATAATAGTATGTGATTGTATTTTCTGCATGGTGATGAAACTCATGATTTGTGTCTAGGATAGAGATATACTTATACGCCGCATGTAATCTGATTGAGATTCTGACCTTTAAATATTTTTTAATTGTAATTCATATAGAGATATACTGAATTAACTAACTAGTGTGTTCACCTTAATTCTATCATATATGGATTTAAGTTGATTCGTTTATAATACGTCGAGATATGGTCATAAATATTGATGAATTCAATTCTTGGTAGTTAGTGATTAGTTAGTTTAGTACTTTATTTTCAAAATTTAACAACTTTTATCGAAATGTTTAAATAAATTTAATTTGATTATGAGTTAGTACTCGGTAATTATTATTAAATAATTCTTTGTGGGTTCGACACTCTCTTATCATTATATTACTTGTGGACTGCGTATACTTGCGTATTTTAATAATATAGATTTAGACAAACAAATTTTTAGTGCCTTTGCCGGAGATTAATTTAATAACTTTTTGGTTTTGTGGTGATTTTTTAACCACATGATAATTTATAAGAACGTGTAAACCATACATTATATATTGCATTTTACCCATGAAAAGAGAGGATAAATAAGCATACAGAGGTTTGAGAGCGAATGTTAATGTAGAGTGAGATGAGGTGCAATTGTGTATGCCCCACATTATGATATTGCCCCAGTTCCTTTTTATCTTTTTAGAGAGTAAATTTTGTTTGTTTTTATTTGTTGTTTGTAAATTTCAAGAAAATATTAATGACTTAGGGACTGATTATAAGTCATCAAACTTACTTATAATCACTTTTAAGAATTAAAAAATAGTTGGCAACTTAATTTTAAAATTGTTTATAATATTTTTTATGAAAATAATGAGAAGCTTTATTTGAATTATTTGTCAAATCTAATAATCAAATTTGACCAAATATATTACTAATATATCCCTATATAATTGTGGTAATTCCATCCATTATCCAAGTTTACTAATCAAAACATTCATTTTCAGTAATTTGCACTTAAAATAAGTGATCAACAATTTTTTATATATATCAAACACTTTTCAATTTTCACTAGTTTGAAATGCTTTTTATTTACCAAATACAAACTATGTTTCAAAACTGATAATAATCAAAAGCAGTTATCAAAATCAATAATCATATTATTTTTTTAAGCAATCCCAAACATACTCTTAGTTTCTCATATTATTTTTTATTTAAATAATATTTTTTTCTTTTCTTTTTCAACTAATTTTAAAAGGATAATACTAAGATTTTATATCTAATTTAATCAATCATATAAACCATTAATTAAATTTCTTAATCTTTTTGTGTTTTTTCCAACAACGCCAATTGAAAAAGAACCGAGGAAGTATTCAACAAGAAAAGAATGGTTGAATAACACTTTTACCTTTCAATCTGTCACTCACTTTCAAGTTATCCCTAAAGTTCATTTTTCATCAATTAAGTCCGTAATGTGATCCCTAAAGTTCATTTTTCGTTAATTATTTTAATTTTTTCTAAATAATATTTTATTTTAAAATATTAAAAATAATTAATATTTTAAAAATAATAATTTATTTTAAAATATTAAAAATATTTATTTTATTTTAAAATATTAAAAATTGGGTTTAAATCAAACTGGGTCAGGTTGAGTCAAAATTTGGTCAAAATGAATTGAGTTGGATCAACTCCAGTAGAAGGAAAAAAAAGACCAAAAAATACCACTTTAATGGCTAATTAACCAAAAATGAACTTTAAGGACGATTTTGAAAGGGAGTGACAACTTGGAGGACAAAAATGTCATTCAGCCATAAAAGAATCAAGAAAATCTCAACTACTTTTTATTTTGAGGACTGTTTAAATTCATTGCAACCTCAAAATATACCTTATAGATTGCAACCACCCAACAGCCAACATGCTCCCCGCCAACCAAAAAGAAATTAATTGATAGTACCAACTTGCAAAATGTGAGCACATGAAGGGATAATAAGACACAAATTGAAGTCGCGGCCACTGATTTAGATGAAGAGATGAAATGGTTGGTTTTGAATCTTATACAAGCAGACAAATTTTTCAATGAACAACCCCATACTAAAACGCGGATAAACATATTACAGAACTAAATAAAATTTAACAAATCTTAAAAGTTTGAAGGTTAATTGATCTAATGTTTTTCAGCATTGATAAAAAGCAAACTCACATCTTGCCTTACCTTTGTAGATCTTAGTAGGAGGGTCAAATGGTTACAAGGCAGGGAATGAGGTACCAATAAGATTCGTGCCTAGGAGGTTATTCTCTGTTCTCGGGCTGCTCCCTGTGCTGCTGTTAGAAAAAGATCGAAACGTGGTCTTCTGTAATACCCCAGTTGGCGATGCAGCCAATCGGGGGCTATTGTCCCAGCCCTCGGTCATGAGATTAAGAGCCGACGTGTTCTTGCAACTTGCAATATTATTAGTGCTATGCAAAACTTCCCCAAGCGGTCCACCCATGGTATTCTCCCAAGAAATAGGGATCCAATTTGCTTGCCTTTGATTGGACTCGTTGAAGATTGCATCTGTTCCTAAACCCATTTGAGTTGATTCAAGCTCAATCGATAATCTCAGGGGTGATGGTGCAAGTTTTTCATTGGTGGGAGATGAAGTTGATGACAAGAAGTCTGAGGCAGCCACCGGTATTGATATAGAGAGTTGAGTCCTGTCTGATTGCATGTCAATATCAGGCCACGACATGGCTACACTCTCGGACTGATTTTTGGGCCAGTCATCCATGAACTGTAGAAGCGAATGCTGTGATTTGTTTTGGCAATCATTGAGGTCTTCAGAAGAACTATAGCTTCTGCAGTTGATCAGCGAAGAACCTTTCTGGAATGGGTTGAGCAATGAATCTGAGTAAACTAGTCCAAATTCCGTTCTAGAGGGTTCTTGATACGGATTCTGTTGTTCATGTATTTTCTCACCAACATTAGCCTTGTTCATATAACTCCTGCTAAAGGAATACACATCAGATCCAACACTAGCAAATTAGAATTGAGAATAAAATTTTGTAGCGTGAGAGAGATGAAATAGCTCTACCTCTATATATACCTATGTTAATTTTCATTGAAGTTCATATAGATTACTAAGAAACAGTACCACCAATTTAAAAATAAAAATCAAGTACTACTTGAAAGTGAAGTACACAATTTACATGCCTCAACAGCTATGTAAATTGTGTGAACGAAGTCTAGAAGGAAATATATCCAAAAGGATACAAATTGCCCATAAAGTATTGTTTTATCACCTGCTAAGGTGTGGGGATGCAGAAGGATTAGGTGCACCATGCTGCAAGTTGTTTAGTTGATGGAGAGAGGCCCCAGGGCTGTTGGATGTACCCCTGACTGGAGCCACCGAGGCAGCCAACGTGGAAGAAGACATTGGTAGCAATTTAGCAGCGGTGTTGGTGGTTCCGGAGACAGAATGGGCAGCTTGACCTTCCACAGGCTTTCTTGAACGATGGCGTCCTCGGTTGACATGCCGCTCACAATATTTTTGGTCAGAAACAGCATCTCTCGAGCACCGCCATTTCTTCCCATCAGTCCGACGACACCTCCCCTGCTCAGGATCAGTGTTGGAAAATCCCAAATGGAAAGCACCCCATCCCACTGTTTGAAGACATGTCACTTAAAATCAATAAACACCAATAATTTTTCAAATCAAGAAACATAGTAGCCAATCTAAGAATCAGTGATTTCATATATGCACAAGTTTTTTTATCTATTACATATTAAGCCCATGATGAACGGAGTACTAAAACCAACAGAATCCTTTCGTATAAACTACCTGAAAACATAGTAACCACTTTTTAAAAATCTTTTCTTTCCCAGGGTCTTCCCAGGGTCTTGAGGTCAGTAGAATCCAAAGCAGCAGGCAAGAGAGCTAATTAATGAAGTAAATATAAAATGAACAAGGATAAAAAATCCATAACAAAGATAATGCCTACAACAACTACACATTGAGCTTAAATTTAAAAAGGAAAGTTATACAAATGTTGTATATAAAGAAGAAATTGTAAAATGTCAAAGACCAAAGAGCAAACTTAAGTATTGGGTCTTAGATGGGCACCTGGAAAGCTAGAGAACCCAGCAGATTCAATGGCTTTTCTGATAGGGTTGAGAAGATTAGATGGGACAGGGGAATTTGCAGTGATGTACTTGTAGATCAAGGCTTGGTGTTCTAGCTCCATCCATTGTGATGGAGTGAATGGCCCTCTAACCCCTGTTACCATTCCATGCATGTTTGCAGCATTCAAGCCTCCAGAGCTATAGCCTTAAATAACAGAATGAGAAAAGATTCAGTTGGAACACAAAAAGTCAAATCCTTAAATCAAACCACTTTCACTGCTAACTGAAAATAAAAAAGAGAAGAAAAATCTGCCTCTTTCTGACTGCTAATTGTAAAGAAAAGATCAGGGTATAGAAAAGAATACGGCAAAAAAAAAAACTTAAGTTTTACTGACTTGTTTGCAACATTTATGGAGAGGCTACACCAATCATGAATTCTTGTATTTTGATAGAAGTAAATAAAGCGCATACAGAGAGAAACAGGATCAATCAATGATATGTATATTTAAAAAAAAAAAAAAAAGGGGGATCTTTGCTTTCTCCAGTAGTCCTTTAAATCCATCTCCTTAAAACAGAGAAAAAAGAGATTGAAATTTACAAGAAGGGGAAAACAACAGTTATTTTTTTCCCTTTTGACGAGACCTAAGACAAATTCCCACTCTACATAAATGAAAAGACCTTTTTCAGCAGGTACTTAGAATCAAAAGTAAAATAACTAATAAATACTAGTAATAACTAATTTCTGTAACACCCCAACAAGTAAAATACCCCAAATGCTTTTAAAACCCAAAGCTGTCATTCAAATACCCAAATGCTCACTTACCCAGAATGAGGAACCTAGTGAAACATCACTTTCTAACCATTTCAAAGATTAAAATAATCTTGAAATGCTTATACACATAAGCATAAAAAATAAAAAATAATACAGCAAGTTTGTACGTCCGGCTTTGTACCGAACCCCCCCCCGGAGATGTACGGGTTGGGAAAGGTCCGGTAGGCTTAATGACCGGTACACTTTAAGTTTGTTTTTAACCACAATTATGAGAAAAATAAATAAAAAATAATAGAACAAGTTTGAACAAAAAACTATAAAAGAAAATATATTTTTTATTAAAAAAAACACCGTAAACAGTTTACAGCGTTAAAAATAAATAAAAAATAATAGAGCAAGTTTGAACAAAAAACTATAAAAGAAAGTATACTTTTTTATTAAAAAAACACTTTAAACTTACAGTATTTTTTTAATAAAAAATATACTTTCTTTTATAATTTTTTGTTCAAACTTGCTCTATTATTTTTTATTTATTTTTCTCACAAGTGTGGTTTAAACAAAAAAAAGTGTACCGGACGGTACCGGTCATTAGTGCACCGGACCGCCCCCCAATTAGAGATGTACATACATATATGCATACACCTGTATTTCTAGTGTAAGGACTTGATGTTTTATGATAATACCAAATGCCCAGTTACCCAGAATGAGAAACCTAGTGAAACATCACTTTCTAACCATTTCAAAGACTAAAATAATATAAAAATTCTTATATGCATATAAATATATTTATATATATACTATATGTATATACCTGTATTTCTAGTGTAAGGACTAGCTGTTTGATGATAATAAGGCAATGTCACAGGCTGTAAATTGGGAGAAGAGAAACTGAGCATTTGCTGCTGGCCATCAGAAAAGAGAGAGCTACTCTTAGATCTTTCCTGCTTGAAAAACCCAGATCCGTACCATTTCTGCTTGGCCTCAGGATCTGAAGAAGATGGAAAGGCAGTAGCAGTAGTAGTGTTTGAAGGAGGAGAAAGCAACCCAACATCCGACCCAAAATCCATCAAATTAACCGACCCACCAACCAACCTATAAAGGAGAGTTTGGAAAGAGAAATTGGAGCATTGGGTCCTTAAATAATAGGAGTATAAAACACAGAGACCTGAGGAGGAAAAGGAGAACGAGAGGATTTATGCATTGGGGGAAGGACCATTTTTAAGGGGACAAAGGGTGGGGGGATTAATGCTTATAGTCATAGGCGCTCTATATGTTTGGTTAAGCAAGCTTAAAATAGATAACCAGCTGACTGGTGTTTCATTTACCGTTTAGTTCTACTAGTTGATGTTTGTGGAAGTAAAAATAAGTGGAAATTCAAAGCTCAGGAGAGAGAAATAGAGTGGAAAATCTGTTGAGTGTGGGTGACCCATGAGAGGAAAACAACTTGAAAAATAATTTATTTTTTAAGTTGGTTGGTGACCATGGCAAGAGTATGTGATCATAATTTGATTAAAAGAATAAATTATTTTAAATTCATAATAGGAATAGACGGGTGGATCTACTTTAGGGGTATTGGTTTCAATTGACCTTACTCAATTTTTAGGAGTTAAAAAAATGAAGTAAAATTTTAAAGTGTTTAATAAAAAATTTAAAACTTAGATTAAAAAATAATATTTCGATTCAAAAATTAGAGATATATTTTGATCTTTTAAAGTCAATTTGTGAAATCTTAAAATTTAAAATTGATAATAAGTAATTTAATTTTAATAATACAAATATAACAATTGTAGACTAACTATAAAACACTACTAGTTATTATCTTTGTTGTTTTCAAAATTTGAATGAGCTTATATCAATTTGAGGTTTAAAATTTCGCGAATTAATTTTTAAAAGTCAAAATATATATTTAATTTTGGAATAGATGTAGTATTAATTTTTCAAAGTTCATATCCTATAATACATTGGTCACTATAACACTCTTTGTTTATTCGTTTCTCGTCTAGTGGTTTGGCTTAATTTTTCCTACTAGTTCGACTTTAGAGAAAATTTGATATGTTGTATTTTTTTATTTATAAATTCACAAATTTAGCAATTGTTTTTAAATTTTTTGTAATTGCTTGTGAATTTTTGTAATTAATAAAAATAAGACTATCATACATTAATTTTAAGTAATGAAGTCTCGAAAGATGTCAGTAAAATAATATTTGGGCATTATTTTGTTTTGTTTTGCAATTTATTTTATTATATTTTTATTTTTTTGCGGGAATTTATTTATTTTAAATTTGACCCCACTGACCTAAGATGCACCTCTGAGAATATATTATGAAGAGATACTATAAATAAGATTATGAGGGAGTCTTATTATTACATGAGAGAAGCTCGAAAGAAGCTCGAGAGAAGCTCGGTAACAAGAAGATATCGAAAAAATAAACTGAGAGGATTACAATTTGTTGCTCGTAGGGTATCTAACGCCATCTCCGTTCAATTAAAAGTTTGAATTAAGTTTCTCAGTCTAATTAAAGGTAAACTTGTACTTTCTCAATTTATTGAGTAACCTCAAGTTTTATGGTGTAAAACTTGAAAAGATTATTGTAAGTCCATTATTAGTGATATAATGGATATTTGGAGTTCGATTTGTGATTTTTCCATTTAAGAATTTTTCATGTTAAATATTGTATTTTGCTTGTGGATAGTTATTTGTTATTTTCGTTCATTATTGGGTTTGTTTATTTCCTATTTAATTGTATATAAAGAGAAAAATAATTCCTGAAATTAAAGTTATTTTAGGTGCACTCTTCTCAATAAACTCAAAACTCAATTATTTAAAAAATAATTGAAATATAAAAAATATTTTATAAGAGATGCTTACAATACTCAATTTAAATGTAAAATATTACTTATATAAAATCTATTACTCTCACAAGTAAAACTTTTTTAAACAAAATGTAAGATCCCAACTTATTAATGAATAAAATCAAATTTTTTCTAAATATTATTGTAAATAATAAGGGGTTAATTTGATATAAAACTTTGGTTATGGGTGAAATGTGCAAATTTTGCAAAATAAGCAAGTGGTTATAAAATATTCATTTTGTCGGGGAATATTCGTTTGGTCGTGAAATATTCTTGCTGTCGGGGAATATTCGTACGACGGCGCAGCCTTGTGTGGGCCCCATAACGAAAAGCGATTGGATGAAGAAAACGACAAGTATAAGTTGTTTATAAATAACGGCGTAGTTGTTACCGTTAATACTGTTGGAATACCCGGTGGTTAAAATACAGTAGCACACGGTATTGCACCAATTATTGATTCTTACGTAAGAAGGCACTACTCAATAATTGTTATAGTAGTTATTGTTTAATATTTTATTTTATTGATTCAATAATTGCTGCGCTGATATTTTATATTATTGTTGTTTCAAAAATTATTGTTGCACAATATTTTCCATTATCAGATCAATAATTTATATTATTTGAATAATATTATTAGATAACATTATTGGCAATGTCTAGAAAGTTCTGTCTAAAGAGAGGTTTGGTCATCTAATTGCGCGCCAGTAAGGAGAAATCCTTATTGAAAAGCCCCCTCTTTCCTGAGAACGGCCTGGTTGTCATAAATGTGATTCTGTAATATTATTTGTGAATAATTAATTATTGATTCATATGATAAGGAAATATTTATTTTATGTGGATATAAATGAGGGATATATTTTTGTGGTTAAAAATGAAGGAGTTAATGTTGAGGTTTTTATCCGTATTTTTGTCGGAATGGAGGTATTAAAAATTAGGGTTTTTGAGATATTTTGCGGGGGTTATAATTTTTAATCCGACCGTTGGATCGTGGTAATTTTTGGATATGTTATACATATATAAGTTGAGTATATGTCTACAAATTTTGAACCGTTAAAAATGAACGTATGATTTGTTATGAATTTTAAGAGGTGGTTGATTCAGAAATCAGGTTATAAATCATTTTTGGTGGAAAATTCTAGAATTGGTGGGCCCCACTCTTGGTTGGTGAAGAAATATGCTGAATTATATTTTAAATGTGGTGAGTGAGAATAGTAGCAGGTAAAGCCATCAGGTTGCAGGTCAAGCATACTAAAATTTTTCTATAAATAGAGGGCTAAGTTAGAATTGAAAATCACACCAGAAACAAGTTTTCTCTCTTTCTCTCTCTAGATTATTGAGTGTATTTTGTGAGTATTTAGATACTTTGAGAGTTTCTATTCATCAGAGCAAGTTTCTTTCAGCCTTATACCGGTATTCTGACCAGAAGTACTGATATCTTGAGGTAAGGGATATTATTTTCTTCATAATGATATTATTTTCTTCAATATCATTATGCTGAAATATTGATATGGGTTTTTATCAAATTTGAAACTTTTTGTGTCGGGGTTACTATTCACGTATACGACACTATTCACGTATACGGCACTATTCACGAATACGGCACTATTCACCAAAAAATAAAATTTTCTCTTTTTGTCCAAGATGTCTATTATGGTTACTATCTTTGATTGTATCCATGTTTTAATCTTTATTTTTAAATTCTGCTTCACAATTGATTATTATGAAGTATTATTGATCTTGGATAAACTGTTATACGAATTCCTAATATTTGTCCTTCTATCTCACTGAATTCGTTCTCTTTAAGATATTTTTCATCATCCTCAGTCCTAAATGATGATATTACTGAATATCTTTGGCCTGTAGTGCAAAGATGTATGATTACTTGATGAATATCTTTGGCCTGTAGTGCAAAGATGAACAGGTGTTGAGATGAACATGACTGACAGGTGATACAAATGAATATCTTTGGCCTGTAGTACAAAGATGAATATTTGGATAAAGATGATTATTAATTGATATTACAGGGATAAAATATTGATGATGGACTTTTAAATCTTAGAAGATAGTAGAATTTTTTCTCTACTTGACTCTTCTAATGGTTTGCTGTTTCCGCTGCAGTTGTTGATCTAAAACTTGTTGTCGATTATATTCTATCAGATTTTTTCCTGTTGAATACTAATGATAATTTGTTGTATATTATCTTAGTCATAATATTCTTTACTGGGCTAGTTGAGCTCACCCTTTTCTTTTTTGTTCCATTTTTCTTCTCAGGAGGTGAGAACATAGCAGGATCTAGTCGGGGTATGGAGTGATGGTTCTAGAAAGATGTTTTAGCAGTCCTCACTATTTCTGTAAAATAGTGTTTGAATAATTGTAATGAGGGTTTATTTGAGTGTGGATATTGTCCAGAAGACAATATTTGTATTTAAACTCACAGTATGTGTTGTCGTATTTTGCACGATAATTGTATTATTGAAGTTGTAGTTTGCTTTCTGTACCATTTATTTGGCGACTCAGAATGGGTGTTGTATACCTATTTTGGGGGCGTCACAGTTGGTATCAGAGCTTAGGGATATGATCTCAGGCGGAGATCGGGGAATAGAACTAAGAGGGGAGAGACGAGTAAATCCTTTGCTAGTGTGTCCTACCTAAGCTTATTTGTTGGTCGGTTATAATATATGGATATTATGTGATTTGTTAATTTGTTAAATTAACCCTTGTTTATGGCAGTATTTGAGAATATCGATTGAGAATGTTACCAGTGGAGTAAATAAAACCGTGGAGACACCTGTACTCACCAACGAGGAGAACGTGCAACAGGCTGGCAATGTTCCTCCTATGAACAACACCACTGAGCAGACGATGAATGATGAGATGTTTAGAAGCTTTTTGCAATTCATGCAAAACCAGATGAGGGAGACTCGTGTGCAGAATACAGGTGGAAATGATAACAACGCGCGGTTTGTCACAGCTAAGCAGTTCAAAGAATTGGGACCACCAGAATTTAAGGGAAAGCCGGATCCGATCATGGCGGAAACGTGGGTCAAGCAAATTACCAAGATATTCGATGTCTTGGGATGAACGGAGGAACAGAAGGTTCCATTCGCCACTTTTATGTTCCACGGTGAGGCAGACTACTGGTGGGAGTCTGTGAAGCGTACCCAGCCTGACGCACTCAACATGTCCTGGGAAACGTTTCAGAAACTGTTTAATGACAAGTACTTTCCTGAAAGTATTCATCATATGAAGGAGGTAGAGTTTATTAGACTGGAACAAAATAACATGACGGTGTCCCAGTACGAGGCGAAGTTTGCAGAGTTATCCAGGTTTGCACCTCATTTGGTCGAGAATGAGGAACGAATGACAAGGATGTTTCTGAGAGGTCTAAAACCCGAGATTCGGCAATATCTTATCTCTCATAAATTTTCTTTATATTCAGATATCGTAAACATGGCTCAATTATTAGAGCGAGATAATGAGTATGTGCAACCGAGGGACCACAACCAGGGTCATACCGGTGGCGGCAGTCATCGAAGCAATGAAAACCAGCAGGGAGGAAAACATTCGGACAAAAGCGGTAACCACTCTGGTGGTAATCGTGGTCGTGATAATAGAAGGAGCGAGTCGGGAGGAGATTTCAAGAAGAGAAGGTACAACAATGATAACGTGAAGACGTCAACACAAACATCAACTGTTTCTAGGGAAGGAGAACAACCACCGGTCGTATGTTACAAATGTGGGAAAGAGGGACATATTAGCCCAAACTGCCCACAACAATCCAAGGTATGTTATAACTGTGGAAAGGAGGGTCATATAGCTCGAGAGTGTTCTGTAGCAAAACCATGTTCAGCGGGGATGGTGACTCCAAAAGCTGTCCCGGACAAGTCAAAATCAGCGGTTCCTGGAAGAGCGTTTGTCGTGACTGGCCAAAACGCGAGGAACCCGAACGAAGGTATAACGGGTTAGTTAATTATGAATTCTTGCGAAGTTTATACTTTACTAGATACCGGTTGTACCCATTCTTTTATCTCTCCTGCTTGTGCTCAACGTTTAAACTTGACTCCGGAGAAATTGGACTTTAACTTATCTGTTGAAACTCCGTTAGGAGAAACTTTCGTTACATCCACTGTTTATAAATCTTGTTTGATTCAAGTTAGCACTATCACATTACCTGTTGATCTTATCTCTTTAAAGATACTTGCTTTTGATGTGATTTTAGGAATTGATTGGTTAACCACTCATCATGCTAAAATTGATTACTTTCGTAAGGTTGTTAGTTTTTATATTCCTAAGCAACCTGTTATTCGAATTCAAGCAACCAAATCATTGAAGTCAAACTCTTTCATACCAAGCCATAAAGCCATTCGTTTATTGAAAAACGGATGTCAAGCTTTCTTAGCCCATGTCATGGACTTGAACAAAAATCCGTCAGATTTGAATAATATTTCTGTTGTTAGAGAATTTCCTGACGTATTTCTTGAAGAATTTCTTGGCCTACCTCCAGAGCGTGATATTGAATTTTGTATCATCTTTGAATCTGATACAAAACCCACTTCTAAAATCTCATATCGAATGGCTCCTATTGAACTTCGGGAGTTAAAAACCTAACTGTAGAAGTTTGTACCCGAGCCTATATCTGGTGACTTCCTTTGCGAAATGCACTGAAGCCAAACTTTCCGTAGGGGACGCCATATTTGTGCGGTAGTAAACTGATAGGTGTCATTGTGACGTACTATCCAAGATTGGGATATGAGTCACAGTTGAGAGCAACCTAAGTCAGTAATCGAAGTACGTAGCTTTCTGGGCTTAGCTGGTTATTATCGGAGATTTGTGAAAGGATTTTTTTGAATCACTACTCCGTTAACTCAGCTGACTCGTATGGAGTGAGGAATGCGAGAAGAGTTTCCAAGAACTCAAGAGGAGACTCATTTCGGCACCTGTTCTGACAATACCATCTGGTTCGGATGGATTTGTTATCTACAGTGATGCTTCAGGCAAAGGGTTAGGATGTGTTCTCATGCAACATGAGAAAGTCATAGCCTATGCCTCGCGACAACTCAAAGAATATGAGAGGAATTATCCTACTCATGATTTGGAGTTGGCAGCAGTCGTTTTCGCGTTGAAGATTTGGAGACACTACCTATATGGGGAGAAAGTGGAGATCTATACGGATCATAAAAGCCTCAAATATTTCTTCACCCAAAAGGAACTCAACATGCGGCAGCGACGTTGGCTTGAGCTGTTGAAAGATTACGATCATACCATCTAATATCATCCTGAAAAAGCAAACGTAGTAGCTGACGCATTGAGTAGAAGATCATATGCGGGTACGAGTGCAATGTTGTTAACACAAAGGCCCATTTTGTATGACTTGCAAAGGATGGAGATAAAGATGAAGGCTCCAAGTACCCACATGATGATATCAAATATACGAGTAGAACCGACTTTAATCGATAAAGTTAAAGCTGCTTAAGCTACGGACATAGAGCTGATGCGTATGAAGAAGAAGGTGCAAGAAGGTGCTATTCCAGAAGTAAGAATCGTTGAAGAAGGAATATTTCGAGTCAACTCCAGACTTTGTGTTCCTAACGATTTTGACTTGAAGCATAGAATAATGATGGAGGCACACAACACACCGTTTGCAATCCATCTTGGGAGTACCAAAATGTATCACGATCTTCGACATACATTTTGGTGGAGCAATATGAAAAGAGAGATCGCGAAGTTTATCTCGAGATGTTTAACTTGTCAACGTGTAAAAGCGGAGCATTAAGTGTCAAATGGTCCATTGCAACCACTTGAGATTCCGAAATGGAAGTGGAAACACATTACCATGAATTTCGTTACGGGTCTTCCTACGGTTTCTCAAGGCATAAATGCTATTTGGGTGATTGTTGATAGATTAACCAAGTCCGCTCATTTCTTGCCGATACGTGAGACTTATTCCCTTGAACGTCTTGCTAGTATGTACGTGAACGAGATTGTGAGATTGCATGGCATGCCAGTATCCATAGTTTCGGATCGTGACCCAAGATTCACTTCACGATTTTGGGTTAGCTTGCAGAAAGCTATGGGCACGGATTTACGATTCAGTTCGGCATACCATCCTCAAACGGACGGACAATCAGAGAGGACTATTCAAACTCTTGAAGATCTATTAAGACTTTGTGTCCTAGATCTCAAAGGGAGTTGGGATAAGTACCTACCATTGGTGGAATTCTCCTACAACAACAGTTATCAGGCGAGCATAGGTGTGGCTCCATTCGAGGCGTTGTATGGAAGAAAATATCGTTCTCCAGTATGCTGGGACGAGGTGGGTGAAACAACATTGTTGGGACCAGAGTTGGTACGCATTACTACAGAGAAGATCCAAACGATTCGACAACGTATACAAACGGCACAGGATCGACAAAAGAGTTATGCGGATCTTCATCAGAAGGACGTGGAATTTAATATTGGGGATCATGTATTGTTACGTGTTGCACCATGGAAGGGAGTTACAAGATTTAGGAAGAGAGGAAAGCTCAATCCAAGATTTGTTGGTCCATTTGAGATTCTTGAGCGAATAGAAAATGTGGCATATAGACTCGCATTACCTCTAAGCATGTCTCGTGTTCATACTATTTTTCACATATCTATGCTTCGTAAATATGTTAAAGACCCGAACCACATTATTGAGTTAGAACCAGACGAGATAGCTGAAGATTTAACGTATGAGGAGGTACCTGTTAAGATCTTGGATAAGAAAGAGCATGTCCTACGCACGAAGGTTATACCACAAGTTAAGGTTTTGTGGAGAAACCATGCTATTGAAGAAATGACCTGGGAGTTGGAATCAGAAATGAAAGCGAGGTATCCTCACCTTTTCGAAATATCAGGTACGTACGTCAATTTCGAGGACGAAATTTCATAAGGAGGGGAGGTTGTAAGACCCCAACTTATTAATGAATAAAATCAAATTTTTTCTAAATATTATTATGAATAATAAGGGGTTAATTTGATATAATACTTTGGTTATGGGTGAAATGTGCAAATTTTGCAAAATAAGCAAGTGGTTATAAAATATTCATTTTGTCGGGAAATATTCGTTTGGTCGTGGAATATTCTTGCTGTCGGGGAATATTCGTACGACGGCGCAGCCTTGTGTGGGCCCCATAACGAAAAGCGATTGGATGAAGAAAACGACAAGTATAAGTTGTTTATAAATAACGGCGTAGTTGTTACCGTTAATACTGTTGAAATACCCGGTGGTTAAAATACAGTAGCACACGGTATTGCACCAATTATTGATTCTTACGTAAGAAGGCACTACTCAATAATTGTTACAGTAGTTATTGTTCAATATTTTATTTTATTGATTCAATAATTGCTGCGTTGATATTTTATATTATTGTTGTTTCAAAAATTATTGTTGCACAATATTTTTCATTATCAGATCAATAATTCATATTATTTGAATAATATTATTAGATAACATTATTGGCAATGTCTAGAAAGTTCTGTCTAAGGAGAGGTTTGGTCATCTAATTGCGCGCCAGTAAGGAGAAATCCTTATTGGAAAGCCCCCTCTTTCCTGAGAACGGCCTGGTTGTCATAAATGTGATTCTATAATATTATTTGTGAATAATTAATTATTGATTCATATGATAAAGAAATATTTATTTTATGTAGATATAAATGAGGGATATATTTTTGTGGTTAAAAATGAAGGAGTTAATGTTGAGGTTTTTATCCGTATTTTTATCGGAATGGAGGTATTAAAAATCAGGGTTTTTGAGATATTTTGCGGGGGTTATAATTTTTAATCCGACCGTTGGATCGTGGTAATTTTTGGATATGTTATACATATATAAGTTGAGTATATGTCCACAAATTTTGAACCGTTAAAAATGAACGTATGATTTGTTATGAATTTTAAGAGGTGGTTGATTCAGAAATCAGGTTATAAATCATTTTTGGTGGAAAATTCTAGAATTAGTGGGCCGCACTCTTGGTTGGTGAAGAAATATGCTGAATTATATTTCAAATGTGGTGGGTGGGAATAGTAGCAGGTAAAGCCATCAGGTTGCAGGTCATGCATACTAAAATTTTCCTATAAATAGAGGGTTAAGTTAGAATTGAAAATCACACCAGAAACAAGTTTTCTCTCTTTCTCTCTCTAGATTATTGAGTGTATTTTGTGAGTATTTAGATACTTTGAGAGTTTCTATTCATCAGAGCAAGTTTCTTTCAGCCTTATACCGGTATTCTGACCAGAAGTACTGATATCTTGAGGTAAGGGATATTATTTTCTTCTTAATGATATTATTTTCTTCAATATCATTATGCTGAAATATTGATATGGGTTTTTATCAAATTTGGAACTTTTTGTGTCGGGATTACTATTCACGTATACGACACTATTCACGTATACGGCACTATTCACGAATACGGCACTATTCACCAAAAAATAAAATTATCTCTTTTTGTCCAAGATGTCTATTATGGTTACTATCTTTGATTGTATCCATGTTTTAATCTTTATTTTTAAATTCTGCTTCACAATTGATTATTATGAAGTATTATTGATCTTGGATAAACTGTTATACGAATCCCTAATATTTGTCCTTCTATCTCACTGGATTCGTTCTCTTTAAGATATTTTTCATCATCCTCAGTCCTAAATGATGATATTACTGAATATCTTTGGCCTGTAGTGCAAAGATGTATGATTACTTGATGAATATCTTTGGCCTGTAGTGCAAAGATGAACAGGTGTTGAGATGAACATGACTGACAGGTGATACAAATGAATATCTTTGGCCTGTAGTACAAAGATGAATATTTGGATAAAGATGATTATTAATTGATATTACAGGGATAAAATATTGATGATGGACTTTTAAATCTTAGAAGATAGTAGAATTCTTTCTCTACTTGACTCTTCTAATGGTTTGCTGTTTCCGCTGCAGTTGTTGATCTAAAACTTGTTGTCGATTATATTCTATCAGATTTTTCCCTGTTGAATACTAATGATAATTTGTTGTATATTATCTTAGTCATAATATTCTTTACTGGGCTAGTTGAGCTCACCCTTTTCTTTTTTGTTCCATTTTTCTTCTCAGGAGGTGAGAACATAGCAGGATCTAGTCGGGGTATGGAGTGATGGTTCTAGAAAGATGTTTTAGCAGTCCTCACTATTTCTGTAAAATAGTGTTTGAATAATTATAATGAGGGTTTATTTGAGTGTGGATATTGTCCAGAAGACAATATTTGTATTTAAACTCACAGTATGTGTTGTCGTATTTTGCACGACAATTGTATTATTGAAGTTGTAGTTTGCTTTTTGTACCATGTGTTTGGCGACTCAGAATGGGTGTTGTATACCTATTTTGGGGGCGTCACACAAAATCATAAATTATATACAAAAGTATAATTAATTAAGACATCAATACCTATATTTTAAAAAGACCTGCTTGAGTTCAGTTTTTAATTAATTGAAGGAAGAAATGTTGTTTAATAATTGTAACCGAATTTTCTCGGCATTTGTTAATGTTATGTTTAATTAATTATTTGTTGCATTAAATTTTTAAATTTTTTTATTTATTGATCATAGGTGCATATTTTAGCATTGATTGAATACCTCGTGTTTGTTCGTTTTTCAAGTTTTATGAATGCATCTAATCATAATCACATTTAGTAAGAGGTATTGTGATTTTCTATACAAATCACCTAAAAGAAAAAAATGACAATAAGAGAGAAATAAATAAAAGAAAATTACAAATTTGTTAATAGATATTTGTAAAGCATTCACTTGTTCCAGATCCTAGTTTATCTTTGGTTAAATGCACTTTCTATTAATAATTCCAGTTAGCTAATAGTTAGTCATTAACTGACTGTTATAGTAAGGCAAGGGTAGTTTAGTCTTGGCCTATAATAGTTGAGGTCTTGTTAGTCTTTTCCTATTTCAATTCTGTTATGAAATTTGTTGCTAGGTGCGTGCATGTTGGGTATAAGGGTGCAAGCATTGATGCATTGAAAAGCTAATTTTGAATGAATATTCCTTTTCTCTATCCTCTTCTAGTCTTTTTCCCCTTCCTCTCTGAAACTCTCTCTACGTAATTCTGTTCATAATATCTTACAGAACTCATTGAATTACATTGGTAACACTATGATTATCAGTTGTTCTTTACAACTTAATTCATTAAGTTGCATCTTCTGTTTGGGTTGAGCTTAATTATCAGCTTGTTCCTTACAAATTGGTATCAGAGCCAGTCAATCCTACCATGGTTACTAACAAACAACGCCTAAGTAATTTGGAAGAGCAGATTGGTAGCCTCAAAAATGATTTCGGTGCTCAAATGAATGAATTCAAGCAGGATATTGATGTGAAGATGGATCAGAAATTGCAACAAATGATGAAAGGTTTCGAAGCCATGTTAACACTGAGGATGCCAGTTGAACAGAATCGAACAGGTAACCACAATAATTCCCTTGGTTCAATATTAGGCTCTATGAATAATGGTGGTAATAATGGACATGATGGGAGTAGCAATAACAGTGGTAATAGCAAATAATATTTTTAAATCTATCAGATTTGAGTTCCCCAAATTTGATGGAACTAATCCTAGATCTTGGATTAGAAGGTGTAATAAATTGTTTGCACATCATGTTGTGGATGAGGAACATAAATTGTATTTGGCTACCTTAAATCTGGAGGGTGAGGCTGAGGAGTGGTATGCAGGATTTGTTCCGGAAGGGGTGGCTTTATCTTGGACTGGCTTGGTGGATGAGATTCTAGCTAGATTTGGTCCTGAGGCACAGTCTAATCCAATTGGTGAACTCAAAAACTTACATCAGGTTAGAACTGTAGATGAGTATAGAAGGAAATTTGAGGAGTTGAAAGGCTGGGCACTTCTAAAGAATCCTACCATCAATGAATCCTTTTTCATGGACTGTTATATTGGAGGACTTAAGGAGGAGATCAGATTGGGTATACAGGAGTTGAAGGTGACTAGTTTAAAGGAGCTAATCAGGGTTTCTAGGGTAGAGGAAGCTAAGTTTGAGGCTTGGGTGAAAAGGAGGAGGTTGAGTACTAAATACAGTACAGTGGGAATTACACAGAAAAACCCAGTGCAAATTTCAGCTAGGCCTCCACTAATGACTGGTAGCACAAACCCAGTTATTCCCCTTAAGCTGTTGGAGTATGGCAGGTCACTTCCTATCAGAGGGTTGACTAATGAGCAAATGGCTGAGAAAAGAAGGAAAAGGCTGTGTTTTTCCTGTGATGAACCATATACTTTTGGTCACAAATGCAAGACCCCACACTTATTCATGTTATTACCTTCTGAAGTGGGAATTGAGGAGTGTGAGGAGGAAGTAAGTGCTGAATCAGAAACCAAGGAGGCCATAGATGAGGGGGGTATCCAGGAATCCCATATAACCTTACATGCCTTGTCTGGACATAGTAAGAATAATACAATCAGAGTTTTGGGAATAGCTAATGGGAAGTTTCTCAAGATACTAATTGACAGTGGAAGCACTCACAATTTCATGGATCCAGAATCTGCCAAAAGATTGAGAGCCACAGTGCAATCTACCCAACCAATAACTGTGTCTGTAGCTGATGGATTCAAGGTTATTAGTAATCAGCAATGTGTGGGCCTTCATTGGATAGCACAAGGAGAGGAGTTTAGCAATGACTTTAAGATCTTACCCTTGGGAGGGATTGATGCTGTTCTTGGAGTGCAATGGTTAAGGGATTTTAATCCTACTACATTTGATTTCAAGGAGTTAACACTATCCTTCATCAAGAATGGCAAGTCAGTGGTGTTGCAAGGGGAATCTGATTCTGTGATTCCCACTGTTCAAATCACGTCCTCTGGAGAATTCAACAACATCCTTAATACCACCACACATGGATATTTTGGGTATTTATTTGGAATGGCTTATGATAACCAGGTTAAGGATGACACTACTGGCAGCAGGGATGACTTTGGAGGAAAAGAAAATTATGAAATTCCAAAAAACCATGAGTTAGATGCCTTGCTTAAAGAATTTACTGAGGTCTTCAAGGAACCTAAACAATTACCCCCTAATAGGAATCATAATCATCATATCAACTTGAAGGAAGGAAGTCAACCTGTAAATCTGAGGCCTTACCGGTACCCTCATGTGTAAAAAGAAGAAATTGAGAAAATTGTAAATGAGATGCTGCAGACTGGTGTCATACAACCAAGTAACAGCCCTTATGCTTTTCCAGTTCTGCTAGTCAAAAAACATGATGGTACATGGAGGATGTGTGTAGATTATAGATCCTTAAATGAGCAAACTGTTAAGGATAAATTTCCCATCCCTGCCATTGATGAACTATTAGATGAACTGCATGGAGCAAAGTGGTTTTCAAAGTTGGATTTGAGGTCTGGTTATCACCAAATCAGAGTGCATGAACCTGATCTACAAAAGACTGCATTTAGGACTCACTCATGCCACTTTAAATTCTTGGTTATGCCATTTGGCCTCACAAATGCACCAGCAACTTTCCAGTCTCTTATGAATGAAGTATTTAAGCCCTTCCTCAGAAAGTTCATTCTGGTTTTCTTTGATGACATATTAGTGTACAGCAAGACCTGGGAAGACCACATCAGCCACCTTAAAATGACATTACAATTGTTGGAGACTAACCAGTTGTATGGTAAAAGAAGTAAGTGTACTTTTGGGATGGAACATGTCAAGTATCTTGGACACATTATATCTCATGAAGGGGTATCAACTGATCCAGACAAGATAGAGTGTATGGTCAAATGGGCCCAACCACAAAATCTTAAAAGTTTAAGGGGATTTTTGGGCTTAACAGGTTACTATAGAAAATTTGTAAGAAACTATGGAACCATAAGTAGGCCTCTTACGGAGCTGTTAAAGAAAGACAAATTCATTTGGACTCCAATGGCCACAAAAGCCTTCTTGGCTATTAAAGAGGCAATGACCAAGTCTCCAGTACTAGCAATGCCAGACTTTTTAAGACCTTTTGTGATAGAAGCTGATGCCTCACACTCTGGACTAGGAGCAGTCCTCATGCAGCAGGGCAGACCAATAGCTTTCATGAGTAAAACCATAGCCCCCAAGCACCTGGGATGGTCTACTTATGAGAATGAGCTTATGTCTCTAGTGCATGCTGTAAGCAAATGGAGACACTACATACTGGGGAATAAGGTCCACATAAAGACTGATCATCAAAGCTTAAAATATTTATTAGACCAAAGAGTCTCTACTGTGAACCAACAAAAATGGATCACCAAGCTGTTAGGATTGGATTATGAGATTATCTATAAAAAGGGGAAAGAAAATGTAGTAGCAGACTGTTTATCCAGACCAGCAAGTGAGGATTCTAACCATCCTTATTGTTCAGCCATCTCTACATCTATTCCTCAGTGGATCTCAGAACTAGCCTCTACTTGGGAGGCTGATGATGGCCTCAGGGATTTGATAACTCAACTAATCCTGGATCCTCAAGCTCTACCAGGTTATTCCTACAATAATGGCAGACTAAAGTTTAGGGATAAACTAGTGGTGGGACCTACTCCGGTACTCAAAAATAAACTACTAGCAGAATTCCATGCTTCACCTTTAGGGGGTCATTCAGGCATAAGATGGACCTATGAAAGAATTAGCAAGTATTTCTTTTGGCCTAATTTAAGAGCTGATGTAACTCAATGGGTAAAAGGTTGTGATGTATGTCACAAACAGAAGTATGAGACAGTGGCCAATCCTGGTCTTCTTCAACCATTAGTTGTGCCTGAAATTCCTTGGACAGACATTTCTATGGACTTCATAGAGGGGTTGCCTAACTCTAAAGGTTACACTGCTATTTGGGTAGTGGTGGATAGGCTCACCAAGTATTCTCACTTCATCACAATCAAGCATCCTTTCACAGCTCAAGACCTGGCTCATACATATGTTGCTCAGATTTATAGGCTACATGGCTTTCCCTCTACAATTATTTCTGATAGAGACAAAGTTTTTATTAGCTTGTTCTGGTAATCCTTGTTTAAGCTGGTGGGAACTAACTGCACTTGAGTTCAGCCTATCACCCCCAATCGGATGGTCAAACTGAAAGATTGAACTAGGTATTAGAATGTTATTTGAGGTGTATGGTGACACAAAAACCAATGGAGTGGACCAACTGGATTCCTATGGTAGAATGGTGGTATAACACCCACCATCACAGTGGGTTAAAAACTTCACCATTTGAAGACCTTTATGGTTATAAACCACCATATTTTAATTTTCATCAACAAGGAAGAGTACATGATCAAACCACTAGAAGTTTTTGCAAGGACAAGACTGATTCTCTGAGGTTGCTTAAACAGAATTTGATTGAGGCTCAAGCTAGGATAAAACATTATGCTGACAAAGCAAGATCTGAGAGGTCTTTTATGGTGGGAGATTTGGTTTACTTGAGGATTAAACCATATCAGCAAACCAGTTTAACACACACCAGATTTGGGAAATTAAGTCCCAAGTACTTTGGGCCTTTCATGGTATTGGAGAAAATTGGCAATGTGGCTTATAAATTACAGCTTCCAGGGACTGCTAAGATACACCCAGTGTTTCATGTTTCTTTATTAAAAAAATGTATTGGCATAAATTCTTCCAGCTCACCTACACTACCTTTAGTCAATGATCAAGGGCAATTTTTGGTGGAACCTATAGCTATACTGGATAGGAAGATGGTCAAAAAAATAATGTTGCAGCTGTGGAAGTGTTAATACAATGGTCTAACACACTTCCTTTTGATGCAACTTGGGAGGATTGGGACAATTTCCACAGCAGGTTTCCCCATTTCCATCCTTGAGGACAAGGATGCTGTCAAGAGGGAGATATTGTAAAGCATTCACTTGTTCCAGATCCTAGTTTATCTTTGGTTAAATGCACTTTCTATTAATAATTCCAGTTAGCTAATAGTTAGTCATTAACTGACTGTTATAGTAAGGCAAGGGTAGTTTAGTCTTGGCCTATAATAGTTGAGGTCTTGTTAGTCTTTTCCTATTTCAATTCTGTTATGAAATCTGTTGCTAGGTGCGTGCATGCTGGGTATAAGGGTGCAAGCATCGATGTATTGAAAAGCTAATTTTGAATGAATATTCCTTTTCTCTATCCTCTTCTAGTCTTTTTCCCCTTCCTCCCTGAAACTCTCTCTACGTAATTCTGTTCATAATATCTTACAGAACTCATTGAATTACAGTGGTAACATTGTGATTATCAGTTGTTCTTTACAACTTAATTCATTAAGTTGCATCTTCTGTTTGGGTTGAGCTTAATTATCAGCTTGTTCCTTACAATATTTTGCGGAAATCAATACTCTATTTAAAATGTCGACAACCGACTTGACTTCAGTTTTCAACCGATTGAAGGACCAACCGAGTTAACTCGATAGTGATTCATATTATTCAACTTAGTTGATTCGGCAGTAGATATTGTGCTTTATAATTACAACCGAGTTGACTCCATGATTGTTAGTTTCATTATTTTTTTTAATTTCAATGATAGGTGCAAAAAATTTCATATCTATTTGTTTTTCGAATTTCATGATTGAATATCACATTTAATCACGGGTTTTTATAAAATATAACAAACTTACACCCACTACAAATTAAAATTTTACTATTATTATATGTTTGAAATTACTATTATTTTATGTAGATTATTTTGTATTGTACAAATTGTTATGCTATTATATATTACATATTTGGTTACAAAATTTCAACAACTAACTATATGTAAAGATTATTGAATTACCAAAAAAGTTATAATTGTAGTTCCATTAATGTAAATAATTTTACACTCATTTGAAAGAACTTGTGAAAAATATAATTTCATGACTTAAATTGACAGTATTACCACACAATTTTTTTTTTGATATTTTTCAAGCCCTCTCTCACACAAGTGTGTAACTTATTTATTCGTTTGTATAAAAATATTTTTGAAATTAGAGGAAAAACTCGTACGAATATCAATTTCCATACTATGTTCTTGTTCGTTACACATCATTTGGGACGTTGGCGTTAATTTATTTATTGCGCTTCCAGTTTGCACTATTCTTAATTCGATTAATTTTGATATGAAGCACTTTCTAAATTAAACGAGATGTGTTTGTAAAATGAATAAGAGCTTTCAAGAGATTCAAAACAGTCAAGCAGACACCCAGGCGCTGATACATATGAGCGTCAGTATAAACAGTCGTCCCTGTTGAATTTTTTTAAAATAGGTATAAGGTTAGGATAAATATATAAATTAATAAATTTAAGGGGTCAAATTAATGAAGAGTTTAATTTGGAGGGGACAAAAATTTGTTTATAAATCAATTTTGAATACAAGTATAAAAATATTCTTAGTTTTAAGACTTGGTAAAATCTTATAAGTATTTTTTGTATAGTTTTTTGTTTTGAATGTTCATCAGCGTGTTTGATTTAAGTTTGATTTTTTTTTTGTTATTGATTTGGTTGACGTGGTTACTGTTTGTTTGGTCTGATTGAGTTTTTATTTTTGGGTTGTTTGATCTTCAATTGAAAATATGATCATTTTGGTTGTATTAGTTTGTCTTTTATTGTGATACCTTACAATGATTTTGCCTTATTTTATAAACGTTATTATGGTTATGATTAATTTATAAACATTATTATGATTAGTTTAAGTTTTGTTTATTTAACTTTAACAAAAAAAATTAATTAAAATCCGCCGTTGCTAAAAAGATTCATGAATTCACCCATGCATACACCATATTGTGATCAATTATCGGTTAGTCTAGTAGTAGTATGTAGATCGTTTACTTCGCTCAAAACTTAATTTGTGTTTGATTTTTACCCACGACAGAGGTTTGGTGATAACTCTACATCTGACACGCTACTTACGAAGAATTTTTGAGTTTCGGTCCTGTTATAGATGTGGTGAATGTTCATTGAGATGTGTGCGAGTAATTTAAACTCACTCAAAATTTGAATATAATTTCCATCCACAATAAATATTTGATGACAACTCTAGGTCAGAGCCTAGTGTATGGAGTATTATATGAAAGACGAGCTATTCAATGTCACAACCCTCATTACAGTGCCTTAAGCTACAACAATTAAAACAATTCGGGTCAAATAGAATCACACGCATATAAAATAGGATTAATTACATATATTAGTACATTTTTGAAAATAATTACAAAAATTACACATCCATAAAATAATTATAAAAATATTACACTTTGTCATTTTTATTTATAATATTAATACAATTATAAGTCCTTAATTTAAGAGAGTAATATTAATGGGATTAGTGTCCAACTTAAAATGGTTTTTTTTGAAACGCGTGATAACCGCCATCTATTATCTGTATAGGACTCTTCGGTTCAAAACCCTTGTTTGCATGCTGAAACCCTTTTTTCTATTTCTGTCCGTGTGTTATTCTTCTCTATTGGTCGTTTCTGGTGCTGATCGTTACTCGTTGTCATCTTGTTTAGTTGCTCGCCATCTTCGTTTCATCATTGTTGTTATTTGTTATCGTTATTGCACAGTGGTTTAGTTGGTTTATTCTTCTCCATTTATCGATTCCGGTGGTTATTATTGTTTTAGGTAAGTAATTTCTAAATAGTTTAATGTATTATCTATTAAAATAGTTTTCTAACAGAATTGAGTATTGATTGTATGAGTTTGTGTTGTTTTTATGTTTTGTATAGAATGACTGATACAAGGAAAAAGGATGGAAAGAGGAAAAGAATCACATAGTGTGAATCTATTAAGGACTTGAAGAAGTTTGCTGTGGAGAGGAAGGGGAAGGGGAAGGGAAAGGATGTAGGTCAGAAATCGAGAAAGAATGAGAATATGTTGGTGATACATAGTGATATCAAGCATTCTGAAGTGCAGTTAGATTCTGATTTTGATGTCCCTGTTAAAACCGAAGGTCAAGTGCTTAGCCAGAAGATAATTCCAACACAAAGAATTTTAAAGGTGTGTTAATTTAAATTTTGTTATTGTTACGATCATATAAATGTTTGGTTTCTTAGTTAGTATGTTTTTGGTTACTGTTAGATTTTGATTTGGATACCATTTGTGTTCCATCGATTTTGTATTTTTGGTTACTTTTTTATGTTGTTATGGTTACCATGTATTTGCATAGTATACATGGTTTCACTAAACTGGTTTTAGTGTAAATGTTGTTTATGTATTGGTAACCATTAAAAGATGTCTTGGTTACTATCATATAATTGTTCGGTTACTTGTTTAGTATATATTTGATTACTGTGAGCTTATGATTTTGATACCATTTTTGTTCCCTTGAGTTGGGACTTTGGTTACTGTTTTATATTGTTCTGGTTACCATGTATTTGCTTAGTATACATGGTTAACTAAAATGTGGTTGATTTATATGTTTGTTTATGTATTAGTTATCATGAAAATATGTTTTGGTTACTATCATATAACTGTTTGGTTACTTGTTTATTATATTTTTTTGTTACTGTTTGCTTATGATTTGAAAACTATTCTTGTTCCCTCAATTTGGGATTTTGGTTACTTTTTATGTTATTTTGGTTACCATGTATTTGCGTAGTATACATTGGTTGGCTGAACTGGATTTGGTCTACATGTTGATCATGTGTCGGTTATCATGAAAATATTGTTTGGTTACTATGATATAACTGTTCGGTTACTTTGTCAGTATGCTTTTTTGGTCTACATATTTTTATTTTGGTTACCTTTAATTTATGTTTTGGTTAATATTATATATTAATTTTTGGTTACTGCTTTATTATGTTATGGTTACTGTTATATTATGATTTGACAACTATTATTGTGTTGTCAATGTAGAATGTTGGATACTTTTTATAGTATGTTTTGACTACTGTGTAATTGTTATATTATGTTTTGGTTAGTATGATATTATTTGTTGGTTAATATGTAACTGTTTATGGTATAAATATTGTTTATATTGGTTACTAATAACTGTGCATATCTGATTTTATTTATTTGCAGTTATGGGATCTTTACTATGAGGAATGCAACAGAAAATTCACTGAAAAAGTTATATATTGGTGCGACATGGAAGTCCCCCACCATTATTGCCAAGAAATTGAACCAAAGTCAGTTGGAGAAGTTTAAGGCAACATGTTTTGGAAATTTTCTGGAGTTTGGTGAACACTAAATGTATTCCCAGATTATTCACTATGCTCTTGTAAGGGAGGTTCACCAGAGGGATGACGGTGAAATGTGGTTTTTGTTCGGGGAGAAAATGGTCAGGTTTGATTTGCTTGAGTTTTGTCTGATTTCTGGGTTGAGATGGCAAGGTGAGGATGATATAACTGCATATAAAGGTATGGAGAATCTGCTTGTTGGAAAGTTTTTTGGGGACAAAGCTATGACGCGAAGTAGTATAGGTAGGGTGTATCAGAAGGCAGTTTTTGATGACGATGATGAGGCTATTAAGATGTCAATGATTTTGTTAGTCTTTAATTTCATTATATCCACAGTTTCTGAAAATTATGTGGATGGGGCAATGGTTAATTTTTTATGTTATGGTGATGTTAGTAGTTTTCCTTGGGGGAAAGTCGCGTTTGAGATGACAAAGTACTCTTTGTGCAATGCTTTGAAGGGGCGTTTGAAGAAAGGAAGGAATGGTGGTTCAACATATAATTTCTACATGGATCATTATACCAAATTGTACAAGTTGAATGGGCTTCCTTATGTATTCCAAGTGTTTATGTTTGAAACCATTCCGACATTCAAAACTCGGGGTATATGTAATGACGAGCATCCGTCGGATGTTCGTTTATTTAGATGGAAGAAGCTAGTGAAGCCCCCTACAAATGACAAGTTGAATGATCTAGTATTTTGTTCCGGACAGGTATGCAGTTTACTGCTAAGAATGTAATTGTTTACCTTTAGTTATATAATTGGTTACTGATTATATTTTGTGCAGTTTACTATTAACAAAGTAGTTAGTTACCTTTATATACACATTTGATTACTGATTATTTTATATGCATGTTAGTAATAACAATGTTGTTGGTTACTTGAATATTCACATTTGGTTACTGATTAGATTACATTCAGGTTATTAATAACAATGTTGTTGGTTACCCGAATATACATATTTGGTTACCTTTATACATTTATTTGGTTACTGATTTATACATTTGGTTACCTGTATATATGTATTTGGTTACTGATTATATTTTATGATTCTTTATTTACTATAATTGTACATTGTTTGTTGGATGCTATACTAAAGTGTACTTATTGTTTTTCAGCTAAGGATAAAAAGTTTGATTCCCACAGCCGAGGAGAAGGATTGGCTTGATTTGGGCGGGCTACACTTTTTTAATGGGAATGATGGTGACAAGAAAGTTGGAAAAAAAGTGAAGGTTGACAACATTGGGTTTGATATATCTGACGTTAAAGAGGCAATTGATGCACGGTTTAGGCCGTTGGAGAAGAAAGTTTCTGAAATGAAGAAAGAAGTTGGAAAATTGCGGGCTGATATTAGAGATGAAATGCAGATTTTACATATTCAGTTATGTAGGGACTTTAGGTCCATTATTAGAGATGAGTTACGCGCGATCAAAGACGTTGGGGACAAATAGGTTGATGGTGATTCTGATGATGATTCTGATTCTGATAATGCTGGTGATGATGATGATGATGATGATGATGATGATGATGATGATGAAGGTGATGAAGGTGATGATGAGGATGCTGATGTTGTTAAAGGAAATTATAATGATAATGAGGATGGTGAGGATGGGTTGAAAGTGGATGAGAAGAATGATGAGGTTGAAACTGAAGTTGTTAAAGAGTGTGAACATGATGTTATGGTGGAAGAGCCCCATGTTGATGAGGATGTCGATGATGGTTCAAAACTGAATAAGAATAATGATGGTGATGATGTGTTGAATTTCGTTGAGAAGAAGGATGAGAATGAAATTAAAATTGATAATGAAGTTGAACTTGTTGATGAGGATGTTGATGATGGTTCAAAACTGAATAAGAATAATGATGGTGATGATGTGTTGAATTTCGTTGAGAAGAAGGATGAGAATGAAATTGAAATTGGTAATGAAGTTGAACGTGATGTTATGGTTGAATAACCTCATGAAATAAAAAATAATGATGATGAAGAAAATGTCAAGGTTAGACATATTTGTTTGTTTTGTTATGTGATATTTGTCTTTTGTTTTAATGATTAATTGGTTGTTCTTTATTTTACTCAGATTAGCAAATTTAATGACATGCCATCTTTTGACATATTAAGCCAAACCATTGGAAAAGAGATTGTTGTGTATGTTGCTGATAAGGTTAGTGTTATAATTAAATGCCATCCTTTTTTTACATGCTCTCTAGGTTTTGGTTACCATTATATTGAGATTTGGTTACTATTATATGTGTTATGGTTACTATTATAATGTGAGTTGGTTAATATTTACATTATTTGTTAGTTACTATTATATTATGATTTGGTTACTAGTTACATTATTTGTTGGTTACTATTATAATATGATTTGGTTACTATTTTATGTTTTTTAGGTTACTAGTAGAATATGTTCATTTTAGTTTGTTGGTTGTTATTCAGTCAGTTTGTTATTGCATATATTAGTTAATTGCATGTTTTTGGGTAGAAAATCTAATCGTATATATTTCCTTTTCTGTCAATTAAAAAAGGGGAATAAATGTGAGGTAGAAAGCAGTAATATTATGCAGTAACCAATTCATCATTTTCAATAACCAAGTCAGTATTAGTCAGTAATATTATGCAGTAACCATTATAATTTTACACAACAACCAAGTTAATAACCATTATAATGTTACACAGTAACCAAGTCAGCATTAGTCAGTAACAAATATAATGCTACACAGTAACCAAGTCAGCATTAGTCAGTAATATTATGCAGTAACCAAGACAGCATTAGACAGTATAATGTTACACAATAACCAAGTCAGCATTAGTCAGTAACCAAGTCAGCATTAGTCAGTAATATTATGCAGTAACCAAAACAGCATTAGACAGTATAATGTTACACAATAACCAAGACAACATTAGACAGTAACCAGCATGTTGCAGGAAGGTAACCAATGTATTTGATGAATAACCATTAATATAAAAATCAGTAGAACTTATTTAAAAATTTTAAAGCAATCAAATAAACATTATTTAGCAACCAAATTTATAATAAACAGTAACCAATTTATATATATTTAGTATCCATGATATAAAACATATTTTCAAATGTATTTTGCAATCAAAACATTCAGTATTCTTACTTTGTGACCATTTTTTAGTGCGAAAAACTTAAGAAATGTGTTATGGTTACTATTATAATGTGGGTTGGTTACTATTTATATTGTTTGTTGGTTACTATTATATTATGATTTAGTTACTATTTTATGTTGTTTAGGTTACTAGTAGAATATGTTCATTTTAGTTTGTTGGTTATTGTTCAGTTAGTTTGTTATTGCATATATTAGTTAATTGCATGTTTTTGGGTAGAAAATCTAATCGTATATATTACCTTTTTTGTCAATTAAAAAAAGGGAATAAATGTGAGGCAGAAAGCAGGTATGCACTTGAACAATGGTTCTGACCACACAGGACATAATTAAGTGTGATGAGTTGGAGAAAAGCGTCCATAAAGCCGGTGGTAGACCTGTCCGTGAACATGCAAAGAGTGTCGTTTTGCGGTCTCCATATACAGCAACGTTTGGATCGGCTGGTTCATCGTCTACTGCCATGGGTGCTAGTCAAACACTTGTACGTCGTTCTGCATTCCCCAAAGTATGCATGGATATGCCGTCAAAATTTGAAGAGGCATTGTTTGAACAATGGTTTAAAATTGGACTAAACAACAGGAAAAGGTTTATTTTTTGTTGTTAACAATGCTATAGTTTTTTATGAAACAAATAAATTTGTTTTACTGTAGAAACATATGGTTAATATTAAATAAATGTTATGGTTACTATTATTTTATTTTCTGGTTACTATTATTTTATGTTTTGGTTACCTTTTTGTTATGTATTGGTTACTATTTGATTATGGTTATGATATTAATATTTGTTGGTTACCAGGTTACTGTTTACAATTAAGTTGTTGATTAGTATTTTAATTATTGACTGTTCAAGTCTGATTTTGGGTAGTGTGTATACTAATACGGTAATTGTTAATGTTAGCGTGTATACTCATATGATTTTATACTGAAGGACTGACAAATTCCCTGGAAAGAACGATAAAATTGAACCTACTTTTGTATTTGGGTTTGTCCTAATATCATCAAAAATGTGGTTCTACAAATTAAAGACTCCTGGGCAGTGGTTAGATGACGATGTGAGTTCTTTTTTTAAAAATTATGTTTTTGTAGTTATGGTTTCATTATTTAGTTACATTCAATACATACTTACATTTTTTAGCAACTGCTAATATCCTTCTTCTTTTTTTGGTTCAGCACATCAATGTTGCGTTATATTATTTCCGTAAACTAGCCAGACATCCCGATAGTGTTTATATAAGGGCAACGACCACTGATTGTTGGTTTCATGGCAAGATCATTGCTCTTTTCGAGGAGTATACAAGTAAAAATACAGATAAGAGTGTTCTGTCTGGGGAGGGTGTTGTTGCTGAATACATCTATGAGCTGTTCATGGATGTCAACACACCATGAAGAAACATTAACTATGTGTTGTTCCCCATTCATATGTCATCACCGGACCATTGGTTTTTGTTGACATTTGATGTGCATCGTAGACGTCTAATTGTTTACAATTCTCTGCAGCCAAAAAGGAAATTCATGCAAACAAAAATTATGGATGTTTGTGAGCCATACATCTTCATTCTTCCCACTTTACTGCGCAAGAGTGGTTTTTGGAAGGATATGTCTGACATTGACTTTAGCAGTGAATCGTATCGCAACAAGGAGGAAAATGATATAATTGAGTTGGAATTTGCAGAGGCGGTTCCTGAACAAGTCGAGGGGTAAGGGTTACATTGTTTACATTTTTTTAATTATTACATATAGGTTGATTTTTTTATTTTTGTTATCTTTTGTCTGTTTGTACAGTGATTGTGGGATGTTCACGATTTGTTTCACTGAGCATGTCATTCATCAGAAGTTTGATGAAATTCCTATTACATTCTCCATTGCTCAGTATCGGAAGATGTTATGCACAAACCTATATATGCATGCAAGGAACAAATAGTTGGAGGGATATGAGACTGACAGAGAATTTCTAGGAAGATTTTTTTCGGATTTTGTTTAGTTCGGATTTCGTTGTTTTGTCTTTATGAATTGTGTTTTGTATTTTGTTTTTTTTTGGGGATATACATAACATTTTTGTATGGTTTATGAGTTTATGATGTTTATTGGATCTTATGTAGATGGGATTATATATTTGATTATATTAGCAGTAATGAAAGTAATATTGTTTGTTGGTTGGTATTTGTTTCTTTTAAGTTGTGTTTGTTACATTATTTTGAAATATATAGTTGGTAACCAATCATGTATAAAAGGGTAACCATCTAATGTTTTGATAGTAACCAGAAAGTTATAAGTTTGTATCAGGACATATATCAATGGTTAAATGTACATGTGTGAGTATACATGGGTTGCCTAAACAAACAATATCACTTTAATTACAGGTTGCTGGATATACAGGTTGTTTATATTTTGGTTACCATTAAAAACTGTTATGATTACTGTTATGTAATTATTTGGTTACTTATTTATTATATTTTGTTTACTGTTATTTAATGGCTTTTGACTATTATTATTGTGCAATCAATGAGAGATTTTTGTTTTAATTTTATTTTTTTATTTTGATTAATATGTAATTGTTTATTATACATGTTTGCCTAAGATAGATTCTTGTTTTGTTCTGATTACCATTATTTTTATTATAGAGGTAACCATTTTATTTTTTATAAGTAAACAAATTGACATAAAATTTGTTCAATAATCAGCGTATATCAGCTATTTAAGTTGAAATGTTAGGTTGGTATCCAAACCTACATATATATGTTAAATTAGGTTGATATATGTTAACAATTTTTTTAGTTGTTGGTAACCAAATAGTTATAAGTTTGTATCACGAATGTTATAAAGTGTTAAATGTATGTTTTTTATTTATAGTCATCATGATGGAATAAGAAATTTTAATTAAGAGTTCCCATTAATATATATACGATGGTCATTTATAAACTCATATTAAAATAAAGATATTTTTGAGATGTACAATTGGTATCCAAACTTGCAATAAGGGTAACCATTTTAGTTTAGGCTTAAATATGAATTAGTACCCTAAACTATAGGTCATATTCCACTTCGGTGATCCACCTTTCAATTTTGTCAATTAGGTTATTAAACTATCAATTTTTTCCAGCTTCGTTCCATTAGACCTGCCACATCATAAATTGATGATGTGGCATCGCTGACTAAGCTAATTAGTGCTTATGTGTAATTAAAATTTATTATTTGAAATGAATTTTTACAATTGTTGAATGTCCAAGGGTAAAAAGGTCAAACTACCATTATCACTATCATTACACCAATAAAAAAGAAAAAAATCTCACCAAAATCTATATCCACAGCACCACCACCACCTTCTGCCGCCGCCGCCACTGCCACCACCATAGCCACCACCACCACCATAGCAAAAAAAAACCAAAACTCAAGTCGATCAATTTCAGATCCTTCATGTGCCTTCTGCTTATCTTCTTCACCATCCATAGCTAAAGATCAACTCTCTCCTCCAAAACCTATGCAGTAAATCCACCCCCAACTCTCTCTCGTCGGCTTGAGTCCCGATCCAAACTGAAAGTTGTACGTCGCCGGAGAATCTGCCGGAGTTTGGATCGTCGCTGCCTTCGAGGCGGTACCACTGAGGAGCTAGAGGACTGTCCGAAGGATCACGAACGGTGACATCGGAGAGATCAAAACAAACTCCGACCGGAATCAACCCACTGACAAGATCAGATCCAACATCCAACCATCCAAACCGCCAAATCAAGATAAAAAACCTAAACTGAAAATAGAGTCCATGTAAATCTGAGCATCCAAAAGCAGAAAAAGAAAAAGAAGTTCTTCAGTCAACAAATGAGATGAAGAAGACTCATAAATCATTTAATACAGTAACTGCATCCTGCTGTTGTGAAGGGGGAAAACAAATTATTAGATGTACCTAGATATCATGTTCATAGCTCTGGAAACTAATCTTTAGGATCTTCATTAAGCATCCCATGTTTACAAATTTCAACAAAAAAGCAGTGGACATACAAAATAATAACCAGAGCAAATACTTATAAAAAAGAAAATAATCGCCAAAGCAAATAGTAAGCAGGAACTGAAGAGGGTAATAAAACATATAGAACACTTCAGTCAAAGAGTCTGGACAAGCATATATAACACTTTAGTCAAGTAATATTTGCATACTATAATGGTAAAACATTTTAGCCATGAGAAATATTTAATTAAGCCATGATCAAAGAGTGGATGCACGTTGAATTCATCGCCGGGATGGAAAGAGACGCCGCAGAGGGCCGCGCCACCGGATCTGCGCACCGCGCCACCTGCAATTCCCGGCGAAGTTAGGGCTCCGGTGAAGCCTCACCTTGGCGCTGCGTCGACATTTTGCGCGAACAGATCACAGAAGCTTGCTAATTTCGGTAGATTTCATCCGAACTATTGAGGCAAATGGATTCGGTTGAGCTAGGGTTTGTCTTGATCGAATTTAATGTAAGGGTAGTGATGATATATTTAGGTTAATATTTGTTTTATTTTAATTTGTTATCTTAAATTGTGTTTTGACTATTTTGCCACATATTAAATTAAATTTATTTATTTTATGATTAAAAAATTGTTTTTTTTGCCACAACAGCTACTTAAGGCCCCACACAATTAGCCACGTCAGTAATTTCTGACATGGCATATTCAATTTGTTGCAATTGAAAAAAATTGATAGTTTAATAACCTAATTGACAAAATTGAAAGGTGGATCACCGAAGTGGAATATAGCCTATAGTTTAGGGTACTAATTCATATTTAAGCCTTTAGTTTATGTTAGTAACTAAATAATTTACATAAAAATGTTTTAGAATAGTTAACAATTGTTCAAGGTATATGTTTGCTTTATATTGGCAACTCATAATAAAATCAGAAATCAAAATATTAATGAATAACAACTTTGGTTACTATACACAATCAAAAATGTTACCAACCATGTGGTTAATGGTTACTCACAGTAAACAATTATACATTCATGTATTTACACTCTTAATTTAACTGCACTATATTAGACCTTTTTTTTTGTCTTAAAACCTGTGGATTATTGCATATTTTCCTGTTGTGTCCTTTTTCTTGGCACCTGCTGCATTTGTTTTGAATTTTGATTTCAGATCCGTGTTTGTACCTCCCTATTTTTGGTCTCCCCGCTGGTCTTCTTGTGTTCGGTGGTTTTATACATATGTTTCTTACTTTTTCTGATACATCCCTGATTTTTTTGTCATCTAACGGCATGATGGAAGCTGAATATGTCTCGGCCAAAGTTGTTTTAGAGTAATTTTTTGAGCAAAAATCATAACAGTTCAAATTTTGCTTGCTCATAACAGCAGCAGCGTGCAGACAAGGTATCTCATGGTACTGAAATTTACGGCATGTGCATGTCTTTTGCTCAATGTCCACAATATATTGTTTAGCGACATCGTAAAACAGTGAAAATCACTAAGTTTGATGTCTCAACCTACAACACAAATTAAGTGTGTCGTTAGAATAAAGTACAATTGGAATTATTTTCATTGTCTGAAAACAGAATAAATATAGTAAAGTAAACAAATCAATGTTAGCCAGTAACCAAACTACATAATGTTAGTAACTTGAACATGAAACATATTTGTACAATCATCTTACAGAACAGTAACCATTTGTAGCTAACATGTAACATGAATTTAAAAAATATCAGTACAAGTGTACATTAATATGCTTTAGCAATTAAATATACAGTAACCAATTAACTAGTACACAACACCCAATGTATACAATCAGATTAACAGTTGTATGAAAGTAACCAATGTAGTCAATAAGTTACCACCAATATAAAAGAAATAATTACAAAACATAATAACATTATAATTTAAAGAGTAACCAAGTCAGCATTCATCTGTAACCAGTATAATGTTACACAGTAACCAAGTCAGTATTAGTCAGTAACCATTATATTGTTACACAGTAAGCAATTCAGTATTAGTCAGTAACCAATATAATGTTGCACAGTAACTAAGTTAGCATTAGTCAGTAACCAAGTCAGTATTAGTTAGTAATAATATGCAAGTCAGTATTAGTTAGTATAATGTTACACAGTAACCAAGTCAGCACTAGTTAGTAACCATTATATTGTTACACAGTAAGCAATTCAGTATTAGTCAGTAACCAATATAATGTTGCATAGTAACTAAATTAGCATTAGTCAGTAACCAAGACAGTATTAGTCAGTAATAATTGCAGTTATTTTTAATGTTGTTAAAATTATCAGCATATACAGGTAACCATTAGTAAACAAATAGGTTTTCATAAAATGCAAATACAACTTAGGATGCAATAATTTAAAATTTGTATTAATTACCTTAAGTATCTTTGATTTAATGATATTAGATTGTAACCTTCCCTCAGCTGTTGTGAAAAGTGTTGTGAATGTTGATATGGCTGCTTGTTTGTTTGTGAAATACCATCTTTACACCAGAAAACGTAGGCATTCAATCATTGACACAACTAGAAGATCCTTGATAAACTTGATTTCGTTGTTAATAGATTCAGCGGTGTTTGAAGTCATTGTTGAGTATCTGCTTACAGTCCCATGGAACCTGGTGCACTTCTCCAACTTGACCTCTTCCTCCAAATATGTCATTATTCGAGGATCAATGTCATCAAGTTCAGCCATGTGTTTGTTGAATTGTTCAACAGTGTAAGCTCTACAAGCCCCGTTATAATCTTGTTTAAGTTCTTCTCCTATCTTTTTGAATCTGTTTTTTATATTTTTCAGTATATGGTATGTGCAGGAATCATGCATGACATCCGAAAACACAAAATTTAGTCCTTGTATAATGGCTTCATGTCTATCTGAAATAATGCATTGGCCTTCCCTAACTCCACAAGCAATTCTCAAATTTACGAAAAACCATCTCCAAGATAATTCATTTTCACTGTCAACCACTGCAAAAGCAATCGAAATAATATTTCGGTTTGCATCTTGTGTGCTTGCCATCAGTAGTGTCCCTCCGTAAGTTGATTGTATGAACGTGCCATTGATTACAATGATTGGAAAACAATGGTGTCATGCTTGAATGGATGCTCCAATGGCAAAGAATAAATACTTGAAACGACCATTTATTTCCAACTCAAGGACTGTGACGAAACCTGATATGAAACATCAACATTATCATTAGAATTACAAATAGTATACAGTATCCAAATCACTAGTAATCGGTAACCATTCACGTGGTTAATGATATCCAACTAATTACCATATTAATGTTTCCAATACGGTGCATTTGGTGTACAGAATTTAATTAATGTGTAATCTTTTGTATAGATATTTATGATACACAAAATATTAATTTACATAGGTTGATTGTACAGTACATTTAGTAACTAAACATGCATATTAAGGTAACCAAATCAGTTGACTTGGGTAACTAACTAATCATGAAAAACCAATACAATGTTTTAAAGTGTTACCTGGATTTGTTTTCTTCAGCACGTGTAACCATGATGGGATCAGTGAGTAGTCGTGTGGATTTCCTCTCACCTTTTCCAACGCTTTCTCCTTCGATCTCCATGCTTTTTGGTAAGAGATAGACACATTATATTCTGACATTATGTCCTCCACAATATCGGTTGGTGTGTATATTTTTTTTCAAATTTATTAATTTGTGCATTATGCATTCACTGACCAACTCACTATTTGTCTGTCTGTGGTCTCCCAGTAATACGTTGACTGAACACGTGTGGATGTCATTGAATCCTCTCACCTTAAACATACTGGTTTTTCAAAAACTTGATGCTCTCATCTTCCATCTGTAATTTTCATCATCTACGCATACTAGCACAAAGTCTCTATGACATGTTCGTTGAACTTTGTGTTGTCTGTTTTTCCTAATTGAATGCAGCCTCATAACTTGTGATATGATTTTTTTGCCTTTGTAGGTTTGATGTAAATTTACTTCACGTTCATTCGGATCTGATATTACATCATCATATTGTTCTTCTGTGTATGATTTGTCATGTTGTCTGTCTCGTTGTTGTTCAATAATTTCCATTGTAAGCTGATCAGCATATTGCGTTCCAATATGGGAATCTTGTGTTGCTAGTGGAACTAGTGCTGAATTCCCTTGTGTTGATCTGATTGGTGTTACATCGTGAATTATAGTTTCTTCTACATTTGTCAAGTTATGCAAGATTGTTGTGCGTCCCCTTCTGTGTTCAATATCTATAATCAGTGGGAATTTACTTTGTTCATCAGATTTTCTACTGACTTCAATAAAGAATTTTAAGGTTGCTTCATCTGATATACTGATCGGTGGAATGTCGCTTCTAATCTGAAATTTGATTGACAATGTTGTTGCGTTTGTGTTTAGCCGTAATGCACTGTATATTATGTTTAGCATTTCTCTGAATGAACTAGTTGATGGAACTAGTATGCTGGTAACTTCAAATTTGGTGTATTGATTACTATCAGCCCATGTACCATTGAAATAAAATACAACTAGAATCATCTCCATTGTCTGTCAACAGAATAATTATTGTAAAGAAACCAAATCAATGTTAGCAAGTAACCAAACTACATAATGTTAGTAACCAGAACATAAAACACATTTGTACATTCATCTTATAATGGAAATAATCAGTATATTGATATTTTTTACCAATTAAATTATAACAGTTGTATGAAGGTAACCAATGTAGCCAATAAGTAACCATCATAATAAAACAAACCAATATAAAACACTGTAATATTATACAATAATCGTTACAACATTATACAGTAACCAAATCTAATTTAGACAGTACCCAACACATATTTATTTAGTAACCACAAGATAAACACATTATCCATTGTATTTTTATAGTCAGAAACAACCAGTATAATTTGTTTGCTACCAACTAAAGACTAATTGTTGTAAGAATGTAACCAATGTTGCTTACAAGTAACCATTAATATAAAAACATAAGTACAAGTGTACATTAACATAGTTAGATTAACAGTTGCATGATGGTAACCAATATAGTCAATAAGTAACCTCCGATATAAAAGAAATAATTATAAAACAATATAACATTATAATCTTACACAGTAACCAAGTCAGCACTAATGAGTAACTATTATAATTTTACATAGTAACATAGTCAGCATTAGTCAGTAACCAATATAATGTTAAACAGTAACCAAGTCAACATTAGTCAGTAACTAAGTAATCATTTTTTAATAACCAAGTCAGCATTAATCAGTAATATTATGCAGTAACCCTTATAACTTTACACAGCAACCAAGTCAGTAACCATTATAATGTTACACAGTAACCAAGTCAGCATTAGTCAGTAACCAATATAATATTACACAGTAACCAAGTCAGTATTAATCAGTAACCAAGTCAGCATGTGACAACATAATGCTACACTGTAACCAAGACAGCATTAGACAGTAACCAGGAAGGTAACCAATGTATTTGATGAGTAACCATTAATATAAAAAAAATCAGTAGAACTCATTTAAAAATTTTAAAGCAATCAAATAAACATTATTCAGCAACCAAATTTATAATAAACAGTAACCAATTTATATCTATTTAGTAACCAAATATACAATAAGCAATTAATCAGTATACAACAACCAATATATATAAGTATAATCAGATTAACAGTTGTATGATGGTAACGAATGTAGTTAATAAGTAACTTCCAATATAAAAGAAACAATTATAAAACAATATAACATTATAATCTTACATAGTAACCAAGTCAGCACTAATGAATAACAATTATAATTTTACATAGTAACCTAGTCAGTATTAGTCAATAACCAATATAATGTTAAACAGTAACCAAGTCAGCATTAGTCAGTAACTAAATCATCATTTTTCAATAACCAAGTCAGCATTAGTCAGTAATATTATGCAGTAACCATTATAATTTTACATAGCAACCAAGTCAGTAACCATTATAATGTTACACAATAACCAAGTCAGCATTAGTCAGTAACCAATATAATGTTACACAGTAATCAAGTCAGCATTAATCAGTAATCAAGCCAGCATTAGTCAGTACTATTATACAGTAACCAAGACAGTAACCATTAGTCAGTACTATTATACAGTAACCATTAATATAAAAAAAAATTAGTAGAACTCATTTAAAATTTTTAAAGCAATCAAATAAACATTATTCAGCAACCAAATTTATAATAAACAGTAACTAATTTATATCTATTTAGTAACCATAATATAAAACATATTTTCAAATGCATTTTGCAATCAAAACATTCAGTATTCTTACTTTGTGACCATTTTTTAGTGTGACAAACTTAAGAAAGGTAACCAATATAGGAATTCGTAGTACCCATAGATAACTATATGCATATAAATTTTAAATTCACATACCTCAGTATTCAAATTTATATCGAAATTGATGTTGATCTTGTAATCAACAATCACTCCGTGGTCGTAAGTTTTCGGTTACTGAACTTGAAGTTGTTGTTGATTGTGTGTGCTATTTTCCGATCTCAGAGTTGCGTCGCGACAAAAGGTTTCGTCTTCTCCGATCTTAGAGTCGCGACAGAAAATTTTGCCTTCTCCGATAGATTTTTCGTTGATATGTTGTTCCGATATCAAAGTTGCATGAATTTAGATGCGATTAGTTACAAATATGAAAGTCGGTAACTGACGTGTAGGAGTTAATGATACGTGATTTTAGTAACGTAATATTGTGTTTGTGTTATTTTTGTAATTATTGTGTGTGTGTGTTTTATTTTTATAATTACTTTCTGATTGTTGTATATTAGTATTAAGGACCCTATAAAATAACTATGTAGTGAATTTTCGAGAGTCGACTTTGATATCATATGAAATAATTCGGGTCAAATTCTAAGTCCAAATAGAATCAAATTCATCCAAATAAGGCGTTAAACCATTGACCTAATTATATCTTTTTGGGTCATCTTAGCCTACTACAGTCTCACCTAAAAGATCATGACTTAATTCTTTAAATACAGACTGGAGATTTACAGCTAAAATAATTACAATGCCAAAAGTTATTCTCATTTTTCATGTTCTTACAGCAATAATATTTTACAGTCCTTCTAGGGCGACATTTTTTAGTAACTCTAAAAAATGTATAGTATTTATTCCAACTGAAATTTTTACAGAAAATAGTGTTTTAAGTATAATTTGGATACATACAAGAAACAGAGTTGTACAGACTGTACACATCCCGTTTCTTATATGTATTCGAATTACACTTAAAATAATATTTTTTATAAAAATTTCAATTGAAATAAAAACTACATTTTTTAAGAAGTACTAAAAATAAAAAACCAAATAAAAAAAATTGCTAAAAATATCACTATAACAATGTCCCTCTAAACTTGTAGAATATTTTAAGTTGTAGTATTGTTGTTCTATTACTGTTTTGACCTTGTTGACTTTCAATGAACTCCACAAATTGGGAATGTAGGTATTGGGTAAAGGTGGGGTTACATTTGCAAAGTCTGCCTAGTGGTTTTCCTTTATATTTGCTTGTTTTTGTTCTCTCTCTCATCTTTTGAGCAAACATGCCCAAAAGTTAACGGATATCACGTGAGGACTGACGCCATCACAAATATTATTTTATATCAGTGACAGTTGCACACGTATATTGTATGTATAAATTATATAAAATAAAATAAAATTTTTATAAATTTAGAAGAGTAAAAAAAATATTACTAAAAAGAATAAAATAATAATATATTTAAAATTATAAGAGCAAAAGAGTAAAAAAAGGTGACACAAAATCGCGGAGGAAACCTCATGGAAACTTTATAATATAAATAGATATAGTTCTATATGAGTTTTGTTGTGTATTACGGATATTTTTTGACTAACTTACAATTATCATATAGATCAATATATATAATATTAGATAAAATTATAAGATTGACTTAATATATTATATAATATATATTTGATTAAAAAAGTTATTACTGAACGTCATCTATTGACAACAAAAAAGTCAATATATAAAATTATAAGATATATTATTTTTATTTTCACCTTTAGTCGCTCTGATTTTAAAGTTTATTTGATTATTAGGTTCATACATTTAGAGTTATTATATTTGATTCGTTTAGAAATTCAAAGACACTTTATCAAAACAGTCCTTCTATACTGATCGAGAATTTCAATTTTTTTTTGTTTTAACTCTAAAAAAATGTATCGTATTTTTTCCAACTATAATTTTTATAGAATCATGTAATTTAGGTGTAATTTGATTACATATAAAAAAATTATGTTATACAAACTATACAACACTATTTTTTATATGTATTTAAATTACACCAAAATCACTGAATTTTATAAAAATTCCAGTTGAAAAAAATACTATACAATTTTTAGGAGTTGAAGAACAAAAAAAATTATTTTAGACCGGTCGAAATTCCAAGTCCCCCTAAGATAATTGGTATAAAAAATAAGGTAATATGTTTACACCTTAAACACTATATTTATAAATTAAATAAATTACATTTACAATAAATTATTATTAGGAAAACATGGTTAGAGGATCTGTAGCCAAACAAGCAGTTACTGTCACGGTATCACCCACCCTTCCATTCCCTTCCATCCAGTTAGTATGAAGGCCTTGTGTTTCCATTGCCAACATTTCCCTCAAACCCTACTTTCGTAGTGGAGTTCTCAAAATTACTTTGTAGACCCACTTTAGAAGGACCCTGACTAGTTTGAGAGTCTGAGATGAGAGACCGAAGACTGAAGGGAGAGATGAGAGATTTAATTTTTAAGTCTTAAATTATTTTGTTTCTTATTTGGTTAACCTAATTACAAAAAATCAAAAACTAAACCCGAACCCGAAAATTGAATATTAAATCGGATATAATCGAATTACAAAAAATAATCGAATAATCGAAATAATTCGGTTAAAAAATTTTGGTTCTGTTCGGCTATTCGATTTTATTCGTTTTTTGTTCAGTCCTAATATAGAAATTACTCTATATAAGGACTATAAAATTAGTGTTTACTAGATACAAACTCGCGCTTTGCGGCTGGATTATTCATTTTTGTTAATAATAAATTTATACATGCAATTAATAAATTAAAATATAATAAGAAGATGGTAGATTGTTGTGCGATTATCAAATTTTAATAGCATATGTTATATAGTGTTGCATAAAAAATTTGTGCGCAAATACATATCCAAGCATATAATTAATTTGATCACCAAACCCCAGAACATTACATAACAGTTGTGTGTGTGTGTGTGTGTGTATATATATATATATATATTAATGTCTTGATAAATATGTTTATAATGTAACCAATATGGTTAAAAATGGGTAACTCTTTCATTCTAAAGCACTAACAAATATTTAGAAAGTGTCATACACAATGCCATCGAATTGTTATATTGATATGATTGCTAGTGGTATATTTGAAGTGTGTTACACATTACACAAACCTCACCAAACCTCAAATATCTGACACATGTACTTGATGCATTTTGAAGAGTTCATGTCTCATATACGCTTACTTGCACCAGAATTCTAACATCCAAACGAAAGAAAAAACAGCGAAATAATATCTCAGTTTCGGTTATCAGACATGAAGGAAAAGCACATGTTACATGCGAAAACTGAAAAGCACGAGAATTAATAATTATGTTGGATCTTCATGTCAAACAAACACCATGTCCCAAAACATAGCAGTATAGCACCGTGTTATACATAACACAATGTTATAGTTAAAGAACGAATACATTGCCTCATTAGTTTTTTTTTATCAATTTTTGACAATTGTATAGGCACTCATAATATTACCATAATGCCAAAAAAATATATTAATGATGATGAAAATAATTTTTCGGATGCTAGTACTTAACAAATCATGCAAAGCCACAATCCATATAATAGAATGCAATAAATAAAAAAGCCATGAATATAAACACCGTGGGATATAGTCCACAAAATGAAGTCATAGCCCTTCCCATTGAATGCACTGTCCCATAATTTGAAGGTCTTCATATAACTCCTTTGCACTTTCAACAGTATTTAGAATTGTAGGGTACAAAATTTTGTTGTGCTAAGCAGAATAAAATTCATGATGCACCTGAAATAATGCAAGAAGCATGACAACAAAAATTTAACTCTTTCAAGAACTGCATATACCAAATTCATTGTCACATTACCATTGAACCATAGGAATCAGGATAATCACATTTAAGCTTCTTCCAGTTTAGGTCTTCAATCCAGTTATATTTATTGAATGTGCAATATATTCACACAAACAAAAATTAGCACTTAAATGATCTTTTTAACAGTCGTTGCAATCTTATAAATATTTGCGACAGGAATCTGGACAATAGTAAGAAATAAGAATTTAGACATACTTAATAGTTGATTTCAACATTACATAAACTATTAATCAAATAAATAATTATCTTTCCACAACTCTTTTATAGAAAATAGTATTGTCCGAGATAAAAAAAAGTCTCACACTTAGCTAAAAATTCATGTGTTTGTCAGATTGAAAACTAACAGAACATAAAGGAATTTAGCTCCTATATTAAATAAAAACAAAAAGAATTAGAGTAAACACATACGAAATAGACTTACATAGAATTTTAAATACTGTCATCCAAAAAGTAAAAGACAAACCTATTATACTCTTATTTAAAAAAATTTCAATGGTTATACATGAATATATATACACAGACAAAAAAATGAATATACATAAATTTGACTCATTACATGTATTAACAAAATTTTAAGTTGAAGGTATAATAAAAACTAAACAATTTTGTAGGGGGTAGTGTTGAGAGTTTACTAGTTTATTTTTATCTTTGTAACTGGAATTTGGCTCGATCGAGATAGCTTTGTAAATACAGATCATAGATTTACCCAAAAAGATTCAAATAGATTATAGTAAAAATTTTATGAGATATAATAATAAAATAATCAGGGTTTACACTAATAATGAGCAACAAAAAGATAATAGCCAGAAACAGTTAAACCTTTCTACATTAAATTATGAAAAACTTTCTGAAAAACTACATTCTTTGTAGTATTGCATGTTTGTCCATCTTTGTCACAAATTAGTATTTTTACTCCACTCTTGCTTGTAACTCTTGATACTGCTACATACAATTGGTCATGGCTAAAAACTGGACGTGATAGATACAGTCCAACATGTGAGAGAGATTACTCCTGGCTCTTATTAATTGTCATAAAAAAGCAAACAACCTAAGAAAATTGTCTTTGTTAAAATTTTAAAGATAATCTAATGTTTGACGGTGTTAAGACCAAGCGAGGTATGAAAACTTTGTGTCCAAAATTGCTAACTGAAATTACTTGTGCTTCTATCGGATGTTTTCTCAATTGAGTTACTATTAATCTCGTGACATTGCACAAACCAGATCACTGATCTATATTTCGGAGCAACATTATAGGAGCCCCAATCTTTAACGTTATCTTGTGATTTGACATTCCAGAAGATGTAATGCTATTCAAAAATTATAGGGTATAAATACCTTCATAGCTGTTTGAGTTTTCATCAACCTTACATAGGACATCTTAGATATGATACTTCATCACCTGACCATAAATACATCACATATTCGTTCACCTTATTTATAGCATCAAGTGCAGGAGCAATGATGGCTTGGTCTTGGAAATAAAAGTCATTGTCAAAATTTTTCAATAAATTAGAATATGTAATATCAACAATTGCTGCAAGGGTATTGATCGGATATTTGATAAGAAAATTAGGATAAATAACGGAGAGAAATGATAATAGTTCAGTAATGATAATATCATAAAGTAGTGATTTTAGGAGATACTAATTAAATTAGAAAGTATAATATCAGAACAGTTTACATTACCAAAATAGTTTAGATTTGTAGTGATTTAGATGATTATACATTTAAAACATTAATTTAGGATTAAAAAAAGTAGTGATTTTAGTAGATAATAATTAATCTAGTAATGATAATATTAGAACAGTTAATATTATTAGAATAATTTAGATGCATAGTGATTTAGGGGATTATAAAATCAAAATAATAATGTAGGATTAAAAAGTAATGATTTTAGAAGATAATAATTACGTTATGATAATATAAAAATCGTTTAAATTGAGAAAGTAGTGATTTAGTGGATTATAAAATCAACATAGTAACTTATGATTTATATTATTTGTTATTTTAATTTTGTTTTAAATGTTTTAAATTGTATAATATTATTTTGTAATATAATTATAAATGGTATAATATTATGTTGTAATATAATTAAATTAGTAATGATAATATCTGCACAGTTTAGATAGGTAGTGATTTTATTATATACGTGTATTATAATATTATACCATATATGTATGATATAATGTATGGTATAATTATGAATGTTATAATATTATAAAAGTAATTATTTTAGGATATAATAATTATGTTTTAACATAATTAAATTAGTAACAGTTTAGAAATGTGACGCCCCCAAAATTAGGTATACATCACCCATCTTGGGTCGTCAGATACATAGTACAAAATACAAATACAACTTGCTAATACGACAAAACATAAACTGTGAGTTTGAATACAAATATTATCTTCTAGAGAGTATTCATACTCAAAAGGAGTCCTCATTACATTTATTAACACACCATTACATAGAATAGTGATGACTACTAACTAATACTATCATTCGGACCATCACTCCGTTCCCCGACTTGTCCCAGCTACGTTCTCATTTCCTGAAGAGAACAGTGAAAGAAAGGGTGAGCTCAACTAGTCCAGTAAGAAATATCATGGCTAAGATAATGCAGAATAAATTATCATTAGCCTTCAACAATGTTAAACTGATAAAATATAATAAACATCAAGTTTAACTGCAGCGGAACAAGCAATCCATTAAAAGAGTCAAGTAGAAAATAAACTCTACTATCTTTTATGATTTAAAAGATTTTCCAACACTGTGATCGCTGAGACTCAGCTTAATAAAATAATTCACATCATCGAATCACCCCTGCACTACGGCCAAGGATATTCGTATATTCATTAATGGTCATGATCATGCCAACAACTGTCCATCAATGCACTACAGGCCAATGAGGACTTTTACCACATCATTTGTAACATTACGGTCATGATTATACCGAATAATCCCTGGTCATAATCATACCAAGTCCATCTTTGCACTACAGGCCACAGATGACTTTTAACATTTTATAAACATGAGGATGATGACAATGATATAAGAATTCAATAAAACAAGTTCAAGAATTAATTTATCCAAGAATTAACAACGTCCAAATTGTCAACATGATACTGCTTTGTGGAGTAAAATTCAAAAATACTTAGAAGAATATTTTCATGAAAAGATACTGGATGAAACGCAATTATCAAGGATATTCCACTAATTTCATGGAGTATAGAAGTCAAAACTTAACCAACTGAGTATAATAAAGAATGGAATAACAAAAGAAATCACCCGGCATGCGATAGACCGCACAGACAGGTTATTCTAATAGAATAATAAATAATGGAACCAGGTCCGGCGTAAACGCACAGACAGGATATTCCGACAGAATAATAAATAATGGAACCAGGTCCGGTGTAAAACACACAGACAGGATATTCCGACAGAATAATAAATAATGGAACCAGGTCCGGTGTAAAACACACAGACAGGATGTTCCAACAGAATAATAATAAAAACGGAACCAGGTCCGGTGTAAAACACACAGACAGGATGTTCCAACAGAATAATAATAAAAACGGAACCAGGTCCGGTGTAAAACACACAGACAGGATGTTCCAACAGAATAATAGAAGAATGTCACCAAGTATAGGGTAGACCACGTATACAGGTTATTCCAACAGAATAATAAGAAATGGAATAACAACAGTTCTCTTCATGAATAAGAAAGAATAACACCCCTTACCGTTTTAAAGACGAGCTGAAATAAGGAAGTAGTTAAGTAGCAGAATACTCTTCTTTTCACTCTCTATAGTTTCTCTCTCTAGAGTTCAGTGAATTCGTAAGAAATAATGAAGGAATGAGCTGCTATTTATAGAAAAATAGAATGCATAGTAACTAATCCATGAACGGTCCAGATTGATTACTTTAATCTGACGGTCCATATTTAAAGAAAAATCATTTAAATAAAATATAATATATTCTATTTATAGAATAACTTTAATAAAGTATTCTGTTTTATATAAAAAGATGTTTCTGTTTTATTACGTTAATAATACGAATAAAACAAAACGTCATTATTGCTAAATAATTCATATTATTAACTGACAATAATTGAATCAACTGAGTGACTTCTCACATAAGCATTAATAATCAATACTGTGTGCTACTATGCAACCACACGTATTACTGTACTTTTACTACTGAGTAGTTCAACAGTAACAATGGTAAAATTTCCGCCGTTATTTTTAATAAAATATTTTTGTCGTTTTCTCAATCCGACAATAATTTCGTTGTGGGGTCCACCAATGATTGTGTCGTTGTACGAATATTCCCTATTAAAACGAATATTCCCCGACCAATCGAATATTATATAACAACTTGCGTACTTTGCAAAATTTATAAATATTACCCACAACTATAATATTATATCAAATTAACTCCATTATATTTAAAAATGATATTTATAGAAAATTCTTCTTTATTTATAAAAGTTGGGGTCTTACAACCTCCCCTTCTTATGAAATTTCGCCCTCGAAATTAGGGTACGTACCTGGTATGTCGAAGAGGTAAGGATACCTTGATTTCATTTCAGATTCTAACTCCCAAGTCATTTCCTCAATATCGTGGTTTCTCCACAAAACTTTGACTTGAGGTATAACCTTGGAGCGTAGAATATGTTCCTTCTTATCCAAGATTTGAACAGGAACTTCTTCATACGTCAAATCTTCCGCTATTTCGTCCGGTTCTAACTCAATAATGTGGTTCTGGTCTTCCACATATTTACGTAACATGGATATGTGAAAAACGTTATGAACACGAGACATACTTGGCGGTAAAGCGAGTCTATAAGCCACAGTTCCTACTCGATCGAGGATTAAAAATGGACCGATGAATCGAGGATTGAGCTTTCCTCTCTTTCCAAATCTCGTAACTCCTTTCCATGGAGCAACACGTAAGAACACATGATCTCCTACATCAAATTCCACGTCCTTTCGATGAAGATCAGCATAACTCTTTTGTCGATCTTGTGAGGTTTTTATACGTTGTCGGATCGTTTGAATCTTTTCTATAGTCATACGTACCAACTCCGGTCCCAACAACATTGCTTCACCCACCTCATCCCAGCATACTGGAGAACGACATTTTCTTCCATACAATGCTTCGAATGGAGCCATGTCAATACTTGCTTGATAACTGTTGTTGTAGGAAAACTCCACCAATGGTAAGAACTTGTCCCAACTTCCCTTGAAGTCAAAGACACAGAGTCTTAATAGATCTTCAAGAGTTTGAATAGTCCTCTCTGATTGTCCGTCCGTCTGAGGATGATATGCTGAACTAAATCGTAACTCCGTGCCCATAGCTTTTTGTAAACTAACCCAAAATCGTGAAGTGAATCTTGGGTCTCGGTCAGAAACTATGGATACTGGCATACCATGCAGTCTTACAATCTCGTTTATGTACATACGAGCAAGACGTTCAAGTGTATAAGTTTCTCGTATCGGTAAAAAATGAGCAGACTTGGTCAATCTATCAACAATGACCCAAATCGCATCAATACCTTGAGAAACCCTTGGAAGACCGGTAACGAAATCCATGGTAATGTGCTCCCACTTCCATTCTGGAATTTCAAGTGGTTGCAATGGACCTTTTGGTACTTGATGCTCCGCTTTGACTCGTTGACAAGTTAGACACCTTGAGATAAACAACGCTATCTCTCTCTTCATATTGCTCCACCAAAATGTATGACGAAGATCATGATACATTTTGGTACTTCCAGGATGGATTGCAAACGGTGTGTTGTGCGCCTCCATCATGATTTCATACTTTAAATCAGGGTTGTTAGGAACACAAAGTCTGGAGTTGACTCGAAGCATTCCTTCTTCATCGATTCTTGCTTCCGGCATAGCATCTTCTTGCACTTTCTTCCTCATACGCATCAGCTCCAGGTCTGTAGCTTGAGCAGCTTTAACTTTATTGATTAAAGTCGGTTCTACTCGTATATTCGTCATCATCACATGGGTCCCTGGAGTCTTTAACTCTATCTCCATCCTTTGCAAATCACACAAAATGGGTCTTTGTGTTGACAATATCGCACTCGTACTTGCATATGATCTTCTACTCAATGCGTCAGCTACCACGTTCGCTTTTCCAGGATGATATTGAATGGTATGTGTTAGAGTTTATGCCCTAGAGGCCAATTATTTGATATAATTGCTTAACATTTGATATTATTGTTGATTGAATAAATAAATGATTTTATTATGGTTTTAATTACTGCGTAATATAATTGTTAACATAATAAAATTCCTTAGAATAGTGATATAAATTATATAGTTTCAAGTATGTGACTTGAACATGAGACTATATAATTACAATTAGTATCATTGTTCTTAAATGTCCCTAGTCGAGTATCATTGTTGATGGGACAACAATGATGCATTGAGACTAGTATGTGGATTGATTGATGACCAAATCTCATTGGTCATAAATATATGAGATATTAAGTCAATGCATAGATACATGTTAGAGAACAATGTACTGGACAGACCCACCATGAGAATTCTATATGGAGCATTATACGAAGTGTCATTAGCAATTCTCAAAGTGACAATGATGTAATGGTCCTCCGACCTGAAACCGCTATATTACTACACGAGAATTTATGTACTTTGATATCATCAAATGTTACCTTTAATAGGGTGGACTATAAAGGTGATTATTGGGTTCATTATGAATCGTGTGAGTAATATGAGTGATCTAGATGGAATTTAACCATCCTATATTTTATAGGTGATATCCATAGGCCTCTTGATTGAGTAGGACTATGAAATGCATGGCCATGCTCAAATAGTGATTTGTTTCATATAGTCTACTCATTGATCAAGAAAACTCAGATTAAATTATGAAGAGTATGACACATTCCATGACTCGAGTTTAATCTAGGATATTAAGGTTAAAAGGATTAAATTACATTGAAACATTGGTCACGAAAAAGGTTGCATCGAATCATCGATCTTATTATTACTTGGGTAGCAGTGATGCATTACTAGATGCCGCTCACTGTTTATAATTTTATAATATGATTTTAAAATTATTGCCAACGTAATAATAACCTATAGGGTCACACACAAAGAATGTAATTAAAAGGAAATTAATTTAAATTGTAAATATTTAAAGATGTCAATATGATTGATAGAATTTTAAATTACGAATTTAAATTAATAGGATAATTTATATATAGGTATATTAATTAAGTAAGACTTAATTAAGATATATATAAATTCGGATTTTAATAATATTAGGTTTTGATTAATTCCTCCTAACTGCTATATATATGATATATATCAGTTACTTTAGGTTTTACGTCAAAACGAAAAACCCTAGCCGCTCTTAGAGAGAGACTAGAGAAAACAATTCCGAAAATCCTCATCCTTGGTGGCTAGTACCACGATTCCTTCTTCTGCAGATCGTAGGACGATTCGCGGAGCGTTCGTGTGGATACCGTAGAGACGCAATCGGTTTGTATTGCGTTAGAGATTCGAGGCGCAGTCGATTTCAGATTCTCGTTTTTCATATTCGGTATAATCTCTAAACCTCTTAATTAATTGATTTTTCGCATGGATCCTGTTTTAGGGTTTCGGAAATTGCTTTAAAATTTTAATTTCCGCTGTGCGTTTCTGTGCCGAAACCCTACAGTATGATCATAATCTTTCAACAGTTCAAGCCAACGTCGTTGTCGCATGTTGAGTTCCTTTTGAGTGAAGAAATATTTGAGGCTTTTATGATCCGTAAAGATCTCCACCTTCTCCCCATACAAGTAATGCCTCCAAATTTTAAGTGCAAAGACAACAGCTGCCAACTCTAGATCATGAGTAGGATAATTCCTCTCATATTCCTTGAGTTGTCTTGATGCATAGGCTATGACTTTTTCATGTTGCATGAGAACGCATCCCAACCCTTTGCTCGAAGCATCACTGTAGATGACAAATCCCTCCGAGCCAGATGGTATTGTTAGAACAGGTGCTGAAATGAGTCTCCTCTTGAGTTCTTGAAAACTCTGCTCACATTCTTCGCTCCAACCGAACTTTGTATCTTTCCGAGTCAGCTGAGTTAATGGAGTAGCGATTCGAGAAAATCCTTCCACGAATCTCCGATAATAACCAGCTAGACCGAGAAAGCTACGTACTTCGGTTACTAATTTAGGTTGCTCCCAGCTTTGAATAGTTTCAATCTTTGTCGGGTCAACAGATATTCCACGACTTGATACTACGTGCCCAAGGAATGCTACCTCTTCCAGCCAGAACTCGCATTTCTTCAACTTGGCATAAAGTTTGTATTCACGAAGCTTTTGGAGTACCAGCCTCAAGTGTTGCTCATGATCTTCACGGCTTTTGGAATAAACAAGGATGTCATCGATAAAGACGACCACAAAGTGATCCAAATATTCCTTAAATACCCTGTTCATCATATCCATGAAGGCAGCAGGAGCATTAGTCAATCCAAAAGACATAACTAAGAATTCATAATGCCCATACCGAGTTCTGAAAGCCGTCTTTGGAATATCCTCAGTTCTAACCTTCAGCTGATGATATCCAGAACGAAGATCGATCTTTGAAAAGAATTGTGCTCCTTGCAACTGGTCAAACAGGTCATCTATACGTGGCAATGGGTACCTATTTTTGATGGTGACATGATTCAACTCCCGATAATCAATACAAAGTCGCATACTCCCATCTTTCTTCTTCACGAACAGAACAGGAGCACCCCAAGGAGAAGTACTAGGACGAATAAAACCAATGTCTAACAATTCCTGCAGTTGGGTCTTTAACTCCTGAAGTTCAATAGGAGCCATTCGATATGGGGCTTTGGAAATGGGTTTTGTACCGGGTTCAAGGTCGATACAAAATTCAATTTCACGCTCTGGGGGTAGGCCAGGAAGTTCTTCGGGAAATACGTCAGGAAATTTATTAACAACAGAAATATCATTCAAAGCTGACGTATTTTTGTTTAGATCTGTGACATGAGCTAAGAAAGCTTGACATCCGTTTTTCAATAAACGAATAGCTTTATGGCTTGAGATAACAGCGATTGATTTTAATGGTTTGGTTGCTTGAATTCGCATAATAGGTCGATTAGGAATATGAAAGCTAACAACCTTACGAAAACAATCAATTTTTGCATGATGAGTAGTTAACCAATCAATCCCTAGAATCACGTTAAATGCAAGTATTTTTAATGAAATAAGATCGACAGGTAATGTGTGGGTACCAACTTTAACCAAATAAGACTTATAAACCGTGGATGTAATGAAGGTTTCTCCCAATGGAGTTTCAACTGCTAAGTCAAAGTCTAATTTCTCCGGAATCAAATTTAATCGATGAGCGCAAGTAGGAGAAATAAAAGAATGGGTAGAACCGGTATCAAATAAAGTATAGACTTCGTTAGAGTTTATGATAAGCTTACCCGTGATGACCTCATTCGGGTTCCTTGCTTTCTGGGAGTTCACAACAAACGCTCTCCCTTGCACAACCGGTTTTGACTTTTCTGGGACGGCCTTTGGTGCCTCCATCCTAGCTGAATTTGTCTTCGGTAAACGACAAAATTGGGCTAAATGACCTTCTCTTCCACAATTATAACATGCTTTGGACGGCATCGCGCAGTTTGGACTGATGTGCCCCTCCCCTCCGCATTTGAAACATATGATAGGTGGTCGTTCTCCTTCCTTAACGACAGGTGCTGGTGCTGACGTCTTTCCATCATTGTTGAATCTCCTCTTCTTGAAATGCCCATTCTTATTATTTTGGCCTTGATTACCACCGAAGTGGTTACCATTTCTGGCCTGTTGATTCCCTCCACGCTTGTTGTCACCGCTTCGATGACTGCTTTCACTAGTATTATCATTTTGCCGGCTGCTCTCTTTTGGTTGCGTTGTCTCGTTATCGCGCTCCACCAACTGAGCCCTATTTACAACATCTGAATACAAACACAATTTATGAGAAACAAGATGTTGACGTATCTCCGGCTTCAAACCTCTTAAAAACATCCGCGTCATTCTTTCTTCATTATCCACCAGGTGGGACGCAAACCGGGATAACTCCGCAAATTTTGCCTCGTACTGTGACACGGTCATATTATTCTGCTCCAATTTGATGAACTCCACCTCCTTCATGTGACGAATACTCTCGGGAAAGTATTTGTCGTTAAACAGCTCTTGGAACTTCTCCCAAGACATCTTCAGTGCGGCAGGTTGAGTACGCTTTATCGATTCCTACCAGTAATCTGTCTCTCCTCGCAACATAAAGGCGGCAAAGGGAACCTTTTGCTCCTCAGAGCAACCCAAGACATCAAATATCTTGGTGATCTGCTTTATCCATGTTTCAGCTACAAGTGGTTTGGGTTCTCCCTTAAACTCCGGTGGTCCCAGCTCCTTAAACTGTTTAGCGGTGACCGCCTGAGAGTTTCCAGTATTTCCACCTACGTTGTGGACAGGAGCCGCTTTCACCTGTTGTTGCATGAATTGCATAAAACCTCTGAACATTCCATCATTCATCATCTGGTCAGTGTTGTTGTTTGAATGAGGATTGTCACCTTCCTGATGAACATTATCCTGATTATTGATATGTGGTGAATCAATAATCGTCTGTGCTCCATTGCTATTCTCAACATTCTCAGATGCCATTTTCAGATACTGTCACAAAATAAAAGTTAATTGATATGTCATATATTATCCTTATATTATGACCGACCAATTAAATACCATGCACATAAACTTAGGTAGGTCATACTAGCGAAGGAATTCCCCGTCTCTCCCCTCCTAGTTCTATTCTCACATCTTAGCCAGAGATCATATCCCTAAGCTCTGATACCAACTGTGACGCCCCCAAAATTAGGTATACATCACCCATCTTGGGTCGTCAGATACATAGTACAAAATACAAATACAACTTACTAATACGACAAAACATAAACTGTGAGTTTGAATACAAATATTATCTTCTAGAGAGTATTCATACTCAAAAGGAGTCCTCATTACATTTATTAACACACCATTACATAGAATAGTGAGGACTACTAACTAATACTATCATTCGGACCATCACTCCGTTCCCCGACTTGCCCCAGCTACGTTCTCATTTCCTGAAGAGAACAGTGAAAGAAAGGGTGAGCTCAACTAGCCCAGTAAGAAATATCATGACTAAGATAATGCAGAATAAATTATCATTAGCCTTCAACAATGTTAAACTGATAAAATATAATAAACATCAAGTTTAACTGCAGCGGAACAAGCAATCCATTAAAAGAGTCAAGTAGAAAATAAACTCTACTATCTTTTATGATTTAAAAGATTTTCCAACACTGTGATCGCTGAGACTCAGCTTAATAAAATAATTCACATCATCGAATCACCCCTGCACTACGGCCAAGGATATTCGTATATTCATTAATGGTCATGATCATGCCAACAACTATCCATCAATACACTACAGGCCAATGAGGACTTTTACCACATCATTTGTAACATTACGGTCATGATTATACCGAATAATCCCTGGTCATAATCATACCAAGTCCATCTATGCACTACAGGCCACAGATGACTTTCAACATTTTATAAACATGAGGATGATGACAATGATATAAGAATTCAATAAAACAAGTTCAAGAATTAATTTATCCAAGAATTAACAACGTCCAAATTGTCAACATGACACTGCTTTGTGGAGTAAAATTCAAGAATACTTAGACGAATATTTTTATGAAAAGATACTGGATGAAACGTAATTATCAAGGATATTCCACAAATTTCATGGAGTATAGAAGTCAAAACTTAACCAATTGAGTACAATAAAGAATGGAATAACAAAAGAAATCACCATGCATACGATAGACCGCACAAACAGGTTATTCCAACAGAATAATAAATAATGGAACCAGGTCCGGCGTAAACCCACAGACAGGATATTCCGACAGAATAATAAATAATGAAACCAGGTCCGGTGTAAAACACACAGACAGGATATTCCGACAGAATAATAAATAATGGAACCAGGTCCGGTGTAAAACACACAGACAGGATGTTCCAACAGAATAATAATAAAAACGGAACCAGGTCCGGTGTAAAACACACAGACAGGATGTTCCAACAGAATAATAGAAGAATGTCACCAAGTATAGGGTAGACCACGTATACAGGTTATTCCAACAGAATAATAAGAAATGGAATAACAACAGTTCTCTTCATGAATAAGAAAGAATAACACCCCTTACCGTTTTAAAGACGAGCTGAAATAAGGAAATAGTTAAGTAGCAGAATACTCTTCTTCTCTCTCTCTATAGTTTCTCTCTCTAGAGTTCAGTGAATTCGTAAGAAATAATGAAGGAATGAGCTGCTATTTATAGAAAAATAGAATGCATAGTAACTAATCCATGAACGGTCCAGATTGATTACTTTAATCTGACGGTCCATATTTAAAGAAAAATCTTTTAAATAAATTATAATATATTCTATTTATAGAATAACTTTAATAAAGTATTCTGTTTTATATAAAAAGATGTTTCTGTTTTATTACGTTAATTATACGAATAAAACAAAACGTCATTATCGCTAAATAATTCATATTATTAACTGACAATAATTGAATCAACTGAGTGACTTCTCACATAAGGATTAATAATCAATACTGTGTGCTACTATGCAACCACACGTATTACTGTACTTTTACTACTGAGTAGTTCAACAGTAACAATGGTAAAATTTCTGCCGTTATTTTTAATAAAATATTTTTGTCGTTTTCTCAATCCGACAATAATTCCGTTGTGGGGTCCACCAATAATTGTGTCGTTGTACGAATATTCCCTGTTAAAACGAATATTCCCCGACCAATCGAATATTATATAACAACTTGCGTACTTTGCAAAATTTATAAATATTACCCACAACTATAACATTATATCAAATTAACTCCATTATATTCAAAAATGATATTTATAGAAAATTCTTCTTTATTTATAAAAGTTGGGGTCTTACAAGAAAAGTAGTGGATTTTAGGGTTTATAAAATAAACATATTAGTACATGATTATATATATGTATGATAATGTATGGTATAAGATTATAAATGGTATATAATACTGTAAAATTCTAAAAAAATGAATTTATTGGGTTGTCACTGTTAGTAATGTTGGAACTTATATATATGCATGGTATAATATTATAAAAGGTATAATATTATAAAATTAAAAAATCAGTGTAATTATGTAATAGTTGACATTTCCAAAACAGTTTAGATTTGTAGTGATTTAGTAGATTATAAATTCAAAATATTAACTTGGGATTAAAAAAATAGTAATTTTAAAAGATAATAATTAAATTAGAAAGGATAATATCAAAAAAGTTGACATTATCAAAACAGTTTAGATTTGTAGTGATTCAGGGGATTATAAAATAAAAATATTAACTTGGGATTAAAAAATAGTGATTTTAGGATATAATAATTAAATTAAAAAGGATAATATCAGAACAGTTGACATTACCAAAATAATTTAAAATTATATTGATTTAGTGTATTATAAATTCAAAATATTAATTTGGGATTAAAAAAGTAGCGATTTTAGGAGATAATAATTAATTTAGTAATAATAATATTGGAACAGTTAACATTATAAGAACAATTTAGATTTGTAGTGATTTAAGGGATTATAAAAATAAAATATTAATTTGAGATTAAAAAATAGTAATTTTAGGAGATAATAATTAAATTAGAAAGGATAATATCAGAACAATTGACATTACCAAAACAGTTTAGATTTGTAGTGATTTAGTGGATTATAAATTTAAAATATTATTTTGAAATTAAAAAAGTAGCGATTTTAAAAGATAATAATTAATTTAGTAATAATAATATTAGAACAATTAACATTATCAGAACAGTTTAGATTTTGTAGTGATTTAGGAGATTATAAAATCAAAATAATAATAATAATATAAAAACCGTTTAGATTGAAAAAATAGTGATTTATGAGATTATAAAATAAACATAGTAAGTTATGATTGATATTATTTGTTATTTTAATATTATTTTAAATATTTTAAACTGTATAATATTATGTTGTAATATAATTATAAATGGTATAATAGTATGCTGTAATATAATTAAATTAGTAATGATAATATCCGCACAATTTAGAAAGGTAGTTATTTTGTTATATACGTGTATTATAATATTATACCATACATGTATGATATAATGTATGGTATAATTATGAATGATACAATATTAAAAAATTAGTGATTTTAGGATATAATTGTTTTAAATATTTTAAACTGTATAATATTATGTTGTAATATAATTATAAATGGTATAATATTATGTTGTAATATAATTAAATTAGTGTGGGATACACATTAATTATATAGAACATATGTTACAATGTGGGAAAGACACATATCATTCAATGGTGTTATGTACTACAATTTAGTACAGATAACAGATAACAGATAATAGATAATAAATAATAGATAGATTCCATTCAAAATCTTACCACATCAGCACAGCCTCATATGAGCTCACGTAAAATGTTCATTCCATTTTAATAAAATAATTAAACCAATTTCAAGTTTCATGACAAAATTAATTATACTTCCAGTATCCCATAAAAAAACCATAGTTTAGATTCTTTTACTAATCAATTAGTGAAAATTACAATTTAAATTCATGTAAATTAATTTGATAATGTAATATAGTTGATTTCTTGAACTACTTTAAAAAATATCAGTTACTACAAAATTATTATTTTAAAGATAAAAATAAATATTCACATGAATTTTAAAATTTTAAAAATTAACTATAATGAAAGTTAGATACACTCATTTTGTTAAACAGAAGAGTATATACGAAAGAAAAATGTTAATAAATTCTATATATGAAAAAATTATATACAACTTACGTGTAAATTTCATTAGCTAGCTCAATTAATGCTTGAACCAAATATAATGAAAAATTTGAACCTTAATGGTTCATAATATGGAAATATTTAATTGGTATATTAAAATAAATATGGAAATATCGAAATCTTAATTGAGCCTAAGTTTACTTTCAAATTGTCCTATTCATTTTGCAATTGGTCTAATTAATTAATTAATTAATTAATAGATCATATTTCATGATTTAAGAATGAAATGGTAATGAGTTGTCCATCCGAATTGTTAAAAGAGATTAATTTTTTATTCATTTCGTTCCATTTTAAAAGTTCTTATTATTTAGTGAATTGTGTTTGAATCATTTCCTTAAAAATCATGACTTCTTTATTGGAATAAATCAATTTGTAATAAGCTGATTGAATGTTATATTCCATAAAAATTATAAAAAGTTGTCGATTACTTTGTTGATTGAATTCTTCAAGGATTTATTTTTTAAGTAGCATGATTCAATTGGATGAAAAAGTGTTGGTCGCATAATTGACACAAAGAATAAAATAATAAATATGAAAATATTTTAAAATATTAATTTTTAGTACTTACAATAATTGATGGAGTTAGTTAGAAAATAAGTTTTTAAAAGATTTATTATCTTTCATATATCTAACCAATATTATTTTCATAAATCTTGGGATGAGTTTTATATTATTTAAGTATTCCATAATTTATTAATTGATTAAGTTTTCCATAAATTGGTTAAACAAATAAATTTTCATATCTTTAGAATCAATTAGCGTGGTTCAAATAATTGGAAGAATTTTTGAAAGCTAATAGATTGAAGTTTTAAAATGAATATGGAAATAATTTTTAATTGCATGGAACTATGAAAGTAATTAATTAATCATAAAATAAATTTATTAGGCACATGAAAAGTAGGTAAAATAAATAAAAGTCTAATATTAAAGGAAATTTACTTTTCAAATAATTAAAACTAATTTTTCATAAAAAACAAGTTGGCACTATCGTGTTTAAATTGATCAAATCTGGTTGTTGACTAAGAGAGTTATCTAATTAATGAATTCTAAAATAACGGGATTGTTGATAATATCCATAAAATAAGGTGATCAGTATATATATCAAAATAATTGTCAAGGGTATTTTTGTCAAGGGCAATAAGAAACATTAATTAGGATGGACATGTGTAAGACCCCAACTTATTAATGAATAAAATCAAATTTTCTCTAAATATTATTGTGAATAATAAGGGGTTAATTTGATACAAATACTTTGGTTATGGGTTAAATGTGTAAATTTTGCAAAATAAGCAAGTGGTTATAAAATATTTATTTTTGGTCGGTGAATATTCGGTTGGTCGTGGAATATTCTTGCTGTCGGGGAATATTCGTACGACGACGCAGCCTTGTGTGGGTCCCATAACGGAAAGCGATTGGATGAAGAAAACGACAAGTATAAGTTGTTTATAAATAACGGCGTAGTTGTTACCGTTAATACTGTTGGAATACCCGGTGGTTAAAATACAGTAGCACGCAGTATTGCACCAATTATTGATTCTTACGTAAGAAGGCACTACTCAATAATTGTTACAGTAGTTATTATTCAATATTTTATTTTATTAATTCAATAATTGCTGCGTTGATATTTTATATTATTGTTGTTTCAATAATTGTTGCTGCACAGTATTTTCAGTTATCAGATCAATAATTCATATTATTTGAATAATATTATTAGATAACATTATTGGCAATGTCTAGAAAGTTCTGTCTAAGGAGAGGTTTGGTCATCTAATTGCGCGCCAGTAAGGAGAAATCCTTATTGGAAAGCCCCCTCTTTCCTGGGAACGGCCTGGTTGTCATAAATATGATTCTGTAATATTATTTGTGAATAATTAATTATTGATTCATATGATAAGGAAATATTTATTTTATGTGGATATAAATGAGGGATATATTTTTGTGGTTAAAAATGAAAGAGTTAATGTTGAGGTTTTTGTCAGTATTTTTGTCGGAATGGAGGTATTAAAAATCAGAGTTTTTGAGATAGTTTGCGGGGGTTATAATTTTTAATCCGACCGTTGGATCGTGGTAATTTTTGGATATGTTATACATATATAAGTTGAGTATATGTCCACAAATTTTGAACCGTTAAAAATGAACGTATGATTTATTACGAATTTTACAAGATGACTGGTTCAGAAATTGTTGAATTTTTGGAGTTTATCATTTTGATAGAAAATTCTAGAATTGGTGGGCCCCACTTGTGATTGGTGAAGAAATGTGCTGAATTATATTTCAAATGTGGTGGGTGGGAATAGTAGCAGGTAAAGCCATCAGGTTGCAGGTCAAACCTACCAAAATTTTCCTATAAATAGAGGGCTAGGTTAGAATTGAAAATCACACCAGAAACAAGTTTTCTCTCTTTCTCTCTCTAGATTATTGAGTGTATTTTGTGAGTATTTAGGTACTTTGAGAGTTTCTATTCATCAGAGCAAGTTTCTTTCAGCCTTATACCGGTATTCCGACCAGAAGTACTGATATTTTGAGGTAAGGGATATTATTTTCTTCTTAATGATATTATTTTCTTCAATATCATTATGCTGAAATATTGATATGAGTTTTTATCAAATTTGGAACTTTTTGTGTCGGGGGTTACTATTCACGTATACGGCACTATTCACGAATACGGCACTATTCACCGAAAAATAAAATTTTCCCTTTTTGTCCAAGATGTCTATTATGGTTACTATCTTTGATTGTATCCATGTTTTGATCTTTATTTTTGAATTCTGCTTCACAATTGATTATTATGAAGTATTATTGATCTTGGATAAACTGTTATACGAATCCCTACTATTTGTCCTTCTGTCTCACTGGATTCGTTCTCTTTAAGATATTTTTCATCATCCTCAGTCCTAAATGATGATATTACTGAATATCTTTGGCCTGTAGTGCAAAGATGTATAATTACTTGATGAATATCTTTGGCCTGGAGTGCAAAGATGAACAGGTGTTGAGATGAACATGACCGACTGATGATACAAATGAATATCTTTGGCCTGTAGTGCAAAGATGAATATTTGGTTAAAGATGATTATTAATTGATGTTACAGGGATAAAATATTGATGATGGACTTTTAAATCTTAGAAGATAGTAGAATTCTTTCTCTACTTGACTCTTCTAATGGTTTACTGTTTCCGCTGCAGTTGTTGATCTAAAACTTGTTGTCGATTATATTTTATCAGATTTTTCCCTGTTGAAGACTAACGATAATTTGTTGTATATTATCTTAGTCATAATATTCTTTACTGGGCTAGTTGAGCTCACCCTTTTCCTTTTTGTTCCATTTTTCTTCTCAGGAGGTGAGAACATAGCAGGATCTAGTCGGGGTATGGAGTGATGGTTCTAGAAAGATGTATTAGCAGTCCTCACTATTTCTGTAAAATAGTGTTTGAATAATTGTAATGAGGATTTATTTGAGTGTGGATATTGTCTAGAAGACAATATTTGTATTTAAACTCACAGTATGTGTTGTCGTATTTTGCACGACATTTGTATTATTGAAATTGTAGTTTACTTTCTGTACCATGTATTTGGCGACTCAGAATGGGTGTTGTATACCTATTTTGGGGGTGTCACAGTTGGTATCAGAGCTTAGGGATATGATCCCTGGCTGAGATGTGAGACAAGAACTAGGAAGGGAGAGACGGGGAATTCCTTCGCTAGTATGACCTGACTAAGTTTATTTGGTGTTTATTTGGTCGGTCAGAGTATAGGGATAATATATGACATGACTATTAACCCTTGTTTTATGACAGTATTTAAGAATGGCAGCTGAGAACGTTAATAATGGAGTGAATCAGACCGTGGAAACACCTTTGATCACCACCCAGGGGAACGTGCAACAGGAAGGCAATATTCCTCCTGTAAACAACGTTACCGAGCAAACGATGAATGATGGAATGTTTAGGAGCTTTTTGCAGTTCATGCAAAATCAGACGAGGGAGACTCGTGTGCAAAATACGGGTGGAAATGATAACGCGCGGTTTGTCACAGCTAAGCAGTTCAAAGAATTGGGACCACCAGAATTTAAGGGAAAGCCGGATCCGATCATGGCAGAAACGTGGGTCAAGCAAATTACCAAGATATTCGATGTCTTGGGATGCACGGAGGAACAGAAGGTTCTATTCGCCACCTTTATGTTCCGCGGTGAGGCAGACTACTGGTGGGAGTCTGTGAAGCGTACCCAGCCTGACGCACTCAATATGTCCTGGGAAACATTTCAAAAACTGTTCAATGACAAGTACTTTCCTGAAAGTATTCGTCATATGAAGGAGGTGGAGTTTATTAGACTGGAACAAAACAACATGACGGTGTCCCAGTACGAGGCAAAGTTTGCAGAGTTATCCAGGTTTGCACCTCATTTGGTCGAAAATGAGGAACGAATGACAAGGATGTTTCTGAGAGGTCTAAAACCCGAGATTCGACAATATCTTATCTCTCATAAATTTTCTTTATATTCAGATGTTGTAAATAGGGCTCAATTATTAGAGCGTGATAATGAGTATGTGCAACCGAGGGACCACAACCAGGGTCATACCGGTGGCGGCAGTCATCGAAGCAATGAAAACCAGCAGGGAGGAAAGCATTCAGACAAAAGCGGTAACCACTCTGGTGGTAATCGTGGTCGTGATAATAGAAGGAGCGAGTCGGGAGGAGATTTCAAGAAGAGAAGGTACAACAATGATAACGTGAAGACGTCAGCACAAACAGCAACTGTTTCTAGGGGAGGTAAACGACCACCGGTAGTATGTTACAAATGTGGGAAAGAGGGACATATCAGCCCAAACTGCCCACAACAATCTAAGGTATATTATAACTGTGGAAAGGAGGGTCATATAGCTCGAGAGTGTTCTGTAGCAAAACCAAATTCAGCGGGGATGGTGACTCCAAAAGTTGTCCCGGATAAGTCGAAATCAGCGGTTCCTGGAAGGGCGTTTGTCGTGACTGGCCAAAACGCGAGGAACCCGAACGAAGGTATAACGGGTTAGTTAATTATAAATTCTTGCGAAGTTTATACCTTATTAGATACCGGTTCTACCCATTCATTTATTTCTCCTGCTTGTGCTCAACGTTTAAACTTGACTCCGGAGAAATTGGACTTTAACTTATCTGTTGAAACTCCGTTGGGTGAAACCTTCGTTACATCTACAGTTTATAAATCTTGCATGATCCAAGTTGGCACTATCACATTACCTGTTGATCTTATCTCTTTAAAGATACTTGCTTTTGATGTGATTTTAGGAATTGATTGGTTAACCACTCATCATGCTAAAATTGATTGTTTTCGTAAGGTTGTTAGTTTTCATATTCCTAACCAACCTGTCATACGAATTCAAACCACTAAACCACTAAAATCAGTCACTGTCATATCAAGCCACAAAGCTATTCGTTTATTGAAAAACGGATGTCAAGCTTTCTTAGCCCATGTTATGGATTTGAACAAAGACAAGTCAGATTTGAATAATATTTCTATTGTTAGAGAATTTTCCGATGTATTTCCTGAAGAACTTCCCGGTCTACCCCCGGAACGAGAAATTGAATTCTTTATTGACCTTGAACCCGGTACAAAGCCCATTTCTAAAACCCCATATCGAATGGCTCCTATTGAACTTCAGGAGTTAAAAGTCCAACTACAGAAGTTGTTGGACATCGGTTTTATTCGTCCTAGTACGTCTCCTTGGGGTGCTCCTGTTTTATTCGTAAAGAAGAAAGACGGGAGTATGCGACTTTGTATTGACTATCGAGAATTGAACCATGTCACCATCAAGAATAGGTATCCGCTACCTCGCATTGATGACCTGTTTGACCAGTTGCAAGGAGCACAATTCTTTTCAAAGATCGATCTTCGTTCTGGATATCATCAGCTGAAGATTAAAACTGAGGATATTCCAAAGACTGCCTTCAGAACTCGGTACGGGCATTATGAATTCTTAGTAATGTCTTTTGGATTTACTAATGCTCCTGCTGCCTTCATGGATATGATGAACCGTGTATTCAAAGAATATTTGGATCAGTTCGTTGTTGTCTTTATTGATGACATCCTCATCTATTCCAAAAGCCGTGAAGATCATGAGCGCCATTTGAAGCTGGTACTGCAAAGGCTTCGTGAAAACAAGCTATATGCCAAACTGAAGAAATGCGAGTTCTGGCTTGAGGAAGTAGCATTCCTTGGGCACGTGGTGTCAAAACATGGAGTATCTGTCGACCCGGCGAAGATTGAAGCCATACAAAGTTGGGAGCAACCGAAGTCGGTAACCGAAGTACGTAGCTTTCTGGGCTTAGCTGGTTATTATCGGAGATTTGTGGAAGGATTTTCTCGAATCGCTACTCCGTTAAGTCAGCTGACTCGAAAAGATACAAAATTTGTATGGAGTGAGGAATGCGAGAAGAGTTTCCAGGAACTCAAGAGGAGACTCATTTCGGCACCTGTTCTTACAATACCATCTGGTTCGGATGGATTTGTTATCTACAGCGATGCTTCAGGCAAAGGGTTAGGATGTGTTCTCATGCAACATGGGAAAATCATAGCCTATGCCTCACGACAACTCAAAGAATATGAGAGGAATTATCTTACTCATGATTTAAAGTTGGCAGCAGTCGTTTTTGCGTTGAAGATCTGGAGACACTACCTGTATGGGGAGAAAGTGGAGATCTATACAGATCATAAAAGCCTCAAATATTTCTTCACCCAAAAGGAACTCAACATGCGGCAGCGACGTTGGCTCGAGCTGTTGAAAGATTACGATCATACCATCCAATATCATCTTGGAAAAGCGAACGTAGTAGCTGACGCATTGAGTAGAAGATCATATGCGGGTACGAGTGCAATGTTGTCAATACAAAGGCCCATTTTGTGTGACTTGCAAAGGATGGAGATAGAGATGAAGGCTCCAAGTACCCACATGATGATATCAAATATACGAGTAGAACCGACTTTAATCGATAAAGTTAAAGCTGCTCAAGCTACGGACATAGAGCTGATGCGTATGAAGAAGAAAGTGCAAGAAGGTTCTATTCCAGAAGCAAGAATCGATGAAGAAGGAATACTTCGAGTCAACTCCAGACTTTGTGTTCCTAACGATTTTGACTTGAAGCATAGAATAATGATGGAGGCACACAACACACCGTTTGCAATCCATCCTGGGAGTACCAAAATGTATCACGATCTTCGACATACATTTTGGTGGAGCAATATGAAAAGAGAGATCGCGGAGTTTATCTCGAGATGTTTAACTTGTCAACGTGTAAAAGCGGAGCATCAAGTACCAAAGGGTCCATTGCAACTACTTGAGATTCCGAAATGGAAGTGGGAACACATTACTATGGATTTTGTTACGGGTCTTCCCAAGGTTTCTCAAGGTATAGATGCGATTTGGGTTATTGTTGATAGATTAACCAAGTCCGCTCATTTCTTGCCGATACGTGAGACTTATTCCCTTGAACGTCTTGCTAGTATGTATGTGAACGAGATTGTGAGATTGCATGGCATGCCAGTATCCATAGTTTCGGATCGTGACCCAAGATTCACTTCACGATTTTGGGTTAGCTTGCAGAAAGCTATGGGCACGGATTTACGATTCAGTTCAGCATACCATCCTCAAATGGACGGACAATCAGAGAGGACTATTCAAACTCTTGAAGATCTATTAAGACTTTGTGTCCTAGATCTCAAAGGGAGTTGGGATAAGTACCTACCATTGGTGGAATTCTCCTACAACAACAGTTATCAGGCGAGCATAGGTGTGGCTCCATTTGAGGCGTTGTATGGAAGAAAATGTCGTTCTCCAGTATGCTGGGACGAGGTGGGTGAAGCAACATTGTTGGGACCAGAATTGGTACGCATTACTACAGAGAAGATCCAAACGACTCGACAACGTATACAAACGGCACAAGATCGACAAAAGAGTTATGCGGATCTTCATCGGAAGGACGTGGAATTTAATATTGGGGATCATGTATTGTTACGTGTTGCACCATGGAAGGGAGTTACAAGATTTGGGAAGAGAGGAAAGCTCAATCCAAGATTTATTGGTCCATTTGAGATTCTTGAGCGAATATGAAATGTGGCATATAGACTCGCATTACCTCAAAGCATGTCTCGTGTTCATAATGTTTTTCATATATCTATGCTTCGTAAATATGTTAAAGACCCGAACCACATTATTGAGTTAGAACCAGACGAGATAGCTGAAGATTTAACGTACGAGGAGGTACCTGTTAAGATCTTGGATAGGAAAGAGCATGTCCTACGCACGAAGGTTATACCACAAGTTAAGGTTTATGGAGAAACCATGCTATTGAAGAAATGACCTGGGAGTTAGAATCAAAAATGAAAGCGAGGTATCCTCACCTTTTCGAAATATCAGGTACGTACGTCAATTTCGAGGACGAAATTTCATAAGGAGGGGAGGTTGTAAGACCCCAACTTATTAATGAATAAAATCAAATTTTCTCTAAATATTATTGTGAATAATAAGGGGTTAATTTGATACAAATACTTTGGTTATGGGTTAAATGTGCAAATTTTGCAAAATAAGCAAGTGGTTATAAAATATTTATTTTTGGTCGGTGAATATTCGGTTGGTCGTGGAATATTCTTGCTGTCGGGGAATATTCGTACGACGACGCAGTCTTGTGTGGGCCCCATAACGGAAAGCGATTGGATGAAGAAAACGACAAGTATAAGTTGTTTATAAATAACGGCGTAGTTGTTACCGTTAATACTGTTGGAATACCCGGTGGTTAAAATACAGTAGCACGCGGTATTGCACCAATTATTGATTCTTACGTAAGAAGGCACTACTCAATAATTGTTACGGTAGTTATTATTCAATATTTTATTTTATTGATTCAATAATTGCTGCGTTGATATTTTATATTATTGTTGTTTCAATAATTGTTGCTGCACAGTATTTTCAGTTATCAGATCAATAATTCATATTATTTGAATAATATTATTAGATAACATTATTGGCAATGTCTAGAAAGTTCTGTCTAAGGAGAGGTTTGGTCATCTAATTGCGCGCCAGTAAGGAGAAATCCTTATTGGAAAGCCCCCTCTTTCCTGGGAACGGCCTGGTTGTCATAAATATGATTCTGTAATATTATTTGTGAATAATTAATTATTGATTCATATGATAAGGAAAATATTTATTTTATGTGGATATAAATGAGGGATATATTTTTGTGGTTAAAAATGAAGGAGTTAATGTTGAGGTTTTTGTCAGTATTTTTGTCGGAATGGAGGTATTAAAAATCAGGGTTTTTGAGATAGTTTGCGGGGGTTATAATTTTTAATCCGACCGTTGGATCGTGGTAATTTTTGGATATGTTATACATATATAAGTTGAGTATATGTCCACAAATTTTGAACCGTTAAAAATGAACGTATGATTTATTACGAATTTTACAAGATGACTGGTTCAGAAATTGTTGAATTTTCGGAGTTTATCATTTTGATGGAAAATTCTAGAATTGGTGGGCCCCACTTGTGGTTGGTGAAGAAATGTGCTGAATTATATTTCAAATGTGGTGGGTGGGAATAGTAGCAGGTAAAGCCATCAGGTTGCAGGTCAAACCTACCAAAATTTTCCTATAAATAGAGGGCTAAGTTAGAATTGAAAATCACACCAGAAACAAGTTTTCTCTCTTTCTCTCTCTAGATTATTGAGTGTATTTTGTGAGTATTTAGATACTTTGAGAGTTTCTATTCATCAGAGCAAGTTTCTTTCAGCCTTATACCGGTATTCCGACCAGAAGTACTGATATTTTGAGGTAAGGGATATTATTTTCTTCTTAATGATATTATTTTCTTCAATATCATTATGCTGAAATATTGATATGAGTTTTTATCAAATTTGGAACTTTTTGTGTCGGGGGTTACTATTCGCGTATACGGCACTATTCACGTATACGGCACTATTCACGAATACGGCACTATTCACCGAAAAATAAAATTTTCCCTTTTTGTCCAAGATGTCTATTATGGTTACTATCTTTGATTGTATCCATGTTTTGATCTTTATTTTTGAATTCTGCTTCACAATTGATTATTATGAAGTATTATTGATCTTGGATAAACTGTTATACGAATCCCTACTATTTGTCCTTCTGTCTCACTGGATTCGTTCTCTTTAAGATATTTTTCATCATCCTTAGTCCTAAATGATGATATTACTGAATATCTTTGGCCTGTAGTGCAAAGATGTATAATTACTTGATGAATATCTTTGGCCTGTAGTGCAAAGATGAACAGGTGTTGAGATGAACATGACCGACTGATGATACAAATGAATATCTTTGGCCTGTAGTGCAAAGATGAATATTTGGTTAAAGATGATTATTAATTGATGTTACAGGGATAAAATATTGATGATGGACTTTTAAATCTTAGAAGATAGTAGAATTCTTTCTCTACTTGACTCTTCTAATGGTTTGCTGTTTCCGCTGCAGTTGTTGATCTAAAACTTGTTGTCGACTATATTTTATCAGATTTTTCCCTGTTGAAGACTAACGATAATTTGTTGTATATTATCTTAGTCATAATATTCTTTACTGGGCTAATTGAGCTCACCATTTTCCTTTTTGTTCCATTTTTCTTCTCAGGAGGTGAGAACATAGCAGGATCTAGTCGGGGTATGGAGTGATGGTTCTAGAAAGATGTATTAGCAGTCCTCACTATTTCTGTAAAATAGTGTTTGAATAATTGTAATGAGGATTTATTTGAGTGTGAATATTGTCTAGAAGACAATATTTGTATTTAAACTCACAGTATGTGTTGTCGTATTTTGCACGACATTTGTATTATTGAAGTTGTAGTTTGCTTTCTGTACCATGTATTTGGCAACTCAGAATGGGTGTTGTATATCTATTTTGGGGGCGTCACAACATGTGTTGATTTTGTAGAATGACATGTGTCAATTTATTGTGTCATGTACTGTGATTTAGTATATATAATATAATAGATAATAGATAATAGATATGGTCTTACTAACATGCCATATAGATAAATTTTAAAATAATTTAAGAATTTGAATTTTACTAACAAAATTGTACAATTATTATTTGAGAGTACAAGCTAATGTTATTTTATTTTTGAACATTTTAGTCAAGAAAAAGTTTTTTGATTAAACTGATAACCGATCATACTCTCGTCTCCAGAATATTTAGAAAATAAATTAAAATAAAATATATAGAAGGTAACCAAAAGTCCTTCGAGTATCCTGAAAAAACTTTTTGCACCATAATTTTGATGCTAATAGTACTTTTTAGTTATGTTATGAAACCTTTTAAATTGAAAGTATTTTTAAATAAATCAGTTTTTTTTTGTTCTTATTTGCTAAGAAGATAAATCAGCTAACAATGTGAAAATGTTAGGTAGTTGTTGGTGTAAGGGGCTGCTATAATAAATAGGGTAATACTAATTATCAATAAGTTTTCATTAAATTCAATATCTACCTTTATACGTTTTGTTCCTTTTTTGAAGTACTCGCTATAACCAAATCAAAGATTATTAAGGATAATATGAAATCAAATCAAAGATTATACTCCCTCGGTTTTATAATAATTGTATTTTTAAAAAAAAATATATGTTCTAATTTATTTGTCGTTTATAATTTTTTAGAAGAATAAATTATTTATTTTCCTATATTAGTCCTAACTTCTCTCATTCTCCCAATAAATTTTTGTTTTTGCATTAATAGTTTTCAACTTTTCATAAAAGGGTAATGATAGAATTTCATACAAATTTTAATTCTTAAATGATACTCCCTCCGTCCCTATTCAAATGACGTTTTAGAGTTTTTTATTTGTCCCTAATTAATTGACGTTTGTTCAAATCTAGGAGAATTAATGACAATTTTTTTAAAATTACCCCTCATTACTCTACCTATTTTTTTAGTAATTTAAACTCTTGTGCTATGATAAATTAATGATTTAAGGGTATTATAGACAATTGAGTACTATATTTAATACTTTTCAATCATTATCTTAATTCTTGTGCCTATCTTTATAAGGTCATTTAAATTGAGACGGAGGGAATAATATTAAATAATTTTTTTTAATTCATGTCCATGAAATTAAAAAAGTAGTTATTATGAAACCGAGATAATAACAATTTTTGCTACTGTTATTATTACCAGTTTCTAGGGATGAGAACTTGTCTGGTTCCCATTGTGATCCCCACGCCCTGCTTTTAATAGGGACAGTGATTTTAATTGTGACCGAAAATGGGGCCGGGGTTGGATGGAAATAAAAAATCACCGAATATTATTTATAAGGATGGAGAGAGGATGATATTTGTTTTTACCGTCCCTTAATAGTTATATATTATTTAAATTAATATTTATATTATTATATATTACATAATTAAAATATATGTCTTTGTGTGTATATATATTATTATTATTATTCAATTTTTCTTAAATTTATCATGCATGCGCTAAAATATGATTAATTTTCATGTATGTATTATTATAAATATAACTAAAATTAATTTTTATTTAAAAAAAATCAAAAATACTAATCCGTACGATGATATAAATTTCCCATGGGGGTTTAAATTTTCTGCTGGAATGGGGATGATTATTAAGTTTTAATCACCGTGGAGAATATGGCGGATATGAAATTTCTTTATAAGACCGAGGATGAGGATGGGATGTGTAATCCCTGCCCACCCCTGTAACACCTCGAACCCGCTACAGTCTCAAAGTGTTACATGTCGCAAGCCCAAAAGCCCGCAAGACAACTAAAATCCAATTGTGCAGCTCAAAACAATTACAAAACCAAATAAATAATGTAACAATCAAAAAACCTCAAAAAAATTCATCGAATAAGCAAAAGTCTCTAAAACAACACCAACGAAGGTATTGCAACTCCTTTAAATCAAAGTTCAACAAAATCATACCATAATACTATACCAACACTTAAACTAATAATCTCATATTTATCGTTAACTTGACCCATGACGTCCCAACTCTTGAAACAAGATAGCTTATAATATTGTAAGGGGTGAGCGATGAAGCGTAGTAAGTAGCAATCATTCCTATCTAATCGGATCAAGTACAATTTGTAAAAATACAATTTTCAATCGAAAGGAATATTTGATTCGATAAATTTCAAAAGTAGATATACTTTTCAAACTAAAACACATTATACAAATCAAATTCACATTAAAAAATAATTTCAATGTATACAATATAACTTTTAATCCATAGCCTTAGCGACTAAGGTTACAATAGCCTTGTAACATGACCCAAAAATTCGATAATGTCAATGATCATGCACCTTACTAAGGTATCTTATATGCACGCTCCTCGATGGGCATCTAAAAGGTATGCGCTTTAGTAGGTCCTATATTGTGATCAATAACGAGTTCTATACATAGTGTGACACCCCCAAATCTGGGTACCTCAACCCTCGGATCTGGTGCTCATGATCCAACACATACAACATCTATTCTACCCACAATATAGGATAACAAGCATCATACATGATAATCTTTATAAAAGGTTATATACTTAATCGTATCCCAGGTCAATTAACCTTTATTAATACATCATAATAGCGAAAATTATAAATAATTCTATTACATAATACATCACGAATAAAGATAGACTAGAAGGTGTCTACTCTTGCACCTTGCCCTTGCCTTTGCTTGAAGGAGGTTCCTTAGGTTTTTCGACCTTAATTGAAATGTTTTATGCAAAAGTGAGCAATCAAATTACCCACAAGTAGAACAATATACAATAAACAGTATAAAAGTGAGTAAATGTTTATTCTTCAACTGAAAAAATGTCCCTCATTAGGATCAATCAACTGTTAATCAAGAACTTGTAAATTCAATGGAATAATCGACTTTTAAATCGAATCATAGATATTGAGTTCAGATGTATATACTGAATGTCACAAGACCACGAACTAAATATGTCATAGGTTAAAAAGTATTTCTACCGTAACCTTTATCAATACAAAGACTGTGGACTATCCATCACGTATACCAGGTGATCAACCCTTTTGTACTATGTATTGTGCACAAACATATTATTGCTATAGTGTAACTCAAAATTATAGTTCCCGATAACATATACTCCTATAGGGTTGTTCATGTCAGCTTTATCTTAGGAATCCGCACCAAAAATAATTCGGTTTGGAATAACTTCAGAAAGAATTCTAAACTTTTTAGAACGTTCATCCATTATGAACTAGCCGAATCAAATGGTTTCGATAATCAATCAAGGATTTGATAACAATATCATCTCAAATAATTGTACATAAATAAGTCACAATTCAATAACTTTGTTTAGACATAGAGCTACAATGATTCATAATCGAACAAGTATTATTTTTCAAAGTAATGCTTTCAGAAAAGAATTAGGAAGCTTGCATATACATAGGAAATTCGTACAAGTACAAATGAATTGTACGGGTTAGGAACTTTGCTTAATATTAAAGTATAAGCAAAAGTTAGGGAACTTGCCTTGCATGTTTGCAACAAATTACGGCACACGTCCTTTAAATATCCTACACATTTAAGTCACGTAGATATAAGAATTAGTCACAATTTCAGATTCAACAATTATTCAGAATTACCAATTTCGGTACATGAAAAATTAGGGCACAAATTATCAAAATTTCAGTTGACATATACATTGAATGAAATATTTACTAATTTTTGCACTAACCTTGAATATTAACTGATAATTAGGGGAATTCAAAATTAGGGCAGAAGAAATTTAATTTACTAAATTAGGGCATATATACTGATAATTCACTAACCCGAGAAGAAGAAATTTTTAGCTAATGGTGGAAGAACCAGTGGAACACTGCTTCACGTTCGAATAGGGAGGAAAACGACGGTGGCGAGGTATCGAAACGGAGAACGACGGTGGTGCTAACGGTGGCGAGGTGGACGAGAGTGGTGCTGCCTGAGAGAGGTAAGAAGTGAGAGGTGAGAGGTGAGAGACAATATTAGTGAGAGGTAAGAAAATAAGAAGCGGCGACTAGGAACTGATATTAGATTTTTTAGTTAATTCTGACGGACTCTACATCGGAAATACGTTCCTTGAAAATACACTATGTTCGACGGACAATCCGTCGAATTTATCTCTAATTCTGTCGAGCATATGCTTGGCGCTGGCGGGAAGATTAACGCCAAGTAATGGTTTATAACTCCGACGAAATTTAGTCGAAATAATCGTATGTTCGAGGGAATTATGTTCGACGAAATATTAAGTCGAAATTATATTAATTCCGAGGGAATAAATTCCGTCGGAAATACCTCTATTTCTTGTAGTGTGCATAATTAGAGTTTTAATAGTTAATTGTAAATCTTAAACATCAAATTCCCAAATATGTCCAAATATCATCAATACAGGGTCACTATTTTTTGTCAAAACTCCCTCATATTTAACTTATTTTCTAAATCTAAAATTATAAATAGAAACTAGATTTCAAATACTAAAATTTAGCCTCAAGAATCACCCAAATCGAATTTAAAATTATTAAGTTTTACATATTTAAATATTAGAACTCACTTGTGAAAATTTGCTACAAAAATTTCAGATCAGTCATATTTTAAAATTCCTAACAAATCCTATGTTAATCTTTAACAGTTCAAATTTGGTGAATATATTCTCAACTTATATATGTATAACATATCTAAAAATTATAACGATCAAACGGTTGGATTAAGAGATATAACCTACACAATACACCTTAAAATATAAAAACTGATTTTCATATTTTTAACGATTACATTCAATCCAATTATATTTTTTATATAAATTTATCTGCTCTTTCCGATTATCATGATATCTATTTCCATGTCCATATTTTACTTAAAAATAATCTCCAATTTAAAAACCCTCATAACTAAATTTAAAATCAGAATACGAAATAATACTTATCTTTCTTATTCGCCTTTCTTCAATACGCAACAATAAATAATCTAAATTTTGGGTCTTCTAGATCTTCAAACTCTCTTAATGTTTTAACGAAAATTGTAGCTCTCGAAAAGATACACGAAATAGGCTCAAAGAATCACTCAATTTGGAGTTAATATGTCTGAGTTACGAATTTTTAAAATTAGAGCTGAAAATTGTGACAAGAATCAGAACAGATTGCGGATTTCAACAATTTAAGGCATGAAGATTACGTCAAATAACTTATCTTCCGTTTGCAAAGTTTTAGAGAACGAAAAACTGAAGAAACATGCTTTGGATTCACTCAATTCTGATATTGGATGAATTAATTATGATTTTTCTAAAGAGCTATAATGCGTATAAGTATTCTACTCGGGAATTCAACTAACCAAATTAGAATAAGAATATAATTACATCTCAACTCTTTAAATATAACAAGTAAGGGTGTAAACGAGTCGAACCAAAGCGAACAGAGAGTTGCTCGAATTCGATTCAAAATGTTAAAATCATACTCGAATTTGAATTGTATTTGAAAAATTCTACTCAAATTCGACTCGACTTGAATATTTATTACTCGAATTCGATCTGACTCGAATTAAATTATATTCAAACTACTCGCTAGTTTTAAATTCAAGCTCAAATTCGAGTCTTCACATAATAACTAGTTTTATAATAAATATAATTATAAATTGAATTTGTTATTTTACTTAAAAATGAGAAAATATATTTACTATTACACTTTAAAAATATAAAATCACAATTACAATTAAAAACAAGACAAAATAATAATAATTAATTATCCTAATTTGATTTAAATTGTATATATTATAAAAGAATGTATCGAGCATCTAATCGAATCTGTATTAATCGTGCATGTATCGCATCAAAATAAAGAATTCGAATAGTTTGAATCTTAAACGAGTCAAGTATAACATTGTTCAGATTTTACTCATATTTTTATTCGAACTATTTTTAATGTTCAGATTTGGATCATATTATTAACGAATCTGAATCTCGTTCATATTTTTTCTAATCGAGCCTGAACTGTTTGACTCGTTTACAACCTTAATAACAAGAAAATAATAGGAGTTACCAAAACCTTAATGAACTCCTCAATTTTAATTAAATTAATTATTTAATTATCTATTAAAAGAATTTAACTTTTCAAATGAAACAAGAAAGAAAAATGAGTAAATTACCTTTTTTAATTATTTATACTTTTAAGAAAAATAAAATTAATATTAATTATTAACAAAAATTCGAGTTATTACAGCCCTGTCCCGTTCTGTCCCATTGTCATTCCCTATGAGCTTCTAGCTTTTTATTTTTGCTTTGATAAACGACAAACATATTCTAAATTTTATCGATTGAAATCCACTAAAAATTAAAATTTGCTTACTTTTAAGATTATTGGGAAACTAAAACATTAAAAATTGATATGCATCAAGTCCATTTTTAACTTTATTATTAATAAATACTCCCTTCGTTTCTTAATATAAATCGTTTTAGAGAGTTATTTTTGTTCTTTAATATAAGCCGTTTGAGAATTTCAAGTAAGCATTAATTGCTTAGTTTCTAATATCACCTCAAGTAATAAATATAACTTTGGTTCTCTCATAATTTTTTGCCCAATAAATAACACTATTTTTTTCCTAATACAATAACAATATAGACAATTGATATTATATTTAATGATATACAATCATTTTCTTAATACTTGTGCACAACTCTAAAACGACTTATATTAAGAAACGAATGGAGTATAAAAGTGCAATAATTATCAAGCAGCTCACATCAAGGATACTACTCCCTCCGTTCCTTATTATAAGTCGTTTTAGAGTTGTACACAAGTATTAAAAAAATGATTGTAAAATATTACATATAATATCAATTATCTATATTGTCCTTGTATTGAAAAAAAGAGTGTTATTTATTAGACAAAGAATAGTTAGAGAACTAAAGTTATATTTAATACTTGAGGTAATATTAGAAACTAAGCAATTAATGCTTACTTAAAATTCTCAAAGGACTTATATTAAGGAACAAAAATATTTCTCTAAAACGACTTATATTACGGAACGGAGGGAGTACTTTATTTTTTATTTTATTAAGTTCATAAAATTGAAGTGTTATACATATATCATTTTGTTTGAAGAAATTGAATTAATTTCTTAAAGTTCAAAACAAATGGCATGAAATAGAACTTGGTTCAATTTTCTGAATAATGTGAAGTTTGTGTCATGGAATTAGAAAAGAAATGCAGCCTTGAACTGACTGAAGAAGATTAAGAGATTATGCCCCACCGTGGGGCTGGGGGTTACTATTCAAGAGTTGCAGTCTGCAGGGAGACATGGTTTATGTTGGGATATTTCACATGAATCCCACATTGGGTAAATTCAAGAGTATATATGAGTTAATAAGTATGGTGTAGTCTCAATCTAATAGGTTAACCTTTTAGGTAAGGAAGTGGTCCAACATTCTTATTGGGTCAGTCTACACAGGTGTGCGCTGCATTGGTGATGAATTGATGTGGGATGGATCGTATAATTTCGCTACAAATGGTATCAAAGCTCATGGTTCGATGGGCCCAAGTGTCAACTCTAGGGTGAGAGGGTGCATTCGCAGGTAAATAGAGTCCAAGTATCAACTTCAAAGTGCGAGTGTGAATTCGCAGGCCTCGTGGGTGGAATAAATAGAGTTAAATTAGGTGGAGCATGGAATGATTTGAGTCGGGTGGAGCGGGCTCAGGATGACTCTGGAAAAGTTGCTCAGACACGTTTGCATCGGGCGTGGTGGAGTAGTATTAGAGTCGAACAATACTCTAGTATGATATTTGTGATGGGTATTTAAGTGAAAAGTGGAGATTGTTAGGATATTTCACATGAATCCCACATTGAATAAATTCAAGAGTGTAGATGAGTTAATAAGTATGGTGGAGTCTCAACCTAATAGGTTAACCTTTTAGGTAAGGAAGTGATCTAACATGCTTATTGGGTCAGTCTACACAGGTGTGCATTGTAATACCCGAGAATTTTATAAATAATTTTAGTAATAAAATAAAGGTATTTGCAATTATTTGTGTGCATATACACACACACACACACATATATATATATATATATATATGTGTGTGTGTGTGTGTGTGTGTGTGTGTGTGTGTGTGTGTGTGCGTGTGTGTGTGAGTGACATGGGACTAATAATTCAATATAAATTGAATCATATATGAAAGGATTGATAAATATATTGATAATGATGATAAGCTTGGTTATAATTAATTAAGCTTAAGTGTTAAGCTTTTTGTGGCATAATTAATTTCTTAATGAGATTAATTAATGGATAACTTAATGAAGTGTTGGACCTAGGATACATCCAAGCCCAACATTATTAATGTGACATGCTTGCAAGAGTTGGGAAGTGTGGCCCAAACAATTGATGTACTAGCATTTGTACCTAGCCCAACTTAATTTAGCTTGAGATTTAGCCCAATGTGTAATATATGGATGGTAGATATATGTATTTATATACATGTACATGTAGGTATATATGTGGGTGTATGTATATGAGTATATATACATATATATGTGTATATAAACCTACACTTGATATCACTTTGTATAATAGGTAAATAAAAAGCTTAGCATAGCCCTAATACCCCCTCCTAACTGACCACCCCCTTTCCCTTGTTAAGATGCTAATTTTCTTTAGCTAATTGAGCTCGCAAGCAAAGTCCATGTGGGGTGGGGTGGGGTGGGGGGGGGAGGATTGGGTAAGTACTAAAAATAGTGTGGGTTGGTAGAACTTTTCACCAACTCCACTTTTACCCTTGGTTAATGTCCTAGCTAATTGGTTAATGATTCCTCTATAAATAGCAATCTCCCAATTCGTCTCCTCATTTGTCAAAAAAATCCTAAGTGTTTGGAGATATAGAGAGCTAGAGAGAATTTAGAGAGAAAAGGAAGAAACTTAGAGAAATTCTTGTGAGTTGGTGGTTCAAAAGAAACCTTATAAGAAGGAATCAAGGTGGAGGCATACTCAAAGTTCCTAACCAAGAGAAAGAAAGCCACTAAGAGGTAGGTTCACTATCTAGTACATATTTTTGTCAAATAGGTTAGTTTATGATTTCAAGAAATGCATGCTTGATTGTGGGACGTTTGTGTGTTGTGTGATCATGATGGATCCAAAGGTATAAGGATGAATATTGGAAGGAGTATATGTGATATACATGCCTTGTATGTGATAATAAAACCAAATGAATAAGAACAATGCATGTGAGCATGAAACCTAGCTTAGTATACTTGGAAGTTTGATAATTATGATTAATATCATAAAATGTGTAAGCTATGTGTATAATTCGATAATGTTACGTTGAACATATATAAAATATGAACATAACCCAAGTGGATTCGTCGGATTGAGACTTAATACTAACTCGTAGCAAAACGTATAGTGAAACATATCCAAGTGTGAACTCTAGATTGGAAATCAATAAATTTAACTAACTAAAGATGTTGAAAGGTGACTTAAGAAATATAATATTGAAAATAAGTAAGTTTTCAAGATAATGAAAGTGATTCGACCTCATTTGGATATACAATGAACAAGTTATGCAAGATTTAATCAAATAAGGTAGAAAATCTCGTCAAGAGATTCTGCCAGATCGACGCGCCCTACGCCGCCTTAGAGTAAAGTATAGCGCGCCCCGCGTCGGGCCCCTTTCACAGTTGACTGGATCCGGGTTAGACCGAGTCGGGTCATAGTGAACCGGGTCCAAAATAAATTTATGATTTCAGTAATAAATAATTAAAGTAATATTAAAAAATTATTTTAATTAAAGATGATTAAACAAATAAAATTTTATTGTAAATTAATAAAGTATAATATTAAGGATTCCTTTAGGAATTCCTAAGCTTTAATTTAACAATTGAAACCAAATAGGTTTTTAATTGTGAAATGAATGAACTATTAAGAAGACATTAAATAATATTTTAATTATGGACAATTAAAGTTACTAAATACCTTTGAAGACTATTTAATTGTGGACTATTAAAACATAAATAATTAGAACGATGTAAAGAGATAATTCTAATTATGAATCAAAGTAAATACTAAGGTATGGTGCACTAATAAGGTATGAATGGTAATTAAAAAAATTACTTAAGGAAACAAATGAAGTGGAAATACCTTACATTATAAGAAGGTGTAAAACCTTAAACAAACAATAAAAGATTATCTTATAAAATGAATGCAATAGAATGAAAGAGATGATAATTAGAAAAACAATTAATAAAACAAATTGTTTTATGAAATCTTATCTACTTAAGGCTAGTTGTTAGATCGATTAAAATTTATATCTATGGGTTGAAAGAGATTAACTGTTACGATAAGAATAAGTTATTCAAAGGATAAGAAGTCAAGGTCAGGAATAGTCAATGACTCAGGCAAGTATTCGAACCTTACTCTTTATTGAGCAAGTACCTAAACTGGTACTCTTATTGATCGTACGAGTAAATAATTGCTAGAATAATTCTTGTAATATAAATTCATGAAAATTATTATTCATATTCTGAAGCTTGATTTAAATCCCAATTATACTCTTGAAACATATTACAAATATTGGACTTATAAATGGTTCTTAAATGCATTGAGAAAGGTGTCTAAGCCATTTGTACGGCTAGGCCAATGTTTATGATTTAGAAAGCTATCCAAACCAATTGCTTTGGTGCGGACTCTTATAATCTGCTGAGACGAACAACCCTCTTAGAAGGGGAGATTTTATATTGTCGGGGAACTGACGTGCGCACAAACAATATGTTTAAATGTTATGCATAACGTAGGGTACTATAGACTGATCACCTGTTGTACTAGTTTATATGGAATTGTTAGTTAAATATTGTTAATTCTAGCAGAAGTTCTTAGTCCTTAGAGACTACTCAGTGTTTAATTTTCTTTAAACCTTAAAGTATTGAAACCTTTTAATTTCGTTGAATATCCTTCAGTCCATATAGACTCTTATTTCAGTTCAAAGGTCAGATTTGGAATAATTAATAATTCTTGTTGCCAACATTATTCGTTTAAATTCTTGAACTATCATTTAGTGTTATACCCTTGAAATCATGAACTTTATATACATGTTTACCTTTATTGCTATATCAATTGCTGGGTAAATTTGTTACTCATTCTTGTTTCCCTAAAATATTTCAGTTAAGGTAGAGCAAGGCAGTACCTCAGGCAAGGACAAAGGCAAGGGCAAGGTTATAGAATAACTTTAGTCCTTTATGTTAGACGTTATTACTATGTTGTGATAAGACCTATTTAATATTATGTATTAAGTTATGAATAAATTTAAGTTATGTAATATGTTTTAGTAACGTTTGCGAGACCTTGGGACAATGATAATTATATTAAGTCAATATAATTTATTCTATTATTCCACTGTACGGTGTTTGTTATGTCTATTTCTGTACATTTTTACTTGTTTTTGTGTTGTTCAATGTTTAGGTTGCATTAAGTGGCATTGGTGGCATTGTGGCAGAAAGTAGCATGAAAAAGCAAGAAATCAGTTAGAAACTGTAGAAAGACCCCCCGCCGGGGAGGGCCCTATGAAGAACAAAACCCTCCACCGGGGCGGGGGTGTACGTGGCAAGCGGCATGATCAAGACCCCGCCGGGGCGGGGGTACGGGGAGAGAGAAAGAATTCTGATTTGCTTAGAACTCTACTGAGGTTTGGATTGGGGAACACTTTGGCATGGATTGGGATTATGTTTGGGCATCGTTTTATCAACTATTACATGACGTATACACACAACATAACAGAGACTACAATCAATTAATCAATCATTCAATTTGGAGCCCTAATTTTAAAGAAGACATTGGAGGAGAGCAAGGAAGGTCAAGATCACGAAGATTACAGTTTGGAGTGATGACAAGGGTGGTGTATTACTGTTATCAGTCTTTCTATTCGAATTTTGTAATTGGGATGATGAATTCTTTACTTTATTTAGTTTTTAATTTATCTATGATGAACTAAATTCTTAATTAGGCTTGCATTGGATCTTTAGTGTTGAACAATGATTGTCATACCTTAATTGCAGTTTAATAATACTATAAATTCAGTTTATCTATTGTGATTTGTACTTAATTTATGAATTGGTTGATCACCAATTTTATGTAGATTTGTATGGACTCGAGAGATGATGTATGAATCTAGACCTAATCACAATAGCATGTGTTCTTGAATTCTGCGTTTTAATGGAATCTTGATGAATGTTTAGGATAGAGATATACCTAACATCGCATGTAATCGCGTAAAGAACTTGAGATTTAAACCTTCTTTGATTTTAATTCACATAGAGATATAGTGAATTAGTTAATTAGGGTGTTTGGCTTAATTCTATCAATTTGTGGATTTAAGTTAATACGGTGTTAGTGCATCGAGAGATGACTAATTCTACTTGAGTGTTTTTTATTAATAAACTGAGATAGTAAATTAAATTGGAAAAGGTGTGATAATTAGAGTGAAACTTAAAGTGAAATTGTAAACCTAATTCTCCATTATCTTATAGAAATTACGGTTAATAATTTGTGTTGATTTATTTTGATTTTTAATTTATTAGTTTTTATAAATTATAATCATTAATTTGAGTAGTTTAATAAAATTGAAATAATATAAAATTGGTAATTATTAGATTAAATTTCATACTAGTCTATGTGGGAACGATACTTTTCTTATCATTATATTACTTGTTGACCACGTACACTCGCGTGTAGAGCGTATATAGAATTTACCTAACAATAACGTAGGGCACTATAGGCTGATCACCTGTTGTACTTGTTTATATGGAATTGTCGGTTAAATATTGTTAATTCTAACAAAAGTTCTTAGTACTTAGTGACTACTCAGTGTTTAGTTTTCTTTAAACCTTAAAGTATTGAAACCTTTGAATTTCATTAAATATACTTAAGTCCATAGAGACTCTTATTTCAATTCAAAGGTCAAATTTGGAATAATTAATAATTCTTGTTGCCAACGTTATTTATTTAAATTCTTGAACTATCATTTAGTGTTATACCCTTGAAATCATGGACTTTATATACCTCTTTACCCTTATTCCTATATGAATTGTTGGACAAATTTGTTGTTCATTCTTGTTTCCCTAAAACATTTCAGTTAAGGTAGAGCAAGGCAGTACCTCAGGCAAGGGCAATGCTATAGAATAGTTTTAGTCCTTTATGTTAGACGTTATTACTATGTTGTGATAAGACCTATATAATATTATGTATTAAGTTATGATTAAACTTAAGTTATGTAATATGTTTTAGTAACGGTTGTGAGACCTTGGGACAATGATAATTATATTAAGTCAATGTAATTTATTCTATTATTCCATTGTGCGAATGTTGAGGTCCGGATGTTGGGGGAATATTAGGAGCGAATTTTGGAATTTGAATGCCGAGTTGAGGAACTAGAGACCCAGGCTCAGGAAAGAGAAACCAACATGCAAAAGCTAAGGAATGAAGACTATAAGGGGAAGCTGAAGATGCAGGAAATGGAGGTAGAACTTGCATATCGTAAGGAAGCATGTATACAGATGGGAACCCTTTTTCACCATTCGATATCCAGGAATGTGGAATTGGTGGGTAAGCTAGAGGAGTCCGAGCAGAAAGAGTTGAGTGAGAAAGCTGAGAAAGAGACTCTTCGCACTCAGCTTGAGCTGAAGGTTATGGAGAGGATCCACTTCGAGGAGAAGTGGGAAGAAGCTAATGATAGAGCAGAAGACTTGGAAGATGAAGTGAGGTGTAAGAGGAGGAAAATGAACAAGATGGGTTATGCTTTTCCCACAGCCATAGAGAGATTAATTGATGGTGTATACCATTACCCAGCGGAGCAAGGACAGACCTGATATTCCATAAGTAGGGACTTGGTGGTGCACATAACTCAAGTGGAATACAAGAGCACTGTGGAGCGCAGAATGTTAGGTTGAGGTCTAGGTGTTAGTAATCTAGTAGCAATAATTGGTATTTATCTATGATATGTTGTTGTAATCCCAATCATTTGTATGAGATATGAGATAGTTTATGTATACCCTAAACTTTTGTAAAATGTTAGTGGTAGTAAGTTAGTATGTTTCCTCACCTTTTGTAATACTAGAGGATAGATGTTAACATTTATAGCAGTATGATATAGGTCAACCACATTTAATGTAATGATTGGGCATATAAATATAAATGTTCTTATTTCAGAAAGCGTGTCATAAAATTTCGTCCCCTTTTTTTTGCATTAAAGAAATACTTAATTAATATAATTAGATAATAAGGATGAAATTTTGTGTGATGCAAAAAATGCCGCCCAGATGTAGACTAACGACACCGGAAGAATTGGTCAATAGCGAGAGGGGACAAGTAGACCCTATCCAACGGCTAGTAGACTTGCTAGGAGAAGCCTTGTAGGGAAGAAACAACGAACTAGTACAAACCAATCCCCAAGTAGTCCCAATTACAAACTTTAAAGATTTTAAGAGCGTAGGACCTCCAGAATTTGTGGGTACTACCGATCCTATTGTGGCACAGACATGAATTAAAGAGATGGAGAAAGCCTTCGCCATTTCTCGTGTGGGTGAAGATCAGAAGACTGTATTCGCTACGTACATGATGAGGTATGAAGCAAATTATTTATGGGAAGCCAATCAACAGAGAGCGGGAGAAGGGACTATAACCTAGGAAAGGTTTAAGACTTTGTTCTTCGAGAATTACTTCTCGAAGAGCATGAAGAATATGATGGAGGTGAAGTTTCTAGAACTAAAATAAGGGGAGATGAAGGAGGCGCAATATGCGGCCAACTTCAACGAGCTCGCACGATATGCAACGCACCAAGTAGATACTAAAGAGAGGAAAGCTAGACGCTTCGAGCTTGGACTGAAACCTTGGTTGTTCAATAAGGTGTCGGTTTTTCAAATCGACTCATTCGCCACGTTGTTGGAAAAGTAGATCATTGCTGAGGGAGGTAGCGAGGCGTTGAGCCAATACAACAAGGAAAAGAAGAATAAGAATACTGGGGGAGAAACTTGTGGAGGGAGTAGCAGTGGTGGAAGCAGTCTGGGAAAGAGAAAATGGGATAACAACAATAACCCCAACAATAATAACAATCAAAGCATCAGCCAGTCAGGAAGTTATCAAGGAGGGTTTAAGAAAAGAAGTGAAGCTTGCTCGAAATGTGGGAAGAACCATCAAGGGGAGTTTCGAAAGGGCGTAATATCTGCTACAACTATGGGCCAGGAAGGGCACATTTCACCTAACTGCCCAAAGCCAAAAAAGATCAAGGGATGTTTCGCTTGTGGCTCAACTGAGCATCAAGTCAAAAACTGTCGAAAGAAGGGGAGTAGCGGAGGAAGCGGCCAACAGGGAGGAGGTAGAAAGCTAATGATTTGCGGACCAACGCAAACCATCCGACCAACTGCCAGAACCTTTAAAATGACTGTCTAGGACACAGTAGTTGCAAAGGACGTGGTGTCAGATATTATTCTAATCAATAATATAAATGTTTATGTATTATTTGATTTGGGTGCCACCTGTTCATTTGTGTCTGAAGAATTAGGTAGTCAACTAAGCATACCCCAAGGATGTAAGACCCCAATTTTTTTTAATAAAGATGAGTTTTTTATAAATATCATTTTTAAATATTATGGAATGAATTTGATATAATGTTATAGTTGTGGGTAATATTTATAAATTTTACAAAGTACGCAAGTTGTTGTATAATATTCGATTGGTCGGGGAATATTCGTTTCAACAGAGAATATTCATATGACGGCACAATCATTGGTGGACCCCACAATAGAATTATTACCGGATTGAGAAAACAACAAAAATACTTTATGAAAATAGCGGCGGAGGTTTTTCCGTTAACTGTTGAAACACCCGGTGTTAAAAGTACAGTAATACGCGTGGTGACATAGTAGCACACGGTATTGATTATTGATGCTTACATAAGAAGTCACTCAGTTTTGTTCAATTATTGTTATAGTAATTGCTGCATAGTATCTCACGTTATTTGATTCAATTATTGTCAATATTTTATAATCAATAATTGAGACGACAAAGTTATTAATATTATTATTTGCAATATTAACGATGTCTAGAAGTTCTGTCAAGGAGAGATTTGGTCACCTAATTGCGCGCCAATAGGGAGAAATTCTTATTGGAAAGCCCCCTCTTTCCTGGGAACGACCTGGTCGATTAATAGTGTGAATTATAATAATGATGATAAATGTTGTTAATTATGTTGAGGTGTCTTTTTATGAATTCACGGAGGTTTATATATATATTATATATATAAATTTTGTTTTATTAATATTATTAATGTAATTAAATAGAAAAGTTTTTTATATAAAACAGAATACTTTTATAAAGTTATCTGTTTTATTAGACTATAAATAGAATATATTATATTCTATCATGCATAGTATTTTGCATAGTAATTTTTTTTTATATAAAACAAAATACTTTTATAAAGTTATTTGTTTTATTAGATTTTAAATAGAATATTTTATATTTTATTATGCATAGTATTTGCATAGTGCCTGCATAGTATTGGATAGTAAAAACTTTTTATATAAAATAAAATACTTTTATAAAGTTTTGTTTTATTTGATTATAAATAGAATATATTATATTTTATTGCATAGTGCAACATAGTATCCTTTCTATTTTCCTATAAATAGGATGCTTAGTTAGAATTGAAAACTACAACAGAAGTTTAGAGTATTCTTCTATAATCTTGAGCGTATTTCTTTAGAGTTTTAAGAAGCTTTGAGCGTAGTGTAAGTTTTCTTCAAGAATATCCTCGCCCTACCAGTCGGAGTACTCTTCTTTTACGGTAAGGGATATTATTTCTTTCGTATTCATGAAGAGAACTTCTGTTATTCCATTCCTTATTATTCTATTGGAATAACCTGTTCATGCGAAGTACCGCATACATGGTGAAATTCTTCTAATATTTCGTTTTTATTATTCTGTCGGAATATCCTGTCTGCGCGTTTACGCCGGACCTGGTTCCATTATTTATTATTCTGTCGGAATATTCTGTCTGTGCATTTACGCTGGACCTGGTTCTATTATTTATTATTCTGTCGGAATATCCTGTCTGTGCATTTACGCCGGACCTGGTTCCATTATTTATTATTCTGTCGGAATAACCTGTCGGTGCGTTTACGCATGACCTGGTTCTATTATTTATTTTTCTGTTAGAATAACCTGTCTGTGCGGTCTATCGCATGCTTGGTGAATTCTTTTGTTATTCCATTCTTTATTATACTCAGTTGGTTAAAGTTTTGGCTTTTATACTCCATGAAATTAGTGAAATATCTTTGATATTTGCACTTCATCCAGTATCTTTTCATGGAAATATTCTTCTGAGCATTCTTAAATTTTACTCTACAAAACAGTATCATGTTGACAATTTAGACGTTGTTGGTTCTTGGATAAATTAATTCTTGAACTTGTTTTATTGAATTCTTATATCATTATCATCATCCTCATGTTTATATTTTGTTAAAAGTCATCTGTGGCATGTAGTGCATAGATGGACTTGGTACGATTATAATCAGAGATTATTCGGTGTAATCATGACCGTAATGTTACAAATGATGTGATAAAAGTCCTCATTGGCCCGTAGTGCATGGATAATTTATGGTCATGATACTAATGAATATAGTGCAGGGATGATGTGAATTATTTATTAAGCTGAGTCTCAGCGATAAAAGTAATGAAAAAATTTTTAAATCATAAAAGATATTAGATGCTATTCTCTACTTGACTCTTTTAATGGATAGCTTGTTCCGCTGCAGTTAAACTTGATGCTTATTATATTTTATCAGTTTAACACTGTTGAAGGCTAACGATAATTTATTATGAATTATCTTAGTCATAATATTTCTTACTGGGCTAGTTGAGCTCACCCTTTTGCTTTCATTATTCTCTTCAGGAAATGAGAACGTAGCGGGGACTAGTAGGAGAACGGAATGACGGTTCAGATGATAGCATTAGTAGTTCTCACTATTCTATGAAATAGTGTGAAAATAAATGTATTGAGGACTTATTTTGAGTTTGAATACTGTTTAGAAGAAAGTATTGAATTAAAATTCACAGCTTATGTTTTGTCGTGTTTTACATGACAGTTGTATAATTAAGTTTTATTTGTATTTTGTACCATGTATTTGACGACTCAGAATAGGTGATGTATACCTATTTTGGGGGCGTCACAAAGGATGCTTAGAAAATTTGTTGAACATACAGATTGCGAATAAGGAAGTAATTTCCGTAGAGTTCGTTTACCGAAACTATTGTGAAAACATTAGAGGTCACGAACTAAGCGTAGACTTGATTCCTATAAGACTGAGAGAGTTTGATGTGATATTAGGAATGGATTGGTTATCCAGTCACGCTGCGATAATCTACTGTCAAAAGAAAAGTTTGACCCTTCAAACTTCAAATCGGTCTAAGGTAGTGTTTTATTGTAGCTCATCGCTTAAGCAATCGTGTTGCCTTACGATGATATAGACCAAGAAATTATTAAAGAAAGGATGTGTAGGTTATTTATCCTATATTGTGGATACTCAGAAAAAGGGAGTAGAAATGAAAAATATATTGGTAGTGAGAGATTTTCAAGATGTATTTCCAGACTATCTGCCTGGCCTTTCGCCAGATAGAGAAATTGAAATAGTGATAGACTTAGCACCGGGAACTGCACCAATTTTGAAAACACCATATCTTATGGCGTCGACAGAAATGAAGGAATTGATGATACAATTGTAAGAATTGCTGGATAAAGGATATATTTGGCTAAGTGTGTCTCCATGAGGAGCACCAGTATTATTTGTCAAGAAGAAGGATAGATCGATGAGGCTCTGTATCGACTATCAAAAGTTGAATAGAGTGATGATTAAGAATAGATATTCGCTACCGAGAATAGAAGACCTTTTTGATCAACTGAAGGGAGCGAAGTGTTTTTCCAAGTTAGATTTACGAACGGGTTATCATCAGTTGAAAGTGCGAAAGGAGGACATACCAAAGGCGACGTTCTGAACCCGCTACAGACATTACGAATTTTTAGTGATGTCATTCGGGTTGAATAATGCTCCGGCAACATTTATGGACTTGATGAACCGAGTTTTCAAGTCATACTTAGATAAGTTCATAGTAGTATTTATCGACGACATTTTAATTTATTCGAAGACCAAGGAAGAGCACGCCGAATATCTGAAGATGGTATTGGAAGCGTTGAGAAGGGAAAATATGTACGCAAAATTTTTGAATTGTGAATTTTGGATGAAGAAGGTTCAATTTATAGAACACGTGATAGATTAAAATAGAATTTCAGTGGATCTTGAAAAGTGGAGGCGGTAAGTAACTGGGAAAAACCAAAGACGCCAACAGAAGTAAGAAGTTTCTTAGGGTTAGCCGGGTACTATCGAATATATATCCAAAAAATTTCTAAGATAGCAACCCCGCTGACTAATCTAACGAGGAAGACAGTGAAGTTCGCGTGGACAGACAAATGCGAAGAGAGTTTCCAAGAGTTGAAGATGAGGCTAAGTGAGGCACCTATATTATCATTATCAGATGATACGAGAGGATTTGTGGTGTATAGTGATGCGTCGCACATAGTACTTGGTTGTGTACTAATGCAACATGGCAAGATCATTGTGTATACGTCACGATAGGCGAAAGATTACGAAAAACAATAACCTACCTATGACTTGGTGTTTGCGGCGGTAGTTTTTGTATTGAAGATTTGGAGGCATTATTTGTATGGAGAAAAATGTGAGATATACACGGACCACAAGAGTTTGAAATATATCTTCACACAGAAGGAGTTGAACATGCGAAAAAGAAGGTGGTTGGAATTAATCAAGGATTACGACTGCAAAATTCTTTATCACCCGGGAAAAGAAAACGTATTAGCCGACGCTTTGAGTAGAAAAGGAAAGGAGAAGTTATTCAGATTGACAACTCAAGAGGAGTTAATAAGAGAAATGGAAAGACTGGAAATAGAAGTGGAGGAATCGAAAGAAGCAAAAGAAAAATTATTCGTAATGGAAGCTCACCGACGTTATTGGATAGAATAAAGGAAGCACAAGAGAAAGATGAAGAATGCAAGAAGATAAGGAAGAGAATAGCAGAAAATGAAGAAAAAAAATTCAGATTGGAAAAGGACAGTATAATAAGGTTCGAAGGTCGAGTGTGGGTGCCCGCCGTAACCGAATTAAGAGAGGAGATTTTGCACAAGGCACATAATACAACATATTTTGTTCATCCAGGAGGCACAAAAATGTACCGGGATCTTCGACAACACTTTTGGGGGCCCAATATGAAACGAGAGGTTGCAGAGTTCGTTAGTAGATGTCTTACTTGTCAACAAGTCAAAACAGAGCACCAGAGGCCGAGTGGTCTACTCCAACCATTAGGAATACTATAGTGGAAATGAGAGCACATTACGATGTATTTCTTGGTGGGACTTTCAGTCATGCAGAAAGGTTATGATGCCAATTGGGTTATCGTAGATCGACTGACAAAGAAAGCTCATTTTCTACCCATCAAAATCTGATTCAATCTTAATTAGTTAGCAAATTTATACGTAAAGGAAATCGTATCGCGACATGGAGTGCCGGTGTCGATTGTCTCCGATCTAGATCTGCGTTTCACGTCGAATTTTTGGAAAAGTTTTCATGAAAGAATGGGAACACAGTTGATATTAAGTATTGATTATCACCCCCAAACAGATGGGCAGAGTGAGCAAACCATACAAACGTTAGAGGACATGTTTAGAGCTTATGTGATGGACTTCAAAGGGAATTGGGAGGACCACTTACCATTAGTAGAATTCGCATATAGTAATAGCTATCATGCGAGTATTGGTATGCCTCCATATGAAGCTATTTACGGGATAAAGTGTAGAAACCGTTGTTTTGGGATGAAGTTGGAGAACGAAGACTTTTGGGACCGAAATTAGTTCAACAAATGGCCGACGTGGTAACAGCGATAAGTGTCAGATTGGTAGCAGCTCATGATCGCCAGAAGAAGTACGTAGATTTGCTTCGTCAGAATCGAGACTTTGAAGTCAGTAGTTTTATGTTTCTGAAGGTGTCTCCCTGGAAGGGAAAGATCAGATTCGGAAAGAAAGGGAAATTGAGTCCGAGGTTCATAGGACCATTCGAAGTACTGAGGAGAATAGGCGAAATGACGTACAAGGTAGCTTTACCGCCTGAATTGGAACACATCCACAACGTGTTTCACATTTATGTGTTACGTCCATACAAGCCTGACTATAAGGATGTGATATCCTATGAGCCCATCTAAGTGGAGAAGAATCTGACTTACGAAGAGATTCCTACCTAAATAATAGATAGGAAAGAGCAAACGTTGAGGAATAAAGTTATATCTTCTGTAAAGATAATTTGGCGAAACCACAACGCCAAGGAGGCTATGTAGGAATTAAGGGATAAGATGAGGAGGGAATATCCCCATCTATTTGTGTAAACTTGTACCAATTCTGAAGATAAAATTTTTATAAGGGGGGATGATGTAATACCCGATAATTTTATAAAAAAATTTAGTAATAAAACAAAGGTATTTGCAATTATTTATGTGTGTGTGTGTGTGTGTGTGTGTGTGTGTGTGTGTGTATATATATATATATATATATATATATATATACTTGTGTATGTGTGTGTGTGTGTGTGTGTGTGACATGGGACTAATAATTCAATATAAATTGAATCATGTATGAAAGGATTGAGAAATATATTGATAATGATGTTAAGCTTGGTTATAATTAATTAAGCTTAAGTGTTAAGCCTTTTGTGGTATAATTAATTTCTTAATGAGATTAATTAATGGATAACTTAATGAAGTGTTGGACCTAGGATATATCCAAGCCCAACATTATTAATGTGACATGCATGCAAGAGTTGGGAAGTGTGGCCCAAACAATTGATGTACTAGCATTTGTACCTAGCCCAACTTAATTTAGCTTGAGATTTAGTCCAATGTGTAATATATGGATGTTAGATATATGTATTTATATATATGTACATGTAGGTTTATATGTGGGTGTATGTATATAAGTATATATATATATATGTGTGTGTGTGTGTGTGTGTGTGTGTGTAAACCTACACTTGATAGCACTTTGTATAATAGGTAAATAAAAAGCCTAACATATCCCTAATACCCCCTCTCAACTGACCACCCCCTCCCAACCGACCACCTCTTTTCCCTTGCCAAAATGCTGATTTTCTTTAGCTAATTGAGCTCACAAGCAAAGTCCATATGGGGGGTGGGGGGAATGATTGTGTAAGTACTAGGAATAGTGTGGGTTGGTAGAACTTTTCACCAACTCCACTTTTACCTTTGGTTAATATCCTAGCTAATTGGTTAATGATTCCTCTATATATAACAATCTCCCAATTCATCTCCTCATTTGTCAAAAAAATCCCAAGTGTTGGGAGGTATAGAGAGCTATAGAGAATTTAGAAAGAAAAGGAAGAAACTTAGAGAAATTGTTGTGAGTTGGTGGTTCAAGAGAAACCCTTAAAGAAGGAATCAAGGTGGAGGCATACTCAAAGCTCCTAGTCAAGAGAAAGAAAGCCACTAAGAGGTAGGTTCACTGTCTAGTACATATTTTTGTCAAATAGGTTAGTTTATGATTTCAAGAAATGCATGCTTGATTGTGGGACGTTTGTGTGTTGTGTGATCATGATGGATCCAAAGGTATAAGGATGAGTATTGGAAGGAGTATATGTGATATACATGCCTTGTATGTGATAATAAAACCAAATGAATAAGAAAAATGCATGTGAGCATGAAACCTAGCTTAGTATGCTTGGAAGTTTGATAATTGTGATTAATGTCATAAAATGTGTAAGCTATGTGTATAATTCGAGAATGTTACGTTGAACATATATGAAATACTAATATAACCCAAGTGGAATTCGTCGGATTCAGACTTAAAACGAACTCGTAACAAAACGTATAGTGAAACATGTCCAAGTGTGAACTCTAGATTGGAAATCAATAAAATTTAACTAACTAAAGATGTTGAATGGTGACTTAAGAAATCTAATATTGAAGATATGTAAGTTTTCAAGATAATGAAAGTGGTTCGACCTCATTTAGATATACAATGAATAAGTTATGGAAGATTTAATCAGATAAGGTAGAAAATCAAAATTTTGAAAATCTCGTCAAGAGACTATGCTAGACTGGCACGCCCCGCGCCGCCTTAGAAGACGTTAAATAATATTTTAATTATGGAAAATTAAAGTTACTAAATACCTTTTAAGACTATTTAATTGTGGACTATTAAAACATAAATAATTAGAACAATATAAAAAGATAATTCTAATTATGAATCAAAGTAAATACCTAGGTATGGTGCACTAAAAAGGTATGAATGGTAATTAAGAAAATTACTTAAGAAAACAAATGAAGTGGAAATACCTTACATTATAAGAAGGTGTAAAACCTTAAACGAACAATAAAAGATTATGTTATAAAATGAATGCAATAGAATGAAAGAGATGATAATTAGAAAAACAATTAATAAAACAAATTATTTTATGAAATCTTATCTACCTAATGCTAGTTGTTAGATCAATTAAAATTTATATCTATGGGTTGATAGAGATTAACCGTTATGATAACAATAGGTTGTTCAAAGCATAAGCATACAAGGTTGGGAATAGTCAACGACTCAGGTAAGTATTCGAACCTTATTCTTTATTGAGCAAGTACCTAAACTGGTACTCTTATTGATCGTACGAGTAAATAATTGCTAGAATAATTCTTTTAGTATAAATTCATGAAAATTATTATTCATATTCTGAAGCTTGATTTAAATCCCAATTATACTCTTGAAACATGCTACAAATATTGGACTTATAAATGGTTCTTAAATGCATTGAGAAAGGTGTCTAAGCCATTTGTTCGGCTAGGCCAATGTTTATGATTTAGAAAGCTATCCAAATCAATTGCTTTGGTGCGGACTCTTATAATCTACTGAGATGAACAACCCTCTTAGAAGGGGGAATTTTATATTATCGGGGAACTAACGTGCACACAAACAGTATATTTAAATGTTATGCATAACTGATGAGTGGGCTTTATACCTACGAATCGGCTTCTGATATGAACTTAAACGGTGTTTGTTCTGTCTGTTTCAGTACATTTTACTTGTTTTTGTGTGGTTCTATGTTTAGGTTGCATTACATGGCATAATGGTGGCATTGTGGCAGAAAGTAGCATGAAAAGCAAGAAATCAGTTAGCAACTATAGAAAGACCCCCCGCCGGGGCGGGCTCTGTGAAGAACAAAACCCCCTACAGGGGCGAGGGTGTACGTGGTAAGCGGCATGATCAAGACCCCGCCAGGGAGAGGGTACGGGGAGAGAGAAAGAATTCTGGTTTGCTGAGAACTCTGCAGAGGTTTGGATTAGGGAACACTTTGGCATGGATTGGGATTATGTTTGGGCGTCGTTTTATCAGCTATTACATTACGTATACACACAACATAACAGAGACTACAATCAACTAATCAATCATTCAATTTGGAGCCCTAATTTTAGAGAAGACATTGGAGGAAAGCAAGGAAGGTCAAGATCACGAAGATTGCAGTTTGGAGTGAGGACAAGGGTAGTGTATTACTGTTCTTAGTCTTTCTATTCGAATTTTGTAATTGGGACGATGAATTCTTTACTTTATTTAGTTTTTAATTTATCTATGATGAACTAAATTCTTAATTAGGCTTGTAATGGATCTTTAGTGTTGAACAATGATTTTCATGCCTTAATTGCAATTTAATAATACTATAAATTCAGTTTATCTATTGTGATTTGTACTTAATTTATGAATTGCTTGATCACTAATTTTATGTGGATTTGTATGGACTCGAGAGATGATGTATGAATCTAGACCTAATCACAATAGCATGTGTTCTTGAATTCTGCGTTTTGATGGAATCTTGATGAATGTTTAGGATAGAGATATACCTAACATCGCATGTAATTGCATAAAGAACTTGAGATTTAAACCTTCTTTGATTTTAATTCACATAGAGGTATAGTGAATTAGTTAATTAGGGTTTTTGGCTTAATTCTATCAATTTGTGGATTTAAGTTAATACGGTGTTAGTGCATCGAGAGATGGCTAATTCTACTTGAGTGTTCTTGATTAATAAACTGAGATAGTAAATTAAATTGGAAAAGGTGGTATAATCAAAGTGAAGCTTAAAGTGAAATTGTAAACCTAATTTTCCATTATCTTATTGAAATTACGGTTAATAATTTGTGTTGATTTATTTTGATTTTTAGTTTATTAGTTTTTATAAATTATAATCATTAATTTGAGTAGTTTAATAAAATTGAAATAATATAAAACTGGTAATTGTTAGATTAAATTTCATATTAGTCTATGTGGGAACAATATTTTTCTTATCATTATATTACTTGTTGACCACGTACACTCGCGTGTAGAGCGTATATAGAATTTCCCCAACAATAACGTAGGGTATTATAGGCTGATCACCTGTTGTACTTGTTTATATGGAATTTTCTGTTAAATATTGTTAATTCTAACAGAAGTTCTTAGTCCTTAGTGACTACTCAGTGTTTAGTTTTCTTTAAACCTTAAATTATTGAAACCTTTGAATTTCATTGAATATCCTTAAGTCCATAGAGACTCTTATTTCAATTCAAAGGTCAGATTTGGAATAATTAATAATTCTTGTTGCCAACATTATTCTTTTAAATTCTTGAACTATCATTTAGTATTATACCCTTGAAATCATAGACTTTATATACCTGTTTACCCTTATTTCTATATGAATTGCTGGGTAAATTTGTTGCTCATTCTTGTTTCCCTAAAACATTTCAGTTAAGGTAGAGCAAGACAGTACCTCAGGCAAGGGCAATGCTATAGAATAGTTTTAGTCCTTTATGTTAGACGTTATTACTATGTTGTGATAAGACCTATATAATATTATGTATTAAGTTATGATTAAACTTAAGTTATGTAATATGTTTTAGTAACGGTTGCGAGACCTTGGGACAATGATAATTATATTAAGTCAATGTAATTTATTCTATTATTCCACTGTATGAATTATTAGTATGTTATTAGTGATAGATCGTGAAGCACCGAATTTGAGACATTACTGTTTGAATTTGGGGGGCGTCACATGCGCTGCATTGGTGATGAATTGATGTGGGATAGATCGTACAATTCCGCAACAGTTTGGTTTCCAATTAATTTGGAATAAGACTTGTCAAGTGATTGGTAAGCTTAGAAATTGTTTATATTTCTCTCTATACCAAATGTTACGTATAATTTTAACATTCATATTAATTTATTGTTTTAATAAAATAATTTTATGTTAATTAAATTTATGAATCACAAAAACTAAAGGTCAAAATATTATAATATATCTTTGATGAGTCCAAAAGTAAAAATCTGATCATAAATACAATGTATTTAAGAATATCACTATAAAGAATGCATTAAATGTTTAATAGTAAAACCAAAAACAACTTAGACTACTTAACATTGCATGTTTCATACATTTATACAAATAAAAATCATTAGAATACTGAGTTGATAAAAAAAATCTTAAAACTATTGAGTCCACTTGGGACCAACAAAAAAAAACAAAAAAAATTGTAAAAAAGATCTTTACCCATTGTGGTTGTCACTTTGTCAGCATTAGCCCACCAAACTTTAAAAAAAATGAAATTAACCCACTAGACTTTTTAAATTTTATTAATTGGGTCATTCCGTTCGAATTCATTGACAGACGTCAAATAAAGTTTCCAAATTTCCTACATGGCTTTTTAATTGTTGTTGTGACACCCCCAAATCTGGATACTTCAATTCTCACAAAATTTTGTGTTCACTGTACAAACATCATATGTCTATCTACCCATAATAATTGAAAACCATAAATAGATAGAAATAAATCCTTTACTTAAGGAGTTATAACATCTGAATATAAATACATCAATCTCAGGTCATACTAACCTAAAATCTCAAATGCAGAAACATAAACAAATAATAAGTCTTACACAACTTTAACATAAGTTTGAAACATAAATATATCAAATAAACAACAAGTCTTCATCACTTGTTAACTTTTCACTTGCCTTTGCTAGAAGAAGGTTCGTCGGACCTTTCATTCTTAACTGCAATATTATTATTACGTAAGAGTGAGCACGATTTACCATAAGTATAATAATGTAACAACAATATAATAACATGAGAGTGAATTAAAGACTTGTGAAATAAGAAAACTCGGCTTTTAAATCAAGAATGAATAATAAGAATCAAAAGAACTTCTGAGGGTCATAAGACCTTGAACTTTGTCCTAGGTTGTCAAGTGTTTATACTTGAAACCTTTAACAGTCATAAGATTATGGAATCTTCTTCTCGTACTTAGGGGGATCAGCCCTTAGTACCACACTGTACATAATATCTTAACGCTAAAGCGTAATTAATCCCCTATAACAGGGTTGTTCATCTCAGTTTGACATTAGAGCCTGCACCAAAGGAAGTTTGGTTTGGATAAGCTCAACAAGGATTCTAAAATTTAAAATGTTCATCAACTATGGACTAGTCGAATCAATAAGGGTTTGCTAGTCTTACAAGGTTCAACACTAAATGATATTCAATTTGAATAATAAACACAAGAGGTATACAATGGAAAAAGTATTGTATAACAGGAATCATGCTTTAAAAGAATAATAACATCTAATATGAAATCTTGAACTTGATCAATAATTAACAAGAACTTGCTCGATATAGAATATGAGTCTAGAACTTGCTCAAATAAAGTTTAGGGTTAGAAAACTTGCTCAATGTAAAGAGGTAAGGTTTAGAAACTTGCCGCATGCGTAGATTACACAATAACTATTCACGTTCCTCAATTTAATCCTACATACCATTTACATTTACAATACTAGTTAATTATAACGTAACTAGCATCACAAGTTCATTCTCTTCTCACTAAACTCTGATCATCACATTAATTTTCACACATTATTAGACTTCACGAACAATGAGCTAAATATGCATTCGACAAATCAATTAAACATGTAAATACCTTATTGACATGTTAAGAATCTATTTTAACATCACATTATATGTCTAATATATTTTTATGTTCATTAGATTAGGTTACAATTACATTTACTGGACTTGAACAATTAAAAATCTCATTTTTGGGTAAAATTGCAGAGTGGCGTTACAGCTCCACCATTTGAATTGCATCTGGCGCTGCAGTGCGGCTGGCGCTGCAGCTCCACCAAATAAGCTGAGATTGGCGCTGCAGCGCGACTAACGCTGCAGCTTGTATTTTAAGCCTGGAGCTGGCGACACGCAAGTTCCAGAATCTAAAGTTCGAGAAAAAACACATAACAAAACCATAACTTCCAATTTCCTTGTTTATACATTAATTTAAGCATACCCAGATACTATAATTCATATATGATCATTACCCAACCTTTCTAGCATGATTTTAACAAATTAATTCATACAATTACTTGAATCAAATCACATAATTTCATTGTTCTTATGAAAAACTCCATTTTAACATTATAAACGAAATCAACTACTACGAACTCGTTTTTCGACCAAATCAGTCCGTTTAAGTTTCGTTCTTTTCGTTTTTACATGTATAAACGAAATCATTCATCAATTTACCGATTAATATGCAATTTAAACATAAATTTTTGTGCTTATAAGCCATATTCATATATTTTTCTCTGCAAAACTATAAAACTCCAATTACGACATATTTATATGAAATTGATGGTTTGAAAACATACATAGATGGTAGAAAACGTGTTATGATTATATATTATCATGTATATATACATAAATCATCAATTAATGCATTGATCATACAATATTTATTTTACAGAGAACTCAAAACACCCGTTAATGGAAAAACTCTTATTCTAGCATGTTTTCATGAAATCAATTACTCTAATCACATAAATATATGATATAAACATATTGTAAATATATACATAACATCATATACTCATTAATTAACAATCTCTTCAATCATAGAGGACTTTGAAATAGTTTTTCATATAAAATATAAGAATATAAATTACAGTTTGGGTTGAAGAGATTACCCTGCTAGTTTGTGTATATTAGTAGGAGATGAAATTCTTATCTATTTGTTCTTCAATCTCACAATTTCTCTCAATTTTCTCTCTAATTCTCTCTGAACTTATTTCCAAACTTGCAAATTATAATCTGAATAAAAGACGTATAATATAATTGATGTCGTTGTGGTCAGTTAATCCCTTCGTGGGTTAACTGCCCAACTCCTCTTAGGGCCTTGTTTGGATAGCCTTTAAAAGGCTCTTTCCCATTTAATTTAATTAATCTCTTATTCTATAGTTTAATAATGTCACACCTATTTAAGCAATTAATCAAATATCTTATTTAATTTAATTTAAATAAAATATAATAATTTTTCATTAATTCACACAGTCACATAATTAAATTCTCATTTATTAATTATGTCAAATCATTAAATCTCTAATTAATTATTAAATTAATTAGAATAACATTATGCTTATTAAATAATTCATTTAATCAAATAAGTTTAATTAAATACATACTTTTGAATAATAAATTTTTCACATTAATTTAATCAATGTAACACATATAATTAAATTAATATACCACAAATACATCAATTAATTATTTAACCCAATAATTAAATCATCAAAAAATATTTATTTAATTTAATAAATATTCAAATTAAATTACAAAAATCTCGTTCGTCACAGTTAGCTCCAGATCTTCAAAGCAAATACCTCTTCTCCAAGTCATGGGTTGGATACCTCTTCTCATAGTCCTTCAATTGTCGTGATGCATACGCAATGACTCTGCCGTTTTGAATAAGCACACATCCAAGTCCTTTATGCAATGCATCACAATAAACCATAAAATTTCTTGTGTCATCCGGAAGAGATAACACATGTGTTGTACTCAACCTCTTTTTAAGTTCTTGAAAGTTTTCCTCACGCTTCTCCGTCTAACTGAATTACAAAGCTTTCCTAGTCAAATTCGTCAGTGGAGCTTGGAAAAATCCTGAATGAATCTTCTGTAATAACCTGACAATCCAAGAAAACTTCTCACTTCCGACGACTTTTTTGGCTGATCCAAGTTCATCATAGCTTCAACTTTGGAGGGATCTGCCGAAATTCTGTCCTTATCAATCACATGTCCGAGAAATTATACCCGCTCAATGCAAAATTCGCATTTTAAAAACTTGGCATACAATTTCTCACTTCTCAACGTCTCTAACGTTACCTTCAAATGCTCTACAAGTTCTTCCTTGGTCTTCGAGTATACTAAAATGTCATCGATAAATACCACCACGAATTTGTCCAAAAACGGCTTGAACACTCCGTTCATTAGGCCCATAAATGCTGCAGGAGCATTCGTTAAACCGAATGACATCACCAAAAATTCGTAGTGACCATATCGCGTTCTGAACGCTGTCTTCAGTACTTACTCTGGCTTCACCATCAACTGATGATAACCACTGCTCAAGTCTATCTTTGAAAAGTATTTCGCTCCTTTCAATTGATCAAACAGGTCGTCGATCCTCGGTAATGGATATCTATTATTAATTGTGACCTTATTCAGTTTTCTATAATCGATGTAGAGCCGCATCGTTCCATCCTTCTTCTTCACAAATAACACCGATGCTCCCGGTAAGACCCCAACTTATTAATGAATAAAATCAAATTTTCTCTAATTATTATTGTGAATAATAAGGTGTCAATTTGATATAATATTTTGGTTATGGGTGAAATGTGTAAATTTTACAAAATAAACAAGTGTTTATAAAATATTCATTGTTGTCGGGGAATATTCGTTTGGTCGTGGAATATTCTTTCTGTCGGAAAATATTCGTACGGCGGCGTAGCCATTTGTGGGCACCATAACAGAATAATTATCGGATGAAGAAAATGACAAAATTGAGTTTTTATAAATAACGACGTAGTTATTACCGTTAACACTGTTAAAATACCCGGTGGTTAAAATACAGTAATACGCGTGGTTGCACAGTAGCACACGATTTTGCACAATATTTTTGAATTATTGATCCTTACGTAAGAAGGCACTACTCAATAATTGTTATAGCAGTTACTGTTCAATATTTTATTTTATTGATTCAATAATTACTGCGTTGATATTTTATATTATTGTTGTTTCAATAATTGTTACTGCACAGTATTTTTTATTATTAGATCAATAATTCATATTATTTAAATAATATTATTAGATAGTATTATTGGTAATGTCTAGAAAGTTCTGTCTAAGGAGAGGTTTGGTCACCTAATTGCGCGCCAGTAAGGAGAAATCCTTATTGGAAAGCCCCCTCTTTCCTGGGAACGGCCTGGTTGTCATAATTGTGATTCTGTAATATTATTTGTGAATAATTAATTATTGATTTATATGATAAGGAAATATTTATTTGATGTGGATATAAATGATGGATTTATTTATGTGGTTATTATTGAAGGAATTAATGTTGAGGTGTTTTATCAGTATTTCTGTCGGAATGGAGGTATTAAAAATCAAATCAGTATTTTTCAGATATATTGCGTGAGTTATAAATTTTAATCCGACCGTTGGATCGTTGTGATTTTTGATATGTTATACATATATAAGTTGAGTATATGTCCACAAATTTTGAACCGTTAAAAAATGAACGCATGATTTGTTATGAATTTTAAGAGGTGATTGATTCAGAAATTAGGTTTATAAATAATTTTAGTGGAAAATTCTAGAATTGAGTGGACCCCACTTATGGTTGGTGAAAAAATGTGCTGAAATTTATTTCAAATATGGTGGGTGGCAATAGTAGCAGGTAAAGCCATCGGGTTGCATGTCAAGTCTGCTTCGGCGTGCTAATATTTTCCTATAAATAGAAGGCTAAGTTAGAATTGAAAATCACACCAGAATTCATAAGTTTTCTCTCTTTCTCTCTCTATATTCTCGAGCTTATTTTGTGAGTATTTTAATACTTTGAGAGTTGCTATTCAGTGCAAGCTTTTGTTAGTACTATATCCAAAATTCAGTCAGAAGTACGGTTATTCTGAGGTAAGGGATGTTATTTTCTTCGTAAATGATATTATTTCTTTCAATATCATTATGCCAAAATATTGGTTTAAACTTTTTATCAAATTTAAAACTTTTTGCGTCGGAGTTACTATTCACGTATACGACACTATTCACGAATACGACACTATTCACCAAAAAATAAAATTTTCTTCTTTTTGTCTAAGTTGTCTATTATGGTTACTATCTTTGATTGTATCTATGTTTTTGATCTTTATTTTTGAATTCTGCTTCAAAATTGGTTATTATGAAGTATTATTGAACTTGGATAAACTGTAATACGAATCCCTAATATTTGTTCTTTTATCTCACTGGATTCGTTTTCTTTAAAATATTTTTCATCATCCTCAGTCCTAAATGATGATACTACTGAATATCTTTGGCCTGTAGTGCAAAGATGTATGATTACCTGATGAATATCTTTGGCCTATAGTGCAAAGATGAACAGGTGTTGAGATGAGCATGACCAACTGAGTATTATTCTTGAATTTTACTCTATAAAGTAGTATCATGTTGACAATTTGGACGTTTTTAATTTCTGGATAAATTAAATTATAAATCTTTAAAATTTATCCTTGAACTTGTTTTATTGAATTATTATATCATTGTCATCATCCTCATGTTTATATTCTGTTGAAAGTCATCTGTGGCCTGTAGTGCATAGATGGACTTGGTATGATTATGACCAGGGATTATTCGGTATAATCATGACCGTAATGTTACAAATAATGTGGTAAAAGTCCTCATTGGCCCGTAGTGCATTGATGTACAGTTTTTGGTATGATTATGACCATGGATTCTCTTCGGCCAAGGGTGCAAAGATAAATTATTTTATGGCATGATCATGACCGTTGATGAAAACACGATTATCTTTGGCCCGTAGTGCAGGGATGATTCGATGATGTGGATTATTCATTAAGCTGAATCTTAGCAATAAAATTGATGATAAATCTTTTAAATCATAAAGGATAGTAGGTTTTATGCTCTACTTGACTCTTCTAATGGATTGTTTTTTCTGCTGCTGTTGTTGATCTAAAACTTGTTGTCTATTATATTTTATCTAATTTTTTCCTGTTGAAGACTAATGATAATTTGTTGTACATTATCTTAGTCATAATATTTCTTACTGGGATAGTTGAGCTCACCCTTTCTTTCACTGTTCTCTTCAGGAAATGAGAATATAGCTGGGACTAGTCGGGGAATGGATTGACGGTCCAGATGGTTGCATTAGTAGTCCTCACTATTCTGTGAAATAGTGTGATAATTGTAATGAGGACTCTTTTTGAGTTTGTATACTCTCTAGTAGACAATATTTGTATTCAAACTCACAGTATATGTGTTGTCGTATTCTGCACGACAATTGTATTACTGAAGTTGTATTTGTTTCTGTACCATGTATTTGGCGACTTAGAATGGGTGATGTATACCTATTTTGGGGGGCGTCACAGTTGGTATCAAAGCTTATGGATATGATCCCTGGCTGAGATGTGAGACAAGAACTAGGAGGGGAGAGACGGGGAATTCCTTCGCTAGTATGACCTGACTAAGTTTATTTGGTATTTGTTTAGTCGGTCAGAATATAGGGATAATATGTTGCATGTCAATTAACCCTTGTTTTGTGACAGTATTTGAAAATGACATCCGTGAATGTTGAGAATAGCAATGGAGCACAGGAGACTGTTGAGTCACCACAGATCAATACTCAGGATAATGTGCATCAGGAAGGCAACAATCCTCTGGTGAACAACGGCACCGACCAAATGACGAACGACGGTACGTTTAGGAGCTTTTTAGAATTCATGCAACACCAAACGAGAGAGACTCCTGTTCATAATACAGGTGGAAACACTGGCAACCCACGGTTGGTCACCGCTAAGCAGTTCAAGGAGCTAGGACCACCAGAGTTTTTAGAAAAGCCAGAACCACTTAAGACAGAGACATAGATAAAACAGATCACCAAGATATTTGATGTCTTGGAATGCTCAGAGGAGTAAAAGGTTCCATTCGCCACCTTTATGTTGCGTGAAGAAGCAGATCATTGGTGGGAATCTATAAAACGTGCATATCTTGACGCACTCAAGATGTCTTGGGAGAAGTTCCAAGAATTGTTCAACGACAAGTACTTTCCCGAATATATTCGTCACATGAAGGAAGTGAAATTCATCAAGCTGGAGCAAAACAATATGACCGTGTTGCAGTACGAAGCTAAGTTTACCGAGTTGTCCCGGTTTGCATCCCACTTAGTTGATAACGAGGAGAGAATGACGTGGATGTTTTAAAGAGGTTTGAAACCCGAGATACGTCAACACCTAATTTCTCACAAACTGTGTTTGTATTCATATGTTGTAAATATGGCTCAGTTATTGGAGTGTGATAACGAGTCAACCCAACCAAGAGAAAGCATCCGACAAAATCATAATACCAGTGGTAGCAGTCATCGAAGCAGTGACAACAATCATGGAGGTAATTATCATGCCAAGAATGGTAACCACTTCGTTGGTAATCATGGCCAAGATAATAGAAGTGGAAATTTCAAGAAGAGGTGGTTCAATAATGATGGAAAGACAACAGCACCAGCACCCATTTCAAAAGAAGAAGAACGACCACCGGTCGTATGTTTCAAATGCGGACAAGAGGGACACATCCGTCCAAACTGTACGCAGCAACCCAAAGTGTGTTTCAATTGCGGAAGAGAAGGTCACCTAGCTCGATTTTGTCCTGTAGTGAAGTCAAGTCCAGCGGAGATAGTGATGCCAAAGGATGTCCCAGACAAGTCAAATTCGGTAGTTTAAGTAAGAGCATTTGTCGAGGAACTCGAACGAAGTTATCACGGGTAAGTTAATCATAAACTCTTGCGAAGTTTATACCTTATTCAATACCGATTGTACATATTCTTTTATTTCTCCCACTTGCGCTCAACGTTTAAACTTGACCCCAGTATAAATCTCATTTCTAAAATCTTTAAAATATTTCTTCACCTAAAACGAACGTATTATGCGCTGAAGACGTTGGCTCGAGCTGTTGAAGATTACAATTATACCATTCAATACCATCATGGGAAAAGCAAACGTGGTAGCTGACGCGTTGAGCAGAAGATCGTATGCATTTACGAGTGCGAATATATGAACCTACGTGAAGATAGCAAATATACGATTAGAACCGACTTTAAATTGATAAAGTTAAAGCCGCTCAAGCTGCAGACCCTGAGCTGATGAATGTAAAGAAGAAGGTTTAAGAGGGCGTTATTCTAGGAGCAAGAGTCGATGAAGAGAGGAAATCTCAACTCTCGATTTTATTGGTCTATTTGAAATCCTCAATCGAGTAGGAACTATGACCTATAGACTTGTTTTAAATGCCAAGTATGTCGCGTGTTCATAATGTTTATTTCGTATCGATGTTACGTAAATATATTGATGATTCGAACCACATTATTGATTAAGAACCGGACGAGATAGCGGAAGATTTAACGTATAAGGAGATACCTCAAGAGTTAGAATCTGAAATGAAGTCAAGGTATCCCCATATGTTCGGCATATCAGGTACGTACGTAAATTTTGGGGACGAAATTTCATAAGGAGGGGAGGTTGTAAGACCCCAACTTATTAATGAATAAAATCAAATTTTCTCTAATTATTATTGTGAATAATAAGGTGTCAATTTGATATAATATTTTGGTTACAGGTGAAATGTGTAAATTTTGCAAAATAAAGAAGTGGTTATAAAATATTCATTGTTGTCGGGGAATATTCGTTTGGTCGTGAAATATTCTTTCTGTCGGAGAATATTCGTACGGCGGCGTAGCCATTTGTGGGCCCCACAACAGAATAACTGTCGAATGAAGAAAACGAAAAAATTGAGTTTTTATAAATAACGGCGTAGTTGTTACCGTTAACACTGTTGGAATACCTGGTGGTTAAAATACAGTAATACGCGTGGTTGCACAGTAGCACACGGTTTTGCACAATATTTTTGAATTATTGATCCTTACGTAAGAAGGCACTACTCAATAATTATTATAGTAATTACTGTTCAATATTTTATTTTATTGATTCAATACTTGCTGCGTTGATATTTTATATTATTGTTGTTTCAATAATTGTTACTGCACAGTATTTTTCATTATCAGATCAATAATTCATATTATTTGAATAATATTATTAGATAGCATTACTGGCAATGTCTAGAAAATTTTGTCTAAAGAGAGGTTTGGTCACCTAATTGCGCGCCAGTAAGGAGAAATCCTTATTAGAAAGCCCCCTCTTTCCTGGGAACGGCCTGGTTGTCATAATTGTGATTCTGTAATATTATTTGTAAATAATTAATTATTGATTTATATGATAAGAAAATATTTATTTGATGTGGATATAAATGATGGATTTATTTATGTGATTATTATTGAAGGAATTAATGTTGAGGTGTTTTATCAGTATTTCTGTCGGAATGGAGGTATTAAAAATCAAATCAGTATTTTTTAGATATATTGCGTGAGTTATAAATTTTAATCCGACCGTTGGATCGTTGTGATTTTTGGGTATATTATACATATATAAGTTGAGTATATGTCCACAAATTTTAAACCGTTAAAAATGAGCGTATGATTTGTTATGAATTTTAAGAAGTGACTGATTCAGAAATTAGGTTTATAAATAATTTTGGTGGAAAATTCTAGAATTGAGTGGGCCCTACTTGTGGTTGGTGAAGAAATGTGCTGAAATTTATTTCAAATGTGGTGGGTGGTAATAGTAGCAGGTAAAGCCATTAGGTTGCAGGTCAAGTCTGCTTCGGCGTGCTAACATTTTCCTATAAATAGAGGGCTAAGTTAGAATTGAAAATTACACCAGAATTCATAAGTTTTCTCTCTGTCTCTCTCTATATTCTCGAGCGTATTTTGTGAGTATTTTGATACTTTGAGAGTTGCTATTTAGTGTAAGTTTTTCTCAGTACTATATCTGAAATTCAGTCAGAAGTACGGTTATTCTGAGGTAAGGATGTTATTTTCTTCGTAAATGATATTATTTCTTTCAATATCATTATGCCGAAATATTGGTTTAAACTTTTTATCAAATTTGAAACTTTTTGTGTCAGAGTTACTATTCACGTATACGGCACTATTCACGAATACGGCACTATTCACCGAAAAATAAAATTTTCTTCTTTTTGTCCAAGTTATTTATTATAGTTACTATCTTTGATTGTATCCATGTTTTGATCTTTATTTTTGAATTCAGCTTCAAAATTGGTTATTATGAAGTATTATTGAACTTGGATAAACTGTAATACGAATCCCTAATATTTGTTCTTTTATCTCACTGGATTTGTTTTCTTTAAAATATTTTTCATCATCCTCAGTCCTAAATGATGATATAACTGAATATCTTTGGCCTGTAGTGCAAAGATGAACAGGTGTTGAGATGTGCATGACCAACTGAGTATTATTCTTGAATTTTACTCCACAAAGTAGTATCATATTGACAATTTGGACGTTATTGATTTCTAGATAAATTAAATTATAAATCTTTAAAATTTATCCTTGAACTTGTTTTATTGAATTATTATATCATTGTCATCATCCTTATGTTTATATTCTGTTGAAAGTCATCTGTGGCCTGTAGTGCATAGATGGACTTGGTATGATTATGACCAGGGATTATTCGATATAATCATGACCAGAATGTTACAAATGATGTGATAAAAGTCCTCATTGGCCCGTAGTGCATTGATGGATAATTTTTGGTATGATTATGGCCATGGATTCTCTTCGGTCAAGGGTGCAAAGATGAATTGTTTTATGGCATAATCATGACCGTTGATGAAAACACAATTATCTTTGGCCCGTAGTGCAGGGATGATTCGATGATTTGGATTATTCATTAAGCTAAATCTTAGCAATAAAATTGATGATAAATCTTTTAAATCATAGAGGATAGTAGGTTTTATGCTCTACTTGACTCTTCTAATGGATTGCTTTTTTTGCTGCAGTTGTTGATCTAAAACTTGTTGTCTATTATATTTTATCTGATTTTTTCCTGTTGAAGACTAATGATAATTTGTTGTACATTATCTTAGTCATAATATTTCTTACTGGGCTAGTTGAGCTCACCCTTTCTTTCACTGTTCTCTTCAGGAAATGAGAATATAGCTGGGACTAGTCGGGGAATGGATTGACGGTCCAGATGGTTGCATTAGTAGTCCTCACTATTCTGTGAAATAGTGTGATAATTGTAATTAGGACTCCTTTTGAGTTTGTATACTCTCTAGTAGACAATATTTGTATTCAAACTCACAGTATATGTGTTGTCGTATTCTGCACGACAATTGTATTACTGAAGTTGTATTTATTTCTGTACCATGTATTTGGCGACTCAGAATGGGTGATGTATACCTATTTTGGGTGGCGTCACACTCCCCATGATATACGCTCGGTTGGATGTATTTCTTGTCCAGTAACTCTTACAATTTCACCATCAATTCTTTCACCTCTACTGGAGTCATCCGATACGGTGCCTTCGATATTGGAGTCGTTCCTGGCACTAAATTGATCACAAACTCAACCTCTCTGTCTAGCAGAAGTCCTGACAGATCATCTGGAAATACGTCTACGAAGTCCCTCACTACTGGTATCTCCTCTATTTTCGGGTTCTCTTTACGACTGTCGACTTCCTTGCCTGCATCATTGTCAGACAACCCATTTTTCTAGGCCATTTACTGTCATAAAACACAACCTTTGACGGGGTCATAAAGTTAATACATTTATTCTGGCAATCAATTACAACCCCGTAATTGAATAACCAATCCATTCTCAGAATGACGTCAAATTCCCCATGTCTGATAGGGATAAGATCTACGCTCATAATATTATCCTTAATATCCACCCTATAGTTCTTGTGTACGTACTTGACAAGAATTATTTCTCTATTCGCAATTTCTATGTTCATGGGGTATTCTAACTCGTCCTTAGGTAATTCCAAGTTCTTAGCAAAGTCATCAGACATAAATAAACAAGTAGCACCCGAATCAAATAATGCATAAGCATTAACTTTATTGATCGGAATGATACCTGACACCACATCGCGAGACTGCACAACATCTTGCACTGTCATGTTGAATGTCCTAGTGGTTGGTTTGTTGGTTGCGGTTGGTCCCGTGATAGTTAAAGCATTGCCACCCCTGTTTCCCTTATTCCCTCATGTTCCTGCCCCTCTAGATCCTTTCTTTTGACAGTCCCTAGCCAACTGATCCTTCGACCCACAAGTGAAGCAGACACCCTTCTTTGGTTTAGGGCAGTTAGGTGCTATGTGGCCTTCCTGTCCACAATTGTAGCAGACTCTTTTCCCTTTCATACAGACCCCCAGGTGAGCTTTCCTACAGGTCGGGCATGCTTCAACCCTCTTCTTCTGACCTTTTTGCTGATTTCCAGTTGACGAGTTGTCAGTCTACCTCCTTTTCGGATTGTTACTTCCTCCCGTGTTTCTGTCACTGGCCTTGCTATTTCCTTCATTTTCACTCTTTTTCTTCTTCTGATCCTGATTGTACTTGGTCACCGCATCGCTCCCACCTTCAACGAGGATGGCCTTTTCCAGTACTCCAGCAAAAGTGTTCAGCTGAAACATTGACACGTTACTATGTAACCAGGGCTTCAGTGTGACGTCCCTAAAATAGGTATACATTACTCATTCTGAGTCACCAAATATATGGTACAGAACTTAAATACAAACTTTATTTATACAATTGTTAAGCGTTGTGCAGAATACAACAAAACATAAGATGTGAGTTTTAATACAAATATTTTCTCCTAGACAATATCCAAACTCAAAATAAGTCCTCATTGCAATTATTATCACATTATTCTTATAGAATAGTGAGAACTACTATACCAATTATCTTGGACCATCACCCCATTTCTGGCTAGTCCCAGCTATATTCTCATTTCCTGAATAGAACAATGAAAGAAAAGGGTGAGCTCAACTAGCCCAGTAAAAAATATTATGACTAAGATAATGCAGAATAAATTATCGTTAGCCTTCAACAGTATAACAACTGATAGAATACAATAGACAACAAGTTTTAGATCAACAACTGTAGCGAAAATAACAATCCATTAGAAGAGTTAAGTAGAGCATGATATCTACTATCCTCTATGATTTAAAAAGTTTATCATCAATTTTATCACTGAGACTCAGCTTAATAAATAATCCACATCACTGAATTATCTATGCACTACGGGTGAAGGATATTCATTATACACAAATTATTCATGCACTATGGGCCAAGGATATTCGTGTTATCACCAATGGTCAAGATCATGCCAAACAATAATTCATCTTTGTACCCTTGGCCGAAGACAACCCATAGTCATGATCATACCAACAACTGTCCATCAATGCACTACGGGCCAATGAGGACTTTTACCACATCATTTGTAACATTACAGGTCATAATTATACCGAATAATTCCTGGTCATAATCATACCAATCAACAGTCCATCTATGCACTACAGGCCAAAGATGACTTTCATCATAATATAAGCATGAGGATGATGACAATGATATAAGAATTCAATTAAACGAGATCAAGAATAAATATTAAAGATTTATAATTTAATTTATCCAGAGTTTAAAAATGTCCAAATTATCAACATGATACTGCTTTGTGGAGTAAAATTCAAGAATAATATTCACATATTAAAAATAATTTGAACAGAAAAGAAATCATTTTTTTGTCATGAATAGCACCCCGGGTGAATAGTACCCGAGTAAATAGTATTCCGTGAATAGTATTCTGTGAATAGTATTTTATGAATAGTGTCATACGTATGAATAGTACCGTACGTATGAATAGTGTCGTATGTATGAATAGTACCCATGAATAGTACTCTGGCATGAAAAGCTTAAAATTTAACAAGAATATTCAGAGAAATATCATTGTGAAACGATACTAGATGAAGCGCAAATTTTAAGGATATTCTACTAATTTCAAGGAGTATAAAAATAATACTTAACAAAATGAGTGTAGAATTCGGAATCTTAAACGAAATAATATTGCTTACATACTACAGAGTATGGAAGAAAATATTATTTATACGAATATTGAACAAAAATAATATCCCTTACAACTATTGAACGAAAATAATATTCCTACGAATATTAAACGAAGATAATATTCCTTACGAATATTGAACGAAAATAATATTCGTTACGAATATTAAACGAAAATAAAATTCCTTACGAATACGAAAAATAATATCGTAAGCGAATATAAAATAAATAATACCCCTTACTTTAAAAAATGAGTATTTCTGACTGGTATAACAGATATATTCTTGAAGAAAACTTTCACTATTTCCTACACTCAAAGCTTCCTTAAACTTAAAATAAATACGCTCAATATTATAGAAGAAGAATTCTCTGATTCTGGTGTGATTTTCATTTCTAAACTAAGCATCCTATTTATAGGAGAATGGAAGGATACTATTTAGAAAAATTCTCACGAACTGCACAGTACATTCACGGGCGTCGAATCATTCGGCCGAATTTTTGAAAATTTTTAATTTACTATGCAATTAAATATTCTAATAAAATGAAAACTTTAAATAAAATATAATATATTCTATTTATAATCTAATAAAACAAAACTTATAATATATATATATATATATATATATATATATATATATATATATATATATATATATCTAAAAAACAAAATTGAGATAACTTTCTCTCGATAATTTTAAAAAATGGGTAAGTGGGGGTCCATATAATACGCCAAATTTACAACAAATACTTCATAAAAATCCCCTCTAACTATCTCAACTCACTATGCTTCACGAAACATATTTTTAACAACATTCATCATTAATATTATAACTCACAATATTAACAACCAGATCATTCCCAGAAAAGAGGGGGCTTTCCGATAAGGATTTCTCCCTATTGGGCGTAATTAGGTGACCAAACCCCTTTTCTCGACAGAACTTTCAAGACATCGTCAATAATATAAATAATAATATGAATAACTTTTTCGTCTCAATTATTGATTTAATAATATAAAATATTGTGACAATAATTGAATCAATAACGTGAGATACTATGCAGCAATTACTGTGGCAATAATTGAAATAAAACTGAGTGACTTCTCACGTAAGCATCAATAATCAAAGATACTATACAATACCGTGTGCTACTATGCAACCACGTGTATTACTGTACTTTTATCACCGGGTATTTCAACAGTTAACGGTAAAACTTTCGCCGTTATTTTTATAAAAAGATATTTATGTCGTTTTCTAACTCCAACAGTAATTTCGTTGTGGGGTCCACCAATGATTGTGTCGTCGTACGAATATTCCCTGATAAAACGAATATTCCCCGACTAATCGAATATTTTATAACAACTTGCTTACTTTGTAAAATTTATAAATATTACCCACAACTATAACATTATATCAAATCCACACCATAATATTCAAAATGATATTTAGAAAAAAAAAATTCATCTTTATTCACAAAAGTTGGGGTCTTACAACCTCCTCTTCTTATGAAATTTCATCCTCGAAATTGTGGTACGTACCTGGTATGTCGAAGAGGTGAGGATACCTTGTTTTTATTTCAGATTTCAACTCTTGAGGTATAACATTTGAGCGTAGAATATATTCTTTCTTATCCAAGATTTTAACAAGTACCTCTTCATACGTTAAATCTTCCGCTATCTCGTCCGGTTCTAAATCAATAATGTGGTTCGGGTCTTCCACATATTTACGTAACATAGATATGTAAAAAATATTATGAACACGTGCAATACCTAGCGGTAAGGCGAGTCTATAGGCCACAGTTCCTACTCAATCGAGGATTTCAAATAGACCAATAAAATCGAGGGTTGAGATTTCCTCTCTTCGTCGATTCTTGCTTCTAGAATAACGCCTTCTTGCACCTTCTTCTTCACATTCATCAGCTCTGAGTCTATAGTTTGAGCAGATTTAACTTTATCGATTAAAGTCAGTTCTAATCTTATATTTGACATCATCACGTGGATCCCTAGAGCCTTTAACTCTATTCCTATTTTTGTAAATCATACAAAATGGGTATTTGTGTTAACAACATCGCACTCGTTTGCTTTTCTAGAAGGGTATTGAATGGTACGATCGTAATCTTTCAACAGCTTGAGCCAACATCTTTGGCGCGTGTTACGTTCGTTTTGGGTGAAGAAATATTTGAGAGTTTTATATCGGGTTCAAGATCAATACAAAATTCGATTTCACACTCTAAGGGTATGCTAGGATGTCTTCAGGGAATATGTCAGGAAATTTATTAATAATAGAAATATCATTCAAAACTATGACTCTCATTCAAGACTTGGATAGTACCTCACATTGATACCTACCAACTTGCCACCGTTATTCACGGCATCCCCTACGGAAAGTCCAGCTTCGGTGCATCCCACACAAGGAAGTCACCAGCGAAAGGCTCGGGGATCTTTACTTATGGCTTAATATAAAAGTGATTGACTTTAGTGTTTGGTTGCTTGAATTCGCATAAAAGGTTGGTTAGAAATATGAAAACTAATACCCTTATGAAAATAATCAATTTTAGCATGATGAATAGTTAACCAATCAATCCCTAAAATCACATCAAATGCAAGTATTTTCAAAGAGATAAGGTCGATAGGTAACGTGAGGGTGCCGATTTAAATCAAACAAGATTTATAAACAGTAGAGGTAACAAAGGTTTCTCATAACGGAGTTTCAACAGATAAGTCAAAGTCTAATTTCTTCGGAGTCAAATTTAAACATTGAGCGCAAGTAGAAGAAATAAAAGAGTGGGTAGAACCGGTATCGATTAAGGTATAGACTTCGCAAAAGTTTATGATTAACTTATCCGTGATAGCTTCATTCGGGTTCCTCGTCACAAAAAGTGTTCTCCCTTAAACTACCGACTTTGACTTGTCTGGGACAGCCTTTGGTATCACCATCCTAGTTGGACTTGACTTCTCTATAAAAAAAATCGAGCTGGGTGACCTTCTCTTCTGCAATAGAAACACGCTTTGGGTTGTTGCGTACAGTTTGGTCGGATGTGTCCCTCATGTCTGCATTTGTAACATACGACCGGTGGTCGTTCTCCTTCCTTGAAAACTAGTGTTGGTGCTGCTGCCGACACCTTTACGTTGTCATTGTTGAATTTTCTCTTCTTAAAGTTATTCCCACTTAGTTCACCTCTCCTATCATCTTGGTCATGATTACCATCGAAGTGGTTATAATTTCTGGCATGATAATTTCCTCCACGATGGTTATCATTGTTCCGATGGCCATTGCCACTGGTGCGATTATTATCGTGTTGTTGGTTGTTGTTTTTTGATTGAGCTAACTCATAATCGCATTCTAATAATTGAGTCATATTCACAACATCTGAATACAAATAAAGTTTGTGAGAAATGAGGTATTGACGTATTTCGGGTTTCAAATCTCTTAGAAACATTCACGTCATACGCTCCTCATTATCAACCAAATGGGATGCAAATCGGGAAAACTCGGCAAACTTAGCCTCGTACTGCGACATGGTCATATTATTTTGCTCCAGCTTGATGAATTCCGCCTCCTTCATGTGAAGAATATTTTCGGGAAAGTACTTGTCGCTGAACAATTCTTAGAACTTCTCCCAAGACATCTTTAGTGCAGAAAGATGAGTACGTTTTACAGATTTCCACCAGTAATCTGCTTCTTCATGCAACATAAAGGTGGCGAAGGAAACCTTTTGCTCCTCGGAGTATCCCAAGACATTAAATATCTTGGTGATCTGCTTAATCCATGCCTCTGCCTTAAGTGGTTCTGGCTTTCCCAAAAACTTCAGTGGTCCCAGCTCTTTGAATTGCTTAGCATTGACCAGTCGTGAGTTGCCATTGACTCCACTTGCATTATGAACAGGAGTCTCTCTCGTTTGGTGTTGCATGAATTTTAAAAAACTCCTAAACGTACCATCGTTCGTCATTTGATCGGTGTTGTTGTTTACACGAGGATTATTGCCTTCTTGATGCACATTATCCGGGTTATTGATTGGCGGTGACTCAACGATCTCATGTGCTCCAGTGCTTATCTCAACAATTTCAGATGTCATTCTCAAACACTGCCACAAAACAAGTGTTAATTGATATGCCACATATTATCCCTATATTCTGACCGACCAGTTAAATAATAAATAAACTTAGGTAGGTCATACTAGCGAAGGATTTACCCGTCTCTCCCCTCCTAGTTCTAGTCTCAAATCTCAACCAAGGATCATATCCCTAAACTTTAATACCAACTGTGACGCCCCCAAAATAGGTATACATCACCCATTCTGAGTCGCCAAATATATGGTACAGAACTTAAATACAAACTTCATTTATACAACTGTTAAGTGTCATGCATGATACGACAAAATATAAGCTGTGAGTTTTAATACAAATATTATCTCCTAGACAATATCCAAACTCAAAATAAGTCCCCATTACAATTATTATCACACTATTCTTATAGAATAGTGAGAACTACTATAACAATCATCTTGGACCATCACCCCATTCTCTGACTAATCCCAACTATATTCTCATTTCCTGAAAAGAACAATGAAAGAAAAGGGTGAGCTCAACTAGCCCAGTAAATAATATTATGACTAAGATAATGCAGAATAAATTATCGTTAGCCTTCAACAGTATAACAACTGATAGAATACAATAGACAACAAGTTTTAGATCAACAATGGCAGCGAAAATAACAATCCATTAGAAGAGTCAAGTGGAGCATGATATCTACTATCTTCTATGATTTAAAAACTTTATCATCAATTTTAGCGCTGAGACTCTGCTTAATAAATAATCCACATCACTGAATTATCCATGCACTACGGGCCAATGATATTCATTATTATCACATCCACGAATTATTCATGCACTACAGGCCAAAGATATTCGTGTTATCACCAATGGTCATGATCATGCCAAACAATAATTCATCTTTGCACCCTTAGCCGAAGAGAACCCATAGTCATGATCATACCAACAACTGTCCATCAATGCACTACAGGCCAGTGAGGACTTTTACCACATCATTTGTAACATTACAGGTTATGATTATACCGAATAATTCCTGGTCATAATCATACCAATCAACAGTCCATCTATGCACTACGGGTCAAAGATGACTTTTGTGACAACCCGAGAATTTAGAAAATTGTTTAAATCTTAAAATATTGAATTAAGGTTAAATAATAAACCTAGACATAAAATAAGTGAAAGGATTTGAGATTTTCGAGAAGGAATTTTATGAATTTAAAAATTTTCTGGTGAATTAATCAAGATTAAGTATATAAGTGTATATGTTCTGTGTGTATGATCATATATGTGAACAAAATATGGTTAAGGGTCAAGGGTTGACCAGATAACCTATATTAGTGTCAAACCCTAATATTATATTAAGAACGTCAACGTTTAGATAAAAAGTTCTTACGATTGATAAGAAGCCCTAAAATCGGTTCTGAAAACCCTAATTTCAGTTCCGGAAATTTGAAACCCTAATTCGAAAGTTGAAAACCCTAATTTGGGAGTGCAAATGCTAGTATAAAGTTTAAACATTATTAATAATGAGCTAATCAGGGATAACCCTAATTGATTAGTTGGAAAATCCTAATTTCTGGATTAAAAACCCTAATCTATAATTAGGGAAAATCTAATTGTTAATTTAATAAGTTTAATGTTAATTAGAAAAATAAAATTTGATCCTAATTATCTAGTCCTAATGTGATTAAGAAATCTTTAATATAATTAGGAAACCCTAATTATAATTTAGAAATCTTAATTTTTTAATTTAAAAAAAATTAATTTTTAAAACCTTGGAGTTAAACCCTAAGGGTTTGCACAAGTTACTAAAATACCCTTAAATGTATGGAAATGTCTAAAATGCCTTGGTGCATTATTGAAGTAGCTTGCAATTATTGCCCTATTTGTAATGGGTGACTAGCTAAGATATGCCCATGTGCCTTAAAAAATCCAAAGATCAGCCATATATCACAGCCATATTATTGCTTCCAAGTTTATAAATAATTGATGAGAGAGAAAGTTCAAAAATTTTGCTCCTTTGCTATCAAGCTCTCAAATAACTCTCTCTCTATCTAAACATCCGAAATCAATTAGTGATTCAGTCCCTAGAATGATCTATAGCAAGTCAAGAACAGTTCATGATGATCAGATTCAAAGATCTAAGCCTAGAAGGTATAAACCCTAAATTTTGTAAATCTTGTGTTTTGATGTTAGTTGTTGTTTAGAGTTGTGTTATAAGATGTCATTTAGTGATCTGGGTTGTTGGATCATGTATCCATATCATCTAGATGCACGATTTTGAAAGTTTTTAAAATATGGAAAAAATTGAAAAATTGGCCTGACAGCCATATGTCAGAGGCCCTAGATCCTTCTAGGTTTTTGATTTTTGTTGTTTTACGTTATAAATGTGTTCTATGTCATGTGGACTATGATCTGAAACTAGAAATAGGGCCAGATCATGAATATGTTGAGAGATATGAACAGCAAAAATGCGTTGACCGACCACGAAATCTGATTTCTGGGTAACCCAGAAACCCAGAAATCACCGACAAGTTAAACACCTCTGGCCCTTTGGCACTTGATACTCCGCCTTTAAACGTTGCCAAGTTAAACACCTCGAGATAAACTTCACAATCTCTCTCTCTCTTCATATTGCTCCACCAAAATATATGTCGAAGATCATGATACATTTTAGCACTTCTAGGGTGAATAGCAAACGGTGTGTTGTGTGCCTCCATCATGATTCTATGTTTCAAGTCTGAATCGTTAGGAATGCAAAGTATGGAGTTGACTCAAAGTATTCCTTTTTCATCTATTCTTACTTCTGGAATAGCACCTTCTTGCACTTTCTTCTTCATACGCATCAGCTCCGAGTCTGTTTACATTCTCAATCGACATTCTCAAATACTGCCATAAAACAAGGGTTAATTAAAGAAATCAACATATCACATAATATCCTTATATACTGACCAACCAACATATAAGCTTAGGTAGGACACACTAGCGAAGGATTTACTCGTCTCTCCCCTCCTAGTTCTATTCCCCGATCTCCGCCAGAGATTATATCCCTAAGCTCTGATACCAACTGTGACTCCCCCAAAATAGGTATACATCACCCATTCTGAGTCGCTAAATATATGGTACAAAAATAACTACAACTTTATTAATACAATTGTTGTGCAAAATACGACAACACTTGACTGTGAGTTTAAAATACAAATATTATCTTCTAGACAATATCCACACTCAATTAAGTCCTCATAACAATTATTAATACTTTATTTTATAAAAATGGTGAGGACTACTAAAATATATTTCTAAGACCATCATTTCATACCCCGACTAGTACTCGCTACATTCTCGCCTCCTGAGAAGAAAAATAGAACAAAAAGGAAAGGGTGAGCTCAACTAGCCCAGTAAAGAATATTATGACTAAAATAATATAGAACAAATTATCGTTAGTCTTCAACAAGAATCTAATAGAATACAATAGACAATAAATTTTAAATCAATATTCGCAGCGGAAATAATAATTTATTAGAAGAGTTAAGTAGATAATGAAATCTATTATCTTTTATATATGAATTTAAAAGTCCATCATTGATATTTTATCCCTGTAACATCAATCAATATATATATCTGGAATCAAATGTTCATCTTTTCACTACAAGCGAAAGATATTCATCCGTTGGTCATGTTCATCTAAACACATGTTCATCTTTGCACTACGGGCCAAAGATATTCATCAGAAAATCATTCATCTTTGCACTGCATGCCAAAGATATTCAGTTATATCATCATTTAGGGTTGAGGATGATGAAAAATCTTTTAAAGAAAACGAATCCAGTGAAACAAAAGAACAAATATTAAGGATTCGTACTTTAAACAATCCGAGTTCAAAAATACTTCATAAATAATCATAACGAAGTAAAATTCAAGAATGATCAAAACATGGATACAATCAAAGCTAGTATCCATAATAGACATCTTGGACAAAAATGAAAATTTAATTTTTTCGGTAAATAGTGCCGTATTCGTGAATAGTGCCGTATACGTGAATAATGCCGTATACGTGAATAGTAACCCCGACACAAAAAGTTCTAAATTTGATAAAAAGTTTAGACTAATATTTCAGCATAATGATATTGAAAGAATAATATCATTTATAAAAGAAATAACATCCCTTACCTCCAAAAAGACAGTACTTCTGACGGAAATACTGGATATAGTGCTGAAGGAACTTGCACCGTATAGCAACTCTCAAAGTACAAAAATACTCAAAAAAATACGCTCGATATTATAGAGAGAAAACTTTAGTTTCTGGTATGATTTTTAATTCTAACCTAAACACCTTATTTATAGAAAAATGCTTAGAACACCAAAACAAAAGATTTAATAATATATATATATATATATATATATATATATATATATAATTTTCAAGCCCACCTTAGACAACTGATCTCAGCTCATTATGCACATGTTAGTGAAGCCCACAAGACAAAAAAAAACGTATCTTAATAAACATAATTAAAACTTCCAAAAATCTATTATTTCGGAACTTCAATAATTCATAATAAATAGCCCTTTTATCAGAAAAATTCTAACCTCATGTTCTTTTCATAGGAAATTTCATTTTCTATAACTTTTCACAAGAAAATTTTTTCAAATTCCAAATAAAAATTGGCCGAAATCTACAAACGGACGATTTTATAGGCTATAATCAAATTTCAGTCAAGAAATAGGGTCCACAAACATGAAAAATATGTTTTAATCATTTAATGCAATAAAAATACTCTTCCTCCTCATATACTCATATATCCCATATTCATTGTAAAAATATCATCATTATTATATTGTAATAATATAATAAAATATTATTTTATCAAAAAAGATAAAATATCAATTTTTAGAATCACAATACTGACAACCAGGCAGTTTCCAAGAAAGAGGGGGCTTTTCAATAAGGATTTCTCCTTACTGGCGTGCAATTAGGTGACCAAACCTCTCCTTAGACATAACTTTCTAGACATTACCAATAATGTTATCTAATAATATTATTCAGATAATATGAATTATTGCTCCGATAATAAAAAATACTGTGTTGTGATAATTATTAAAATAATAATAATATAAAATATCAACGCAGCAATTATTGGATCAATAAAATAAAATACTGAACAGTAATTACTGTAACAATTATTGAGTAGTGCCTTCTTACCTAAGAATCAATAATTGGTGCAATACCGTGTGCTACTGTGTTTTAACCACCTGGTATTTCAACAGTATTAACGGTAACAACTACGCCGTTACTTATAAATAACTTATACTTGTCGTTTTTTTCATCCAATCGCTTTCCGTTATGGGGCCCACACAAGGCTGCGCCGTCGTACGAATATTCCCTGACAGTAAGAATATTCCACGACCAAACGAATATTTCTCGACAACAATGAATATTTCATAACCACTTGCTTACTTGAAATATTTGCGCCTTTCACCCATAACTAACCACATTAATCAAATCAACCCTTACTATTTCAAAATAATAAATAGAGGAATTTAAATTTCATTTATCAATAATTTGGGGTCTTACAAATATGGTTTAAGGTATTAAAAATACTTTGATGTATTATAAATATATTATAATATTATGTTATGATTTTTATTAATATTTAATATTAAATAAATATTAATGATAAAGGAATTATGTGATATTTAAATTCTTATAAATACAATATTAATGATTGAAAAATCATTTTAAATGATAATAATTGTCTGAAAATTATTATGAGCTTATGAAAAATATTTTGATTGATAATATAATTATCTAAGATAATTGTTAAGTGTTTAGGCAGAGTTTAACGGAACTTAAACTCGATATTTATCCGACTAGGCCACCGGGATGTCAGAATTGTACCGAAGTCTACTCAGACTGTAAAAGTTTGACTTAAGGTTAGTCCTATGTGTGTTATAGACTTATAGAGTTATGTGATAATGTGTTTAAGTTATTTTAAATACTGTGATGATATTATTCTAATTTGTATATCGATATTATGTATATATTAGGTTCAGACAAAGTTTATTAAAATGCGTAACGATAATCAACGGAACAGGCAAGTTTTTCTTAACTCGATCTCGAGTTGTATTATTCAATTATACTTGTGGTTAATAAATTTTGATTGCCATGTCTAAGAATTATTAAATCGCACTCTGTGCATACTGCATGTTTTCATCAGGTATGAAAGGCTGATCACCTTCATTACCATTCAGTCCAGATCTATATATGTTCATGTTCAATGTTTGTTCAGCTATGAAAAATTTGCTCATGCTAGTTCGCAATTATGTTATAGAACTGTAGCTAGCTTTTGTTCAATTATTTCAATCATGATATCTCCTTAATTTATTGAACTTAAACTTGTTGGGCAAACTTATTGCTCACCCTTACTATATCATGATTTAACATTACAGATTAAGCCGAATACGTCGAATACAGGAAAGGACAAGACCAAGTCCAGCTTGGGATAATATGTGCGGCTAAATTGTAATAGTATAGTATGATAATAATGTAATATGTTAGTCAGGTTATGAATTTTGTATATGTGAAGGTTACTCGACCTTGAGGAATAGTGTGTAAATGTATTGTATAAACAATTTATATTTATATCTTCTGCAATAGTTATAGAATGATTGTAATAGTGATAGATTAATTGTACCAGATCCGTGGTAATTTGGGACCCGAATTCGGGGTGCTCTCAACTTTAATCACAATATAAGCATGAGGATGATGACAATGATATAAGAATTCAATCAAATGAGATCAAGGATAAATATTAAAGATTTATAATTCAATTTATTCGGAGTTTAAAAATGTCCAAATTGTCAACATGATACTGCTTTGTGGAGTAAAATTCAAGAATAATATTCACGTATCAAAAATAATTTAGAAAAAAAAGAAATCAATTTTTTTTATCATGAATAGTACCTGAGTGAATATTACCCGAGTGAATAGTACCCCGTGAATAGTAATTCGTGAATAGTATCCTGTGAATAGTGTCGTACGTATGAATAGTACCGTACGTATAAATAGTGTCGTATGTATGAATAGTACCCATGAATAGTACTCTGACATGAAAAACTTAAAATTTAACAAGAATATTTAGAAAAATATCATTGTGAAACAATACTAAATGAAGCGCAAATTTCAAGGATATTCTACTAATTTCAAGGAGTATAAAAGCAATACTTAACAAAATGAATGTAGAATTCAGAATCTTAAACGAAATAATATTAGTTACATACTACAGAGTATTGAAGAAAATATTATTTCATACGAATATTAAACAAAAATAATATCCCTTACAACTGTTGAACGAAAATAATATTCCTACGAATATTGAACGAAAATAATATTCCTTACGAATATTGAACGAAAATAATATTCCTTACGAATATTGAACGAAAATAAAATTCCTTACGAATATGAAAAATAATATCGTAAGCGAATATAAAATAAATAACACCACTTACTTTAAAAAAAATGAGTATTTATGACTGGTATAGCGGATATATTCTTGAAGAAAACTTTCACTATTTCCTACACTCAAAGCTTCCTTAAACTTAAAAGAAATACGCTCAATATTATAGAAGAAGAATTCTATGATTCTGGTGTGATTTTTATTTCTAAACTAAGCATCCTATTTATAGGAGAATGGAATGATATTATTTAGAAAAATTCTCACGGACTGCACAGTACATTCACGGGTGTCAAATCATTCAGCCGAATTTTTGAAAAATTTTGATTTACTATGTAATAAAATATTCTAATAAAACGAAAACTTTAAATAAAATATAATATATTCTATTTATAATCTAATAAAATAAAACTTATAATATATATATATATATATATATATATATATATATATATATAAATATATATGGGCAATGATCCATAGCATCTATTTGCTATGGATCAAAAAATAGCATATAGCATCTATACATTTCATTGCAAAAATAAAGGGCTGAGATTTGCGAGAGGTTACACCGTCCGCTAGTATTTCTAGCGGACGGGATTAAAATTAATTTTGGTCAGAAATGCCCCCACTCAGGCCAAAGAAATGCAAGCAATCGAACGAATTGGGTTAAACAATTTGGGCAAAACTACAGCCCCTAAGTTTTCAGTCTCATAGGCGATTCCTCAATTTCATCATTCAATTCTCTGCCAAAACCCGTCTATTGGAATGTTTAGTGATTCCTCAACTCCATCAACGATTAAGAGCAACCAAAACCCTTCAATTGGAATCGCTAGTAGTGAATTCGTAGCGGATATGTGGAAGATTTAGTTGCTGAGATATGAATTGTGATATCTTTTCTTTTTGCTTCACTGTGGATTTTGATGATTGAAGATTAAGCTAGCTATTTCGAGAGATTGGGGGCAATCCTTTGTTAAGGACTTGTATTTTCCACTTTCTCCTGTTCCTTTTGGTGGTCTCCGACATGTCTTTCTTCTTTTTAATTAAATTATTTTATTATCTGTTGCTTGCAAGAGATGATTTTTAGAATGTCTAATAAGCATCTGACATTGATTGGATTTGAGTTTACAGAACTTGGTTAGATTACTGACATGGATTGGATTTGAGTTTACAGAACTTGGTTGTGAATTGGATTTATAGAATTTGTGTCCTTCTGTGACTTGGATTTGAGTTTACAGAACTTGGTTAGCTAGCGGACAGATTAAAAATTCCATCATTCCTGCATTGCTTTGGCCTGAGTGGGGGCAGTTCTGACCAAAATTGATTTTAATCCCATCCGCTAGAAATACTAGCGGATGGTGTAACCTCTCTTTAAATCTCAGCCCTTCATTTTCGCAATGGAAGGTATAGATGCTATATGCTATTTTTTGATCCATAGCAAATAGATGCTATGGATCATTGCCATATATATATATATATATATATATATATATATATATATATATATATATATATATATATATATATATTAATAAAACTCCCTCCCTGACCATTTCTTCCCCCCCCCAATTTCCCCCGTGACCTTACTTTAATATATATATATATATATATATATATATATATATATATATATATGTAACAAAACTGAGATAACTTTCTCTCGACGATTTTAAAAAATGTGTAAGTGGGGGTCCATATAATACGTCAAACTTACAACAAATACTTTATAAAAATCTCATCTAATTATCTCAACTCACTAGGCTTCACGAAACACATTTTTAATAATATTCACCATTAATATTATAACTCACAATATTAACAACAAGATCATTCCCATGAAAGAGGGGACTTTTCGATAAGGATTTCTCCCTATTGGGGCACAATTAGATGACCAAACCCCTATCCTCGACAGAACTTTCTAGACATCTTCAATAATGCAAATAATAATATGAATAACTTTGTCATCTCAATTATTGATTTAATAATATAAAATATTATGGCAATAATTGAACCAATAACGTGAGATACTATACAGCAATTACTGTGGCAATAATTGAAATAAAACTGAATGACTTCTCACGTAAGCATCAATAATCAAAGATACTGTACAATACCGTGTACTACTATACAACCACGCGTATTACTGTACTTTTATCACCGGGTATTTTAACAGTTAACGGTAAAACTTTCGCCATTATTTTTATAAAAAGATATTTTTGTCATTTTCTAACTCCGAAAATAATTCCGTTGTGGGGTCCACCAATGATTGTGCCGTCGTACGAATATTCTCTGATAAAACGAATATTCCCCGACCAATCGAATATTTTATAACAACTTGCTTACTTTGTAAAATTTGTAAATATTACCCACAACTATAACATTATATCAAATTCACACTATAATATTCAAAATGATATTTAAAGAGAAAAAATTCATCTTTATTCATAAAAGTTGGGGTCTTATATTCAGTCCCTGTTCAAACCTTCTTGATTTCCTCTCATCCGCGTGTACTTGGTACGTTGCGAACCTAGCCAACTCATTGAATTTTGCCGCATAGTCTAATACGGACATATTGCCTTGCGTCAATTCTAGAAATTGTACCTCCATTTGGTTTTGCGAGCTTGTTGGGAAATACATCTTGAAGAACATCTCCTTCAACCTCTCCCAAGTGATCACACCTTCTCCTCCACAGACCTTATTTGCTTGCCACCAATAACTGGCTTCTGATTTCAGCATAAATGTTGCGTAGGCAGTTTTCTGGTCCTCTCTGACCCTGGCGACGTCAAAAACTTTTTCCATCTCTATAACCCAAGTTTGAGCTTCTATCGGGTTCATGGAGCCTTCAAATTCTAGCGGTCACACCGCCTTAAAGTCCTTGAACATTGTATTTGGTAGAGCTTGAGATTGATTGTTAATCGCTCCAGCCAATAAGTTAACCAACAACTGAACGGGGTTAGCATTGGTGTCGTTGTTGTTTTTCAACCCTTCTTGGGCCGGTTGATGGATTGGTCTTGTTTTTAGCAGCATATTTCTGTTAAAATATACGCTTATTAGGTCTTTATTCAATCCCTTAAATATTTAAGGCTTAACTAAAATATTTAAACATAATCACTTAACACATTATCTCAAATAAACTCTGATATTTTATTTAAATCGAAAGTTTTGCCGCATAGTCTAATACAGACATATTGCCTTGCGTCAATTCTAGAAATTGTACCTCCATTTAGTTTTGCGAGCTTGTTGGGAAATACATCTTGAAGAACATCTCCTTCAACCTCTCCCACGTGATCACACCTTCTCGTCCACAGACCTTATTTGCTTGCCACCAATAACTGGCTTCTGATTTCAGCATAAATGTTGCGTAGGCAGTTTTCTGGTCCTCTCTGACCCTGGCGACGTCAAAAACTTTTTCCATCTCTATAACCCAAGTTTGAGCTTCTATCGGGTTCATGGAGCCTTCAAATTCTAGCGGTCACACCGCCTTAAAGTCCTTGAACATTGTATTTGGTAGAGCTTGAGATTGATTGTTAATCGCTCCAGCCAATAAGTTAACCAACAACTGAACGGGGTTAGCATTGGTGTCGTTGTTGTTCTTCAACCCTTCTTGGGCCGGTTGATGGATTGGTCTTGTTTTTAGCAGCACATTTCTGTTAAAATATACGCTTATTAGGTCTTTATTCAATCCCTTAAATATTTAAGGCTCAACTAAAATATTTAAACATAATCACTTAACATATTATCTCAAATAAACTCTGATATTTTATTTAAATCGAAAGTTTTAACATCATGCGATTGCATCACTGCCATTTACATCATCTATCCCGAGATAAAGAATCTACAGGATTAAATCATCATAATATTCCTTTGTTTATAAGCACATCGAAATTTACATTTTTAACTAACATAGATATTCACATAATTCATATTGTTCCTATCACGGCCTATTAAGACGTCGAATAGCTTCTCTGCGCTCTTCTTCCATGATACGAAACATCATTCTGTGATCCAACATGTACGAAGGTAAGTCCTCGAACTGAATTGGATAGTACATAACTCGATCCTAGGCCTTGTTCACTGCAGTGTTGAATGCATAATCCATCTTCACCATCTTGACCTTCTTTTCTTGTACCTCTTCCTCGGCTACATCTACTCTCTAGGAAGCCTTCTCATAAACATCTTCAACTCTGGCTCATTTGGCGGATTTCTATCTCAGATCATCCTTAAGCTTTGCAACCTCTGCCACCAGCTCCTCATTGTCACCCTCTAGGTGAATCAATTTCCACTCCACATTTCCAAGACGTGCATCAAGACCTTGGATTTCCTCATTCTTATGTCCTATAGTGGTCTGGAGTTCATCTACCAACTCTTCGAACTCTGTGACTCTATCCTGAAGCTCAATGTTACGGCCATACACCTTGTCATACATCTGAGCTGTAATAGAGTTTGGTGGGAACTCATCTTGCTCCTAGTCCTCCTCAGGATCCTCCTCTAGATCAAACTCAGGCTCATGCTCCTGACCAACAACAGTGATCAACGGAGATGGCTCTCTCTGCACCAACTGCTCCCGGACGACATGAATGTCTCGGGGCTCCTCCTCTCTAGGTACTCGGGGTTTCTCCTCCCCAGCTCGACTAGACCCTCCAACATCCGACATCTTGACAACACAATTTTAAGTTTTAGTTACTAATCAATACTCGCGAGCACATAAGTTTATCACATAAGCACATAGTGTCTTTTATTATCTTCAATGAATTAAGTAATTCATTTCTTAGAACTCGATAAGAGTTTATCACCACTATGTTCTCAATCTCCTATAAGGCTACTACCTAAGGTTGTTCCCCCATCTAAGGTTAATAACCTACAGCTCTGATACCAACCTGTGACACCCCCAAATCCGGGTACTTCAATTCCCACAGAATTTGGTGTTCACTGTACAAACATCATATGTCTATCTACCCATAATAATTGAAAACCATAAATAGATAGAAATAAATCATTTCCTTAAGGAGTTACAACATCTGAATGTAAATACATCAATCCTAGGTCATACTAACCTTAAATCTTAAATGCGAAAACATAAACAAATAATAAGTCTTACACAACTTTAACGTAAGTTTGAAACATAAATATATCAAATAAACAACTAGTTTTCATCACTTGTTAACCTTGCTCTTGCCTTTGCTAGAAGAAGGCTTGTCGGACCTTTCGTTCTTAACTGCAATGTTATTATTACGCAAGGGTGAGCGCGATTGCCCACAAGTATAATAATGTAACAATAATATAATAACATGCGAGTGAATTAAAGACTTCTGAAATAAGAAAACTCGGCTTTTGAATCAAGAATGAATAACAAGAATCAAAAGTACTTTTGAGCGTCATAAGACCTTGAACTTTGTCCTAGGTTGTCAAGTGTTTATACTTGAAACCTTTAACAGTCATAAGATTATGGACTCTTCTTCTTGTACTTAGGGGGATCAGCCCTTAGTACTATACTATGCATAATATCTTAAAGCTAAAGCATAATTTATCCCCTATAACAGGGTTGTTCATCTCAGTTTGACATTAGAGCCCGCTCCAAAGGAAATTTGGTTTGGATAAGCTCAACAAGGATTCTGAAATTTAGAATGTTCATCAACTATGGACTAGTCGAATCAATAAGGGTTCGCTAGTCTTACAAGGTTCAACACTAAATGATATTCAATTTGAATAATAAACTCAATAGGTATACAATGGAAAAAGCATTGTATAACAGGAATCATTGTAACGACCCCAAAATAGGTCCATTCCATCCAACCCATTCTGAGTCGCCAAATACATAGTACATTAAATAACTGCAACTTTATTACAACAATTGTCATATAAAATACAACAACACATATGCTGTGAGTTTGGATACAAATATATACTAAATGTGACTTATGTCCCAACCGTGGACAACACCTCACAATGACACCTTACATAAAGGTATAGTCAAAAACTGTTTTAGAAATTAGAATCTTTGGAAAGTGCTCAAGGAAACCTTCGTACATGGGAGCCATGCTTCTAGGTTGTGATAGATATCATATGGCCACAGAATTATCCTTGGTTGACCCAATATACCCCAAAAAAAACGAGAAGATTACTATCATATTCTTCCCAATGGTGAGTCTTCTCTTGACTTATCATTATCTCCACTGTCTCTAATTGAGAATTATACTTAAACAAATACCAAGATTATATAGGTAGTGCTCGTAAATATACTTAGCAAGTGGATGAGCACAATCCTGTCTTATGATGACACGTGGTTGTATTGCATTAGACATCTTGTATGGTAGTGGCAAAACACCCTTCCAACGTTGGGTTCGCCTCACCTTATTGGATTCACCAAATATAACTACTAAATGAACCTTTCTATACTGCTTAGGGAGAACTCCATAGCTAGAAACCACCGTTCTATTCCCTTGTTACCCCCGCTCGACCCAGCTACACTCTTATTACCTGAAAAGGAATTGTGAAGCAAAAGGGTGAGCATAACTAGCCCAGTAAAGAATACCATGACTAAAGATAATTAAATTATCAATAGCCTTCATCAGTAATAAATCAAAGATTTAGAACATATGGTAGATGATAAAACTTCTCAACCATAGTTACAGCGGAACGAGCAATCCATTAGAAGAGTCAAATAGACTATAAATTCTATTATCTTCTCCACTTTAAAAGTCCACCAACAATGTTTTATCCCTGTAACATCAATCAACAATTCATGTCCACAATCACGTGTATAACTCATAATCGTAATTGTTGTTCTAAATTCCTTTTCATCACCTGAAACATCAAAGATCATGGTTATACCAAATCACAGTTCATGTTCATAATCATACTAACAAATTCATCTTTGCACTACGGGCCAACGATATTCGTCAACAGTTCATCTTTGCACTACTGGCCGAAGATATTCAAGAACAGGTCATCTTTGCACTACGGGCCAAAGATATTCGTCAACAGTTCATCTTTGCACTACTGGCCGAAGATATTCAACAACAGGTCATCTTTGCACTACGGGCCAAAGATATTCATCAACAATTCATCTTTGCACTACAGGCCAAAGATATTCCTCAACAGTTCATATTTGTACTACATGCCAAATATATTCATCAACAGTTCATATTATAACCATTTCAATTATCAATATATAATCATTTCAGAATTTATATAAACAATAATTATAACCATGTTAATCAATTCATCTTTACACTTAAGCTAAAGATATTCAATTATAAATTCAATGGTCATGATCATACTAGTTAACAATTCATCTTTGCACTACAGGCCAAAGATATTCCTCAGTCACGATCATACCAATAATTTACCCATCTTTACACTCAAGTGAAAGAGAAATTCAACATCAGGGTTATAAAAATGTTATATATGATAATAAAAATAATATGATCAACAACTGCATTTATTTTTAAGAGCAACAATCATAAATCAACGATAATTTGGTCAGAAAAAGAAACCAATTTTTATCGTGAATAGTACCTGTAAATAGTAACTCGTGAATAGTAACTCGACACAAAAAGATAAAAATTCCACAATAAAATACATACCAATATTTCGGTATAATGATATTGAAAGAATAATATTTCTTAAGCTTATAAATAATTTATTTTAATTGTTTACACTTTACTAAATAATGCATTTAATCATCCTAAAATGTCAAACTCATAAGATTTCATCACCGATAACCAAAAACCCTCATAAAAAATCTGCATATACCTCATATAGGATTCTCAAGCCATAAAATTCTATTTTCTAATTTTCTTACTTCACAAAACATATTTAATTCATTTACTCATAAGTAGACCATTTTCATGAAAAATACCAAATCAGTTCCAAAAATATTTCTTTTCTAGGATTTAGTATAATATAGTCCCATAATGAACATATATTTTTCTCATAATTTTAAAATGTCATTTACTATTTTTCATATGGCCAAAACAGCCGAATATTTAGATATTTATCAAAAATTATACTTTTATCTGCAAATTCCGAAATTCACAGAGTACACTGATATTATATAGATATACTTCCAATAAAAATTTCATCAATTTTGGAGTTAACCACAAGGAGTTATAAGCGGTTACTTTTAAAATAGTCTTTTCTCATAAAATTCATAACTCTTAATCTATACATCCAAAAATCACCATTTTTGGACACAATCAATAAAACTCATCAAAATATCATTTCAAATTTTTCTAGAATTTTCTGAAGGTCGGAAGAAGTACGAACTTAAAAATATAATAACCCTTAAAATCCCTTACCTCAAAAATACAGTATTTCTGACTGGAATGCAAAGCCGAAGGAAACTTGCACTGAATAGCAACTCTCAAAATATCTAAATACTCACAAAATATGCTTCATAATATAGAGAGAGAAAGAGAGAAAACTTATGTTTCTGGTGTGATTTTCAATTCTAACTTAGCCCTGTATTTATAGAAAAATGTTAGCACGCCGAAGCAGACTTGACCTGCAACCTAATGGCTTTACCTGCTACTATTCCACCCACCAAAAATTAGCCATCTTCTCCAACAACCAAAAGTGGGGCCCACCCATTTCTAAAATTTCCCACCAAAATTATTTATAACCCTAATTTTCGAATCAGTCACCTCTTAAAATTCATAACAAATCATTCGTTCATTTTTAATGGTTCAAAATTTGTGAACATATATTCAACTTATATATGTATAACATATCCAAAAATTACCACGATCCAACGGTCGGATCAAAAATTATAACTCACGCAATATATCTCAAGAACACTAATTATCGGATTATAAATCCTTCGGACCAGTTTCATTCGAAAATTCACCATGAAATATCCACAAAGAATTTTTGGGTGATTCCAAATTCTACGGTTAGCTTACTTCCAGGGATTTCTTTTGATATATGGCTCATCTCCTAACTCATTATATACAAAGAGTTATGGATTTTACAAAATCAAGTAATAAACTAATTTTTCTGAAAATCCCATATTTTGTTCTCCATTTCGATAAAATACTGATAAAATACCTCATCATTAATTCCTTCATTTATAACCACATAAATAAATCTATCATTTATATCCACATCAAATAAATATTTTCTTATCATATAAATCAATAATTAATTATTCATAAATAATATTACAGAATCACAATTATGACAACCAGGCAGTTCCCAGGAAAGAGGGGGCTTTCCGATAAGGATTTCTCCTTACTGGCGCGCAATTAGATGACCAAATCTCTCCTTAGACAGAACACTCTAGACATTGTCAATAATACTATCTAATAATATTATTTTAAATAATATGAATTATTGATCTGATAATGGAGATGATGTGCAGTGACAATTATTGAGCAACAATAATATAAAATATCAACGCGGTAATTATTGAATCAATAAAATAAAATATTGAACAGTAATTACTGTAACAATTATTGAGTAGTGCCTTCTTACGTAAGGATCAATAATTCAAAAATACTGTGTAAAACCGTGTGCTACTGTGCAAACACGCGTATTAATGTATTTTAACTACCGGGTATTCTAACAGTGTTAACGGTAATAACTACGCCGTTATTTATAAAAACTCAATTTTGTCGTTATCTTCATCCGACAGTTATTCTGTTATGGGGCCCACAAATGACTGCGCCGTCATATGGATATTCCCGACAAAAAGAATATTCCATGACCACACGACTATTCACCGACAACAATGAATATTTTATAACCACTTGCGTATTTTTGAAAAAAATTCATATATCACCCTTAACTTTAACATTTATCAATTTAACCATTTACTGAATAGTAATTAGAAGAAAAATTGAATACTTTTATTTCATAAAATTCTGGATCTTACAATCATGCTTTAAAAGAATAATAACATCTAATATGAAATCTTGAACTTAATCAATAAATAACAAGAACTTACTCGATATAGAATATGAGTCTAGAACATGCTCAAATAAAGTTTAGGGTTAGAAAACTTGCTCAATGTAAAGATGTAAGGTTTAGAAACTTGCCTCGTGCGTAGATTACACCAAATAAGCTGAGATTGGCATTGCAGCGCGACTGACGCTGCAGCTCAGACTATAAGCTTAAGCCTGGCGCTGCAGCTCGAATTTTAAGCCTGGAGCTGGCGCTGCAACGCGACACGCCAGTTCCAAAATATGAAGTTTGCAAAAAAACATAGAACAAAGCCATAACTTCCAATTTCCTTGTTCATACATTAATTTAAGCATACCAAGATACTATAATTCATATATGATCATTATCTAACCTTTCTAGCATGATTTTAACAACTTAATTTATACAATTACTTGAATCAAATCACATAATTTCACTATTCTTATGAAAAAAATCCATTTTTAACATTATTAAAGAAATCAAATATTGCGAACTCGTTTTTCGACCATATCAATCCGTTTAAGTTTCGTTCTTTTCGTTTTTACATGTATAAACAAAATCATTCATCAATTTACCGATTAATATGCAATTTAAACATAAATTTTTGTACTTATATGCCATATTCATAAATTTTTCTCTGTAAAACTATAAAACTCCGATTACGACATATTTATATGAAATTGATGGTCTGAAAACATACATAGATGGTAGAAAATGTTTATATATTATCATGTATATACACATAAATCATCAATTCATGCATTGATCATATAATATTTATTTTACAGAGAACTCAAAACACCTGTTAATGGAAAAACTCTGATTCTAGCATGTTTTCATGAAATCAATTACTCTAATCACATAAATATATGATATAAACATATTGTAAACATATACTAACATATACATAACATCATATACTCATTAATTAACAATCTCTTCAATCATAGAGGACTTTGAAATAGTTTTTCATAGAAAATATATGAACGTAAATTACAGTTTGGGTTGAAGAGATTACCCTGCTAGTTTGTGTAGATTAGTAGGAGATGAAATTCTTCTCAATTTCTTCTTCGATCTCACAATTTTCTCTCTAATTCTCTCTGAACTTATTTTCCAGACTTGCAAATTATGATTTGAATAAAAGACGTATATTATAACTGATGTCGTTGTGGTCAGTTAATTCCTTCGTGGGTTAACTGCCCAAACTCCTCTTAGGGCCTTGTTTAGCTAGCCTTTAAAAGGCTCTTTCCCATTTAATTTAATTAATCTCTTATTATATAGTTTAATAATGTCACACCTATTTAAGCAATTAATCAAATATCTTATTTAATTTAAATAAAATATAATAATTTCTCATTAATTCACATAGTCACATAATTAAATTCTCATTTATTAATTATGTCAAATCATTAAATATCTAATTAATTATTAAATTAATTAGAATAACATTATGCTTATTAAATAATTCATTTGATCAAATAAGTTTAATTAAATACACACTTTTGAATAATAAATTCTCCACATTAATTTAATCAATGTAACACATATAATTAAATTAATCTATCACAAATTCATCAATTACTTATTTAACCTAATAATTAAATCATCGAAAAATATTTATTTAATTTAATAAATATTCAAATTAAATTACAAAAATCTCGTTCGTCACCGTTGTTGGCTCCTGTTTAGCCTTCCCAATCCACCACCAAACACATTCATATTGCTAGGGTTTCAACTCAGAAAATCTCTGATCCAAATCAATTTTCTCTCTCTTATGCTCGACGATGGCCCTACGAAGAACAATCGCCGGCCATTTCGATCCAATAGAAATAGAGATTCACCGCTGACCATTTTGATCAAAATGCAGTCTAAACAAACTTCAATCGCGAGCTTATCATGGAATCGGTTTGCAAAAGTTTCCTCAGTTGGTTTCTCCACCGGCGTTCAATCAACCAGTCGGCGAGGCTGCCAGAGTTCTTCTCAATTTTGATCGGTGACAAGTTGGGGGAAAAGCTGTGGCCAAATAACATTGCTGGAGATAGTATCTGTTTCGACGGACTGATCTCTTCGGTGACTGCTCTGTCGGGCAGAATATCTGACCATGATCCGATCAGCATTGAAGAAGATTCCGGCGAACTCGATTTCATACTCCGAGTTCGTTAAGGTTTGTTGTGAGGTGTCTGAAAACCATGAGCGAGGTTTAGAGAATACAAAAATGTTGGATGAGGTCGAAAATGTCATCATTTTGGGATCTGAAATTTTGATGAGATTATTGCTCTTGTTTTTCTTTAATTTGGGGGAAATGAATTGTTTCGTTATAAAGATTAATCCTTGCAAAATAATAACAGCTAGGCCCGTGGTGCTCGGGTGATCATTGGACCAAAATTTCAAACTGGTGGTTTTGAGTTCGAATCGATGGAGCGACATATTTTTGGGATAAATTTCGAAAATAGCCACGTCAACTCGTTCACGTGTAAAATAAAACAAAAAATACCTACGTCAGATCTGACACGTGTGCCATGTAGGCGCCACGTAGGCAGGTCAACACACATGTGGCGTCTGGGCTCAAAGTCCAAATCTTTTAATAGAAAGGGGCTCAATTTACGTTGACCAAAAGAGAAGGGCTCAATACCCAAAAACCCCTAAAGTTCAGTGGTCGACTTTGTATTTTACCCTCTTTAATACTAAAATAAAATAATAATAATAAAAAACCCTTACAATACTGAGTTGACAAAAAAATCTTAAAATATTGAGTCAAAAAAAATCTTAAAATATTGAGTCGACTTCAGACCAACGAAAATAACTCGTTTTTATCTTGTTATATTTTTGTATTGTTTAATTAATATCACAGTGGCAAAAGTACAACAATCGTAGTCCATCAATAACATTCTTCTTTTTTCCCCTTTAAATTTATATTTTTACAGTGAAATTACAAGTATAGAGGACAACATGCGATTGAAAATAATTAAACCAATTAAAAACCTTATAAACTGAAAACTATAATATCATATTCAGTAATCAACAAATTAAAAATTTTAAATTACTAATAAAGTATTTATAATGTAGACCAAACTAACATTCACTCATCATTAGTGAATAATATCAACATTTATAAGAAAGAGATGTAAAAATATTATATTTACATATTCCTATAATGTTTGTGTTAAATCTTGGGTGAGGTAATTGTGTTTGATAAACCTGGGAATTAAGATCTGAATGATTATGATGTCTTAATAAATTAGATCATCTGAATGGTTATGAGATCTGAATCTAAAAAATTATTTGATAACTAAAAAGTAAGTTATCTCTAGACCTGTCAAACGGGCCGAGCTGGCCCAAACGGGTCGGGCCTCTGACGGGCCGGGCCAAAACAGCCCAATTTTTCGCGAGCCGAAAAATGTAAGCCCAAAGCCCGCGGGTTCACGGGAGGAGCGATGGTATTTTATGCCTATTTTTTGACTTTTTTTTGGGCTTCAAGTGAACGGGCTGGGTCAAAAAGGCCCGATTTTCTGTGGGCCGAAAAAATACGGCCCAAAGCCCACTTTTTAGTGGGCAGGGCGGGCCAGCCCGCGGGTTTTGGGTCCATTTGCCAAGTCTAGTTGTCTCTTAATGATATTATTTTACCATTTAAAGGGTAAAATTTTATTTAATAATTTTAAATATTCAATTTAATAAAAATGAGTGCATAATATTGTTGTGACGCCCCCAAAATCAGGTATACATCACCCATCTTGGGTCGCCAGATACATAGTACAGAATACAAATACAACTTACTAATACAACTGTCGTGTACAATACGACAAAACATAAACTGTGAGTTTGAATACAAATATTATCTTCTAGAGAGTATTCATACTCAAAAAGAGTCCTTATTACATTTATTAACACACTATTACATAGAATAGTGAGGACTACTAACTAATACTATCATTCGAACCATCACTCCGTTTCCCGACTTGCCCCAGCTACGTTCTCATTTCCTGAAGAGAACAGTGAAAGAAAGGGTGAGCTCAACTAGCCCAGTAAGAAATATTATGACTAAGATAATGCAGAATAACTTATCATTAGCCTTCAACAATGTTAAACTGATAAAATATAATAGACATCAAGTTTAATTGCAGCGGAACATGCAATCCATTAGAAGAGTCAAGTAGCAAATAAAATCTACTATCTTCTATGATTTAAAAGGTTTTTCAACACTGTTATCGCTGATACTCAACTTAATAATAATCCACATCATCGAATCACCCCTGTATTACGGCCAAGGATATTCTTTAGTATCGCGATCACAATTATCCATGCACTACAGCCAAGAATAATTGTGTATTCATTAATGGTCATGATCATGCCAATAACTGTCCATCAATGCACTACGGGCCAATGAGGACTTTTACCACATCATTTGTAACATTACGGTCATGATTACACCGAATAATCCCTGGTCATAATCATACCAAGTCCATCTATGCACTACAGGCCACAGATGACTTTTAACAGAATATAAACATGAGGATGATGACAATGATATAAGAATTCAATAAAACAAGTTCAAGAATTAATTTATCCAAGAATTAATAACGTCCAAATTGTTAACATGATACTGCTTTGTGCAATAAAATTCAAGAATGCTTAGAAGAATATTTTCTTGAAAAAATACTGGATGAAACGCAACTATCAAGGATATTCCACAAATTTCATGGAGTATAGAAGTCAAAACTTAACCAACTGAGTATAATAAAGAATGGAATAACAAAAGAAATCACCATGCATGCGATAGACCGCACAGACAGGTTATTCCAACAGAATAATAAATAATGGAACCAGGTCCGGCGTAAACGCACAGACAGGATATTCCGACAGAATAATAAAGAACAGTATAATAAATAATGGAACCAGGTCCGGTGTAAAACACACAGACAGGATATTCCGACAGAATAATAATAAAGACGGAACCAGGTCTGGTGTAAAACACACAGACATGATGTTCCAACAGAATAATAGAAGAATGTCACCAAGTATAGAGTAGACCGCGTATACAGGTTATTCCAACAAAATAATAAGAAATGGAATAACAACAGTTCTCTTCATGAATAAGAAAGAATAACACCCTTACCTTAAAAGAACTGGATATTGAAAAAGTGAAGTAGCAGAATATTTGTATTCTCTCTCTCTTATTCTCTCTATACTTTCTCTCTATAGCTTGAATGAATTCGTGAAAAATAATGAAGCCCTAGGCCTCTATTTATAGAAAAACTGAGGGTGGCTCTTGGTCTTAACGAAGGGTCAAATGACTCTTGGTCCTAACGAAGGGTCAAATGACTCTTGGTAATTTTGAAGGGACAACTACTATTGACGAAAGTAATTACTATTGACCAAGGTAAATATTATTGACGAAGGTAATTACTATTGACCAAGGTAATTACTATTAACCAAGGTAAATACTATTGACGACGGTAATTACTATTTACGACGGTAATTACTATTGACGAAGAGACTCTTAGATGATGACATATGGCCCCCCATAAAAATAACCAAACTTACCACAACGTCTCAATTATTAATTTAATAATATAACATATTATACAGATGATACTATGACAATAATTTAAGAGATATGATGCAGCAATTACTGTAGCAATAATTGAGTATAGCTGAGTGACTTCTCACGTAAGCATCAATAATTAATACCGTGTGCTACTATGCAACCACGCGTATTACTGTACTTTTACTACTGGGTAGTTCAACAGTTTTAACGATTTTAACGGTAACACCTCAGCCGTTATTTTTATAGAAAGATAATTTTGTCGTTTTCTAACTACGACTATACTTCTGTTGTGGGGTCCACCAATGATTGTGCCGTCGTACGAATATTCCCCGACAAAAAGAATATTCCCCGACCAAACGAATATTTTAAAACAACTTGCTTACTTTGCAAAATTTATAAATAATACCCACAACTATAATATTATATCAAATACACACCATAATTATTTCGAGAAAATTAAATGTTTATTCATAAAATCTGGGGTCTCACAATTGTTGAATATATTTATATCAAAAAAAATTTATTAAGAGGTACCTCTTAATTATTAAGGTTGTGTTTGATAAATTTGAGAATTAAGATCTGAATGATTATGATGTCTTAATAAATTAGATCATTTGAATAGTTATGAGGTCTAAATTTAAAAAATTGTTTGATAACTAAAAAGTAAGTTGTCTCTTAATGACACTATTTTACCATTTTAAAGGGTAAAATTTTATTTAATAATTTTAAATATTCAATTTAATAAAAATGAGTGCATAATATTGTTGAATATATTTATGTAAAAAAAAATTATCAAAAAAATTTCATTAAGAGGTACCTCTTAATTATTAAGATTTCATTTTCTGTGTTACTAATTAAGAGGCATTCAGAGGTAATAAAAAAACAAACAAACAGCATCATGTCTCTTAGCGAATAAGAGACAGTTCATTAAGAGGCAATTAGATGTAAACAAACTGCACCTAAGATTTCATTTTCTGTCTTACCGATTAAGAGGCATTCAGAGGAAACAAAAAAAAACAAACACTATCATGCCTTTTAACGAATAAGAGACAACACATTAAGAGGCAATCAGATGTAAACAAACAACACCTTACTCCTTATGTTCCAAAGATAAAGCACCCTTTCAATTTTAATAATAATTACAAAGAAAAATATGGTATATGTTGCAATACTCTATTAGATAGCTTTTTAGGCATTAAACTTCTGATAAATAAATTAGAGACATATTTATAACAGGTAAAGTTTGGATTTTGAAATTTTATTATTAATAAGAATTAATATTTGAATCTTATAAGAGTTAAAATGACTCATTCTATTCTCAAAGTTGTATATAAAAAAAAATTATTTATGTGTTTTCACTTTTATGCTGTCAAAATGATTTTTACTTTTAATTTTTCAAATCACCACAACAAAAAATTAATTTCACTTTCAAATTTATAAAAGATAGATAAAAAAACAAAAAAAAATTACTAAAAAAATACTCCGTTCGTCACACATAAGATTTCTAAGTACACAATTTTATCCTCCACAAAATATCTAAAATACATAATTTAAATTTATAATTTTATATGAAATTTTTCCCCCCCTCAAAATACTTAAGTAGGATACTACTTTTAGGGAGAAACAAAAAAGAATTATTATTTACTTACGCTTTAATTTTTTTAATTAATGTAAAATTTTGTACTTGATACATTTTTATGAGACTGACAAAATTTTTAAAACCCCTAATATCATTGACTAATAAATTTAGGAAACTGATAAATCCACAATAAAAAATAATATTTTTATAACAAAATTGTCGTTATAGATTCTGTAATAACGATTTTTACCGTCGTTATATATCTATAGTGATATTTTTGTTGTGAAAATATCAGTTTCCTAAATATATAAAGTAATTAACTACGTTTGGATTTGAAGAATATAAGTGAAAGAATGAAATAAAATAAGGAATGAAATGGTGAGGAGAATGATTCATTCAATTCATAGTTGGAATAAGTCATTTCATATTCTCTACTAAAAAATAAAATTTATAAAAAATAATGTTACTATCACATAAAAAAAGTCACATAATGCTCACATACACACACATGCATACTGCGGGCCCTACATGTCAGGCGGGGGCCCACAGTATGCATGTGTGTGTATGTGATCATTATGTAACTATTTTTATGTGATAGTAGCATTGTTCATTCATAAATTTGATAGGAATGAGTCGAATGACAATGGTTCATTATATTCTAATAGAATGATATTTTCATATGTAACTTTGATATTTTTACATATGTTCATCTCACATAAAGATGAGATTTACCATATTTTTTTGTGAGAAAAAATAATATAAAAATATCAAAATTATATATAAAAATAATTATTATTTTAAATTATTATTTTTTCAGTTTGAATTTGACAATCCAAACGTAGAATTAAAAGAAAGAAAGGAGTAGGATTGTTACATTATTATCTTTACCGTATCATCTTGAAATCTTAACACTGCCTGTGCCTACCTTCTTAAAGATAGATGAGAGAGAAAAGGAATTGTACGGTACAGTGACGTTGACGTGTCAACGGTGGGGGTGCGTTGGGCATTTGGTGGGCCCCATTCACGGCAACATGGTCCAATTTCAGCGAGAGAGAAAAGGACACTACTGCCCCCAACTTGGAACTGTATAATCTTGAAACTATACGTATAATGAATGTGTATACATACATGTCTTCCTTTATACTTTGGGACTCATAAATGCACTTTATATTGGGAAATGATATTTTTAAGTCGGGAAAAGGTCCAAAAAACCCCTGATGTTTACATGGATATCCCACTTCCATCTTAAACTAATTTTTTTCTCAAAAGTACCCTTAACGTTTTAAAAACAGGTCACCCGCGCCCCTGCCGTTAACAGAAGACAAACGGGGTTAAAATGTGATGACGTGGCAGGCTTAAAGGTTCAAAAATATCTCTGATGTTTATACAGATGTCCCACTTCCACCCTAAACTTTATATAAAACATATTCTAAATAAAATAATATATATCATTTAATCAAAACAAAAAATACTAAAATTCAAAATAAAAAAAAACATAACATATTTACATCATTTAATCAAAATAATAATATTCAAATTATTTTGGTAACTAATCAAAACAACTAATTAAATAAAATAAGTTGTATAACATAGTTACATCATTTAATCAAAATACTAAAATTCAAAACATAACATATTTACATCAAATACTAATTAAAAAAAAATACTAAAATACTAATTAAAAAATATTAAATACTAAAAAAAGTAAAATTAAAAAATACTAAAATTCAAATTATTTTGTTAATTAATCAAAACAACAAAAATTCAAATTACATCATTAAAATACTAAAATCATAATACTAAATACTAATTGATATAAAATTTTTAAATTACTAAAATCATAATACTAAATAATATTTTTAAATTACTAAAATATTAAAAATTGATAATACTAAAATATTTCTAAATTGATATGATTTGAAAAATCAATATTAAAAATTAATAAAATAATCATAATTCTCCAGTTTTGAATTTTAAAAATATTATTTATTTTTAAATTTTAAAATAATCATAATACTCCAATTTTAAAAATACTAATCGATATAAAATACTAATTAGTATTAAATAACGTTAATATTTTTATATCTTTTAGTTTTAAATAACGTCATCAATTTATATTTTTTTGTTTTAATTAAATGATATATATTATTTTATTTAGAATATGTTTTATATGATAATATTTTAATTAGTTTAGGGTGAAAGTGGGACATCCGTATAAACATCAGAGACATTTTTGAACCTTTCAGCCTGCCACATCATCACATTGTAACTCCGTTTGTCTTCTGTTAACGGCAGGGGCACGGGTGACCTGCTTTTGAAACGTTAGGGGTACTTTTGAAAAAATAATTAGTTTAAAGTGAAAGTGAAATATCCGTATAAACATCAGGAACTTTTTTGCACCTTTGTCCTTTTTAAGTCTAATGACAAATTAACAATGGTGTGGTACATCTGCTCGTAATTAGAATTGATATGTTTTTTTTATTGGAACATACTCCCTCCCTTGTTTAATAGAAAAATATTTTTGTGTCTTAATATAAGTAGTTTGAGAATTTTAAATAAGTATTAATTATTTAGTTTTTAATATTATTTTAAATATTAAATATAATTTTAGTTTTTTCATTATTTTTTATCTAATAAATAATATTATCTTTTTTTAATATAAAGACAATATAGACAATTAATATTATATTTAATATTTTACAATTTTTTTTTTAATATATAAAATAATTGTAAAACTATTTATATTAAGGAATGAAGAGAGTATAAGAAGAACTTTATATGCTCTTTCGGTTCTCAAAAACACGACTTCATGTATAAAAATTTTTATCTTCAAAAAGGGTATTTAAAAGTATAAAAATGAAATATAAAATATGTATAAAAATTAATTTATCTTCAAAAGTATACTTAAATGATACTTATTTTATTATCTTTTCTCTATTTTTAATTTTTTAAATTTATGTAAAATATATATTTTGTACATTCTTTTTAGGATGAAGTGAGTAGTTATTAATATTGAAATATTTAATATCACATCATCTATACTATATTTATGAATTTTGGATAGAAAAGAGAATAATAGAAAACTTAATTTATAATTAAAAAAATAAAATAAGAGAGAACAGGTATATTTTCTTTCAAGTTGTTACTTAGTTTTATTTTGTTTATAATTTAGAGGTTATAATAGAGATTATAAAAGATTATTGAATCTTATTGAATATTGCGTAATTTTTTATTTTTTTTTTCAAATTGTGATTGTAACGAATGTGTATACAAAAAAATGATAAGAATTAAGAATGACCTAATTTTAATTTATTATATCTTATCGCTTAGACTTCTATATTTTAATTTAATTTCGTCACAAGTTTGTCGACTTATAAATTATTTCGCAAAATAATTTTATGTTATTTACTTTTCTGTCCAAATGTGTTCATTTTTTGATGAAAAAGTTAAGTAAAAAAAGTGACCAAATTTTTTGTCCATCTTTTTTCTTTTCCATTCATTAAAAAATTCAATAACAAAAATTAAATAAAAAAACTTAAAATTTTTGTCTATTTTATTCTAGGAACAATTACATATTCTATTATATTTTTTTAAATAATTACAACAATAGTGCAATCATAAAATAGTTATATAATTAATACACTTTTCATATTTATTTATAATATTATTGAAATTAGGATTCCTTATTTTAGGGAATTAGTATGCAATTAGAATTCCTTAATTTAGGGGATTAATATTGATTTATTTATTAAATTAAGTAATTAATATATCTATATATTACAGTCCTTCTGTCATCTAAAAGACGAAAGCGAGGAGAGAGTCTCCGGTGAGAACCCCTTTCGTCGCCGAGGAACTCGCAGGCGGCAATGCAGAGAATGGGTGATTATAGCTGATATGGAGTGAAATGAAATGGGTGGTTTGGATTTGAGATATGGGGAATTCAGATCTTTTGTTTTGTTCAAATTAAATTATATAAAATTTTAAATAATAAAATAAAATAAAATAAAATAAATTAATGTAATTTTTTTATTTCATATGATTATACATATCAATATTTATTATTAAAATAAATTTATCTTATCAGCGCTAAACCCGAACCTTTGCAAGTTTGGAGAGCTAAATGGAGAAAGAAGTTCTGCCTCCTCTTCACCGACAGGAGTCAGTGGGGCTCAATGCCCACGGGTTTGGTTCTTTGCCTAATTCTATTTTCTAACGTCACACCTCTAGTATTACAGATGCTACAACTTGTTGGATATTTTCATAACTTGCAAAGGTGAATGAATGTAATGTGCTGTAAATATTTTTGTTGTATACTACTATGAGTTTGCGTATCATCATCTTTATTTTATTGGGTACCTTCCACTTCCGGATTGCGTCTCTTGTGCAAAGATATTGCGAGAGTCCTAAATTCGGGTCCCAAGTTATACACAATTTATAATTTATTTGACTTATAACATTATTATCATACTATTCTATTACAGTTAAGCTGTAAAAAAAAAATTCAAAGCTGAACTTGACCTTGTCCTTTCCTGTATCCGACGTATTCGTCTTAATCTGCAATATTAATCATGATATAGCAAGGGCGAGCAATAAGTTTACCCAACAAGTTTAAGTTCAATAAATTAAAGATATATCATGATTGAAAGAATTGAACAAAAGCTGGCTACAGTTTTACAATATAATTGCGAACTAGCATGAACAAATTCTACATAGCTGAAGGAACATTGAACATGAATATATATATATATATATATATATATAGAACGTATGGTAATGAAGGTGATCAACCTTTCATACTTGGTGAATACATGCAGTATGTATAGAGTGCGATTTAATAATTCTTAGACATGACAATCAGAAATGATTAACCACAAGTATAATTGAATAATACAACTCGAAGTCGAGTTAAGAAAAACTTGCCTGTTCCGCGGATTATCGTTACGCATTTTAATAAGCTTTGTCTGAAAACCTAATATTTAAATAATATCGATATACAAATTATAATAATATCATCATAGTATTAAAATAACCTAAACACATTATCGCATAACCCTATTAGTCTATAACACACATACGACTTAACTTCAAGTCAAACTTTTACAGTCTGAGTCGAGTTCGGCACAATTCTAACATCCCGATGGTCTAGTTGGACAATCGTCGAGTTTAAGTTCAATAAAACTCTGTCTATTCACTTAACAATTACCTTAGATAATTATATTATCAGTCAAAATATTTTTCATAAGCTCATAATAATTTTTAAGTAATCATTATCATTTATCATAAATTTTAAATCATTAAACTCGTATTTAAATGAATTAAATACAACATAATTCCTTTATCATTAATATTTATTTAATACTAAATATTAATGAAAATCATGACATAATATTATAATATATTTATAATATCTCAAAGTATTTTTAATACTTTAAAATCATATTTATATGATTTTTAAACAGTTAAATCCATTATCCGATAATTGGTTTTAATATTAAAATATTAATATTTTCATGACAAAATATCAAAAGTTATATTTTATAACTTAAAATATTTTTATAACACTTAAATTATTTTTTATATGATTTTTAAATCATTAATTCTATTTTTCCATAATTTATTTAATATATTTATTAAATAAATTAATTGTCATTAATATTAATTAATTAATGAATTTCATCACAAAATATTAAAAGTTATTAAAAATAACCTAAAATATTTTCTTATACCATAATATAATTTTTCATGATTTTTTATGAATTAAAATTATTTTTAAATAATTTATTTAATATTATAATTAAATAAATTAAATATCATTTATATTCCAAAAATATTAAATATTTATGAAATATATTCAAAATTATTAAAAATTCATTTTTAGAATTTAAAATAATTTTTAGGAATTTATTTTGTATTTTTTTTATAATTAAAAACCATTTTTATTCATTTATTAATTAAAATAATTAATTTCTAAAATTAACTGTCGCCAAAGGGGTCTTATAGCGACAAGAGTGTCGCTATAGGTGTTCTTCGTGTTCTTGAGTGAAACCCAGAAACTCAAAGGCAGTTACAAGGTGCCACGTTTAACCGGTTTCAATTCTTTGATCACAAGGTTTCTTGACAGTCTGATGGGTTAGGATTGTAGTATAGGTGTCATACTACAACTATAAACTAAGATCATGACCAAGTTACAACAAAGAAGAGAGTTACTGACCATAAAAAATCATGTCAGGACTGTTCTTCCATTTCTAGGTTTCCCAAAAATGAAGAACAGTCAAGGTACCTACATTGCAAGCCTTGAATCTAGCGTTCTTGACGTTGTCAGTGTAATACTAAGGTTCAAACATGTAGTAGTCATGCCAGGGTACGATAATATATCACCAATCTAGTCTAACAACAACATATATAAGAGATCATGGTCGGTCAAAGTAGGGGTCAGGAATGCGTTCTTGAGAAATATGGGTTTCCCAGATTTCGTCAAAAGCTGGTGGTCAACGCGGGTTTGACCGTGATTATCTTTGATCCTGCTATGGATCTGATTGTTCTAAGGGCTGGGATGTGTAGTACTGATGTCAGACTACAAGATCTATGCACAAACATGGCCATTAACCTTAACAGTTGCAAGATCAAAGGCCGAAAAGATGTTGTCAGAGCTACTTGGGAATTTCTAGGCTGCCCGGAAAGCAAATTTCGTGCTTGGTCAACGCCTTTTGACCGCATATATCTTTTAATCTACACTTGGTCTGGACTTGATTCAAGTTCCAGATCAAAGTCCTTACAACATACTACAAGTACAAACTCTTAAAACACAAAAAATATTAACAGGCAAAGATCTATGGACTCTGACATATGGCTGTCAGGCCATTTTTTTAATTTTTTCCAGATTTCTAAAAATGCTATTTTCATGCATCTAAGTGTTATGGATCCATGATCTAATAACCCAGAACATTAAAAGACACCCTATTACACAACTTTAAACAACAACTAACATCAAACAACATGGATCACATGATTTTCAAAATTTTAGGATTTATACCTTTCTAGCTTTGATCTTTGAATCTGATCCTTGGACCTGTTATTGGAAGGCTAAGAACTGATCATGGCTTTGTTCCTCACTCTCTTTCACTTTAGATTTCGAAATTCTAGAGAGAGAATGGGTTGAACATGAATGAGAAATAAAGTAAGGTTTTTACTTACTTTAGTTTTTTTGATTTCTTTGATTCAATGTATCTAGTTGGTATAGGTGGCACTTGATCTGATTTTGGAAAGATTTAAACACACGGGATAAACATTAGACTTGATGACTCACAAGATTGCACAATCTTTTGCTTAAGGGTTAAGAAAAGGGCATTTTAATCTTTTTTCTTTTAATTTAATGGCATACTAGTAATTTGTTCAAACCCTTAGGGTTTAGGGTTTAGCCCTTAACGTTTAAGTTTTAACTTTTAGGGTTTAGGGTTTAACCCTTTAGATTTTAAAAATAAAATTCTAGGATTTTTAAATTAGGTTTTTCAATAATAGAAAATTAATATTTCTAAATTATAATTAGAATTCTCTAGTTATATTAAAATTTACTAATCATAAATCAAGCTTGCTAATTAGGGTTAACATTTCCTAATTAAAATTACTAATTTAGCAATTAGGTTTCATCATTGTACATTAGGGTTTATAACCCAAAAATTAGAATTTTAAATAGAAAAATAATCTTTCTAATTTAGAAATTAGGTTTCCTAATTAGATTAGGGTTTTCTAATTACTTATAACTTTAAAAATTAGGATTAATGTGTCCTAATTAACATTAAAATTATTATACGAACAATTAGGTTTTTTCGAATTATAAATTAGGGTTTCTAATTTACAACTTAAGGTTTCTAATTATTAGAATTCTAATTAATCATTAGGGTTATCCCTAATTAAATTTGTGATTAATACACAAAAAACATTATACATTGCCTTTAAATCCCCTAATTAGGGTTTCAAATTCCCGAAACTGCAATTAAAGTTTCCAGAACGGGTTTTAGGGTTTCTTATAAATCATAAAAATTTTCTAACTGAACGCTGAAGTTCTTAAAATAATACTAGGGTTTGCCACTGTCTGGTCAACCCTTGACCCTTAATCACATGCAGTACACATATAATACCATATACACAGAACATATTCACTTATATACTTAATCCTGAATAATTCTCCAGAAAAATTTTAAATTCACAAAATTCCTTCTCAAAAATCTCAAATCCATTCACTTATTTTCTGTCTAGGTTTATTATTTAACCTTAATTCAATATTTTAAGATTTAAATAATTTACTAAATTTTCGGATTGTCACAGATCTCATATCAACAAACCCCTCGTGGGTCTACACACTGTATGGTAGGACGGGTAATTTGCAGTGTAACTATGAGTTTAGGGAATAATTAAGATGAATTTAATTTTGATCAATTGGTTAATCCAATATCGACACGCAGATCAGGAGATGATCTTTCTCTGTGTGTCAGTACTGTATTGGTCAATTAATCAACTTACCATGAAGTTAATTTTATGGTAACCGGATCCATAAGTTTAATATGAATTAGGGGAGAGCTAAAATTTTTATTTATAATCTCATTCGTACTGCATCTATAAAATTTTTAGGGAATTGATATTTTTATATATATTTCTACATAATTCTCTCTCACATGAGTATATAGTGGGTCTCACATTCATGTAAAAAAAAAAGCATGCGAAAATATCAAAAAACACATGTAGAAATAGTTTCCCCAATTTTTATGCTGTAGTGGGGTGAGTCGCGGTGCAAATAGGCCGTGCGATTATTAAAATTAATATCTTTTACATATGTGAATTCGAGTTGCGAATACAAGAAATATTCGCACCACATCGTACCGCATATATCCACACACACACACACACACACACACACACACACACACACACACACACACACACACACACACACACATATATATATATATATATATATATATATATATATATATATATATATACTTGTTTAGAAATCCTTAAATCTAAATATAACTTTTGTCGGTCTTCAAATACAATGCCAAAAACTACAACACATGACTAAGTTACAAATTATATTAAATATCCTAAAATATAGATTAAGGTGCTAGCTACCTCACATGAAATAAAATAATACACAATATGAACACTCCTTAGACCTAGCAAACGGGCCGGGCCAAAACGGCCCTGGTTTTGGTGGGCTGAAAAAGTGAAGCCCGAAGCCTGCTTTTTGACTGGCGAGTCGCAGGCCTGGATTGATTTATGACCAATTTTTGACACATTTCCGGGCTTAGCAAAAAATGGGTCGGGCCATCGCTGGTCCGGGCTGTTAGTTCCCAGAGGCACAATAGTTATCTAGAAGGGGGGGTTGAATAGATATTTTTATTTTCTTCTTAAAAATACTTGTTAGTTTTGATAATGATTTAAACACAGCGGAATTGAGAATTGTTTGTTTTTCCTTTAAGATATAATGAGTTAATAGGAGTAAAGTAGTTATGGCAAGAATATAAGAGACACAACGATTTTAAGTGGTTTAGAGTACTTAAAGCTCCTAATAAACTCTTCTACTTCTCGAGTAGGAAATCCGTAGGATATCTTTACAATATCTGAATCTCACAGATTCCTTCAAGACCAGCAGTTTTGGAACTTCTTAGTTCACTTTTGAACTATTCAAGTCCAGCAGACTTGGTACTTCTCAGTTCACTTAGAACTCTTCAAGTCCTTCTGACTTGGAACTTCTTACTTCACTTGATAATAGTTGAGTTCTTGAATGGTGCTACTCAGTTGCCGTTAAGCTTGTGTTCGAAAGAACTGAGTAGCTAAGCAAGCTTTCTTTTTCAGATCGTAGAGTTGAGCGTTCTTCAGCGTTTTTGTTCAGTGCTTGCTTGGATCTTTCATTTACTGATGTTTTGTATATATGATGCCCTTGAGATGTATCCATTGAAGACATCCATTGAAGCATTAAATGCATTTGACATTTCCGAGCTTTGATGGAGACTTTCTTCACAACTTATGATTAGCAGTCTGGCCCACTGACACAACAGACTGCTATCTCACCTAACACCTAAAATGGTGTTTTCTGCTGACCCATAGTACTTTCCTTAGCTTCTTCAATACGTTTTGTTAGTTCCTAGTAGGCACACAATAGATTTAGAAGGGGGGTTGAATAGATCCTTTTTCATTTCAAATACTTTTCTCGTTTATTTTGTGTTGCTAATAAATTAGCATATGACAACCATAAGAATCTTTTCAAGCACAACAAAATAAGTAAAAGATCCCCTTCATTGATATATTCGTAATCATACATACATTGTTCTTAGAGTTAGTTCAGTTGTAAGCAATTAAAACATACATAGCAGTTATAGCAGTTAAGTACATAATGTAAACGACATAAAGTAAAAGACACAAGGGATTTTAAGTGGTTTAGAGACTCAAGCTCGTGATCCACTCTTCTGCTTTCAACTAACAATATTTCCACTAAGGAAGGGCAGCACCCTGAATCACTAAGATTCCTTTAAGGCAAGTAGCCTTGGGACTTCAGTTCACTAAGAACTCTTCAAGGCCAGTAGCCTTGGAACTTCTCTAGTTCCCTAGGAACTCTTCAAGCCCAGCAAGCTTGGAACTTCATTTAGTCCCTCCGAACAAGGACCCCTCAGGCCCTGGCTTCTTGTTCTTGCTGTTTGTTGTTGTTGTTGGTGCTGAGCTACTAAGATGTCTTTAAGCTTGAACATCTTCTGTACTTAGCAACTTGGCGTGGTCCTCTTTGCATTCAGCTGTGAGTCTGGACCACATCTTCTCTGGTGTAGCTGATCTCCACTCTTTTATGCACATCTTCATCTGATATCAGCTGTGCACCATCACCATCTGGATTTGCTAAGTCTCTGAGCTTTTGGTAGACTTCGTCTGACACTTAGCAATCCCTGAACCCTTCTTGAATGTTTTACAGACATGATTCTGTATCTTTTCTTTTTTGGCTTTTGGTTCATGGTGATCTGTAGAGTGACTCTCTTGATCTCCTTTGTACTCTATAACTTTTCTGAATGCTAGCTTCTTGGCCTTCTCGGCTCTCAGCTTAGCTGCCATCTTCAGTGGCATTCTCATCTTTATTGAGTGAAGCTCTGGTTTGTTTTAGTCCTTCTTCAAAGCTGCTTCACTTTCACCTTTGTAGTCTCATTGTCATTGAGACCTGTTCTGTTAATCTCTGGTGGAACTCGTAGAGTCAACAATAGCATTCCAACAACTTAACGATTCTGCAACTTGGCAATCATCAACAACTTTTGATCGTTGAAGCTCTGGCATATTTATACTCCTTCCCAATCTTCCCGTTGGTATATAGCCGTTGGAAGATATTTGAATTGCTTCGCAGATCTCGAGTTATTTGGTGTAGACTGCAGATGTGACATGACAACTCCTTTTCTGATTTTCTGACACTGCAGTCTACTGTTTCACCTACCCCGTTAGAGATGTCACTTTGATGTCTTGGGCAGGTCGACGACTTTTATTTCCTCCTTTTGATTTCTTGAACAGAGGTTGTCCTTTTGCATCGATGCTCTCAAAAAGCTCTGTTAGAATATCAATCTTCAGATTGAATCGTTGCCAATGCTTCAACCTTCAGTTGACCGAACTCTACGATTCTGATGCAGCTGTTCTAGGACCTGATCATAGTGTCTTGTTGCTCATTGACTAGTGGAGTCAACACTACGATCCTGAAGAGTGTTTATTAGATCTTCAATGTAGAACACCTCTTCCTTTTTTTGTGCAATGCTTCAACACTTCTGTTTGCCTCGACTGCTCTCAGATACTGATGGCTTGACTTCTTGTTCTGGCCTCTTCTGAATAGCAAGACACTTCAGATTTGTGGCGCGTCCAACTCGCTTTCTCCTTGTGATCTCCCGTTCACTTATCATCAATGGACTGACCCAATGCTTAATCACTTTAGCCTTGTTCTTCAGACGTTGACCAGTATCTCTGTGTACACTCCATTAGTCCCTTCTTTGTTTGGCAAACACTACGATCCTTATTGCTTCCAAGATCGTTGTCTTCTATTCACTTGACAGCTACTGCACTTACTGACTTTCCTTAGTCAGTTACTGAAGTCTTCTTCTGATCTACTTGTGGAAGACTTCATCTTGAATGGCTTTTCAACTCAATCTGGATGTTGATTGAGTTGGCGCTTAGATCTTCTGTTAGATTGCATGCCATTCGTTGAGTGCTCTCTAGTTTCCTTTAGGTGGGATGTATCTCTGCAGCTCAAACCAAAGGCTTCATACTTTGAATATTCTGGGAGTGCTCAATTGTTGAGAATCGTATTTGCTCTACGATTCTGCCTTGGCGTTGTGAGCACTTCTGTTGAAGTCTTAGTTCTGCACTCTACGATTCAGCTTCGGCTGTGCAGACACTACGACTCAGAGATCAGATCTTGACACACTACGATTTCTGTCCTTATGCTCGTTGTCTTCATTTGATCTTGCTCGACTACGATCTCTGCCTCAGATATGATCAGTGGACTCTACGACTTCGAGTGTAGTCTATGACCCTGATTTGGCTTCGACATCAGTAGACTCTACGACTCCGGGTGTAGTCTACGATTCTTAACTTGGCTTTGGCAAATGCTCGGTTGGCTCGTATATAGGTTGTCTCTACGATTCTGAACATGACTTCCTCAGCAGACTACGGCTCTGAGGAAGTTCTTCTCGACACACTACGATCCTTCCTCGTCTCTCCTGGTAGTCTACGAACTCCGAGATCTACTATCTTGTAGACTACGATTCTGCCTTGATAGCTCTCGAGTTTTCCTTGACTCTCCTGGCAGACTACGATTACTAGTGCAGTGCTCGACGATTAGACAAGCCTATCTATTACATTATAAGATCAACCTAACAACCTTGATCTTTCTATATTTATAGTCCTTATACATCATTTCTTTTTAAGGACTTTACAAAGCTATTTCGCATATGTAAGATCAACCTAACATATTTGATCAATTCATTCTAAGTCCTTGTACATATGTTCCTGTTATCTATCAAATGACTTTATAGCTTTTCTTAATGCAAGCATACTTGCATTTTCATTCATATATATCATAATCAAATCATATATAAATAGGAATATCATTCACATGCTTATTTCAGACAATCTCCCCCTATTTGATTATGACAAAAATAATAAGTGCATATGCATGTTATGAATGAATCTTATATATAGTGAGCAGCTGTATTTCTAAAACAGATAGTCATGAATGTCATTTATAATAATATGGAATTTAATACACTATGACATTTCTATATCCTGGATCCAGAACATACCTAATGGTTAAAGATATACCTCTTTGGCTCCATGCGTGTTTCCAGGATGTCTGTTGATCAGCTATTCATCTGTTTGATCTTCCTGCACTTGCTCACCCTGGGATGTTGACTACATTTCTTTTGTCTGCTCCCCCTCAGATGTATGCTTCTCTTCTTCTTCTTTTGGCTCCCCCACAGTCTTTGCAAACACAGACTCATCATCCTTTGGCTCCCCCTCAGATGATGACCCAGCTTCTTCTTCTTTGTCTTCTTCTCTTGTTTCCTTATGCTCTCCTTTCCCTTTCTTGAATGCCTCTTACTGTGCCTCTTTTTATGCCTCTTTTTCTCCCCTTTTTTGTCATTAATCACTTGAGAGAGCTGTTCCATGTTGGACATAAGCTGCTCCATCAGATAAGAGGAGTTACCAACTTCAATCTTGAGTTCTTGTTGACTTAACTCAAGTTGTATAGAGAAAGACTAATTCATGTTATCAATTTTGTTAGAGAGGACTTGGAGTTGTTCTTCATTGGCCTTCTGTGCTCGTAGAGCTTCTGCCTTCTGATCCTGTATGGCCTTCAGATAGATGTGATCTCTCTCTTTGATTTTCAGATATACATCAGCCATAGTAGCTTGAATTCTGTTCTGAACTGAAGTATTTCCTTCTGCTCTTAACACCATCTTTGACTCTTCATTAATTTGAGATAACTTTTCAACCAGCTCATCAGAATTCTTCAATAGTTCCCGCTCCATAGGAATTTGGTAATTTAGTTGGACAACCTCTTGTTGAACACCAGATTGGACTTTACGATTTTCATCCTTAGACAGATTTTCGAAAGCGTCGAGGATCTGAACAATCGTTGAGTACCAATCGCTATTGGAGGATGAAGGAATGTCATATAGCTGTGCTTGGGTAGCTAGAGGCTTCTGATTCTGGACTTGAACACCATTAGTGGTAGAGTGAATAGACTCTACGATTATCTCCTTGGCCATTATCCTTCTGCCTTCAGAGTCCACTCTACGATCGTAGGGAATATAGTGATTGCCAGCATGTCGATAGACTTTGTAATGGGGCTGGTCTTTGATCATCATTGTTACAAACTTCTTCACCCTAGGGAAGTTCTGAGACACCAGTTCCAGGCTTGGAAACTGAGAGAAGCATCAGTTGAGGTAACTTTCATCCTTTTCAGTATGTGCCTTTAACCAAGGCATCCATTGGAAAAACCATCTTTCTGGAGGTTCTTCTGGTGGTTCATTCGAGACTTCCACTACTAATCTCCTGTTAATCCTAGCTGGAGAGAGAACATGATAGTATTCTGGTTCCTCTGATTCCTGATGTCCAGAATCATAATCTTTCTTCATTTCATCTCTTTTTGAGCCTGAAACATTTTGATCAGATTCATCAGTGAATCCTTCTTGCTGAATTTCATTTCCAGAACCTTCTTCAACAAAATCTTCCTTGGATTCATCTTCTTCATTACTGGTCCCATCTTCAATACTTTCTTCCTTTGATTCAGATTCATCATCACTTACTTCAATGACTACAGTAGAGTGATCACTTTTTTTCTTGGAGGCAAATTTAGCCTGTAGTCTGTAGCTCTTTCTTCTCCTTGGGGGTTCAGCTATGGGTGAGTCAGACTCTTCTTCCTCTTCAGACTCTGAGGCCTTGAATCATCAGGCAAACTTCTTTGACGTTCAACATTTACAGGGGCACGTCCTTCTTCTTCCGAATCAACATCATTTGACCCATTATCTGGGCTTGTTGAAGCATTTGTATTTGGAGATGCATTTGGGTCATCTTGTAACTTTTCTTCATCAGCAGATTCTGTATTTTCTTCCATGAATCTAGCCTCAGCTTCATTGTTGGATTCATTCTTTGGGGACTCGGTCTTGAGACCACCAGTTCCCTTCTCTTCTTTTGACTCTACGTTCTCCTTTTTGTCAGATGTACTTTCTTGGGGAACTGGTGCTTGCTGGTTTACCACCTTAGCTTTCTTCCTTGATGGCCCTTGAAGCAGTCTGTTGCTTTTTCTCTTTGTGGTCTCTGGTGCAGTTAAGACCTTTTCACCTTCATCTTTGTCTTCGGTGGAGAGACTTCTTGGTGGGGCCTCAGTTTTCTTCACACCCCTGGATCTTTTCCTTACTGGTGTTACTGCAACTGGTGCAGAGTCACCAGACTAAGAACTTTCCACCTCTTTCGCCTTCCTCTTCTTTACAGAGACCTTGCTTCTGCTCCCAGTTGTTGTTAGCCTCCTGTTTTCCTTTGGGTTCTTCTTCCAGTTCACGAATAGCTGTGGAGACATTACTTTATGAACATTTAGAGGCTCTCCTTCATCATCCTTGATTTTACCTCCCAGCTTCTTCTTCATCACAATACTCAGCAGTCTTCCATGAAAGACCTTAGTCAGGGGTCTATCTGTAGACTTCTTTATCTCAGCCTTTTCTACCCATTTGGAGATCTGATCGAACAAGATGGCTCCAAAGTTGATTCGCATCTTTAGAACTATTGCAGACATAATCTTCAACTGCTGATCAAGCACAGTGTCATGTGCAGTATCCTTGCATAGTATACATTTTCCCACTATCTCAGTAAGGAACTCGAATTCCTCAGAAAACTCCTTTTTCTTCATGTTCTTCAGACTAGGGTTCCTTTGGTACCCCATAATCTCCTTCGCTTTCTCAGTGTCGATCTCATCAAGGTTTTTCAGTCCTAGGTCAGGAAAACCTAAGCATTAATTGATATCAGATGATTTTAGCTTTAGAGACTGACCTTTAACCTTGGTAGAAAGGGTTTCGGCATTTATGGATGCATTTGAGTAGAACTCCTTAACCAGTTCAGTATATACTCGAGTGCTTGCCTCAAAACATTCTGAAAATCCAGCTTTCTTCACAAGTTCAAGAATGTCTTTGAACTTCTTTTCGGATTTCTCAAACGACTTGGTTCCGTGCTGAATGCCAGTGATTACTCGCCAATCTTCCATTTGAATAGTTCGAGGAATATGGGTATTTGATTCAGAAAGATTTATGAGAGATAGCTGATTGTGATCAAGGCTCTGAAGGTTTAATTGATTTTTGGCTTCGAAGGTGATTCTAGGGTTTAAAAATGGAAGGGAGAGAGGTTTGATAGTTTCTAATAACTGTTTACAGATTTTGAATTTGTCTTTATGACAGTTCCTTCTGACTCTGCAAGTGCTGTGATGTGTCAACTAGCCATTGATTGCACGATGCCCAGTAATGAGCTGTAACTCCCCATAACCTTTTCAGTTTTATATTCCTTTTAAGAGAATAAGCATTACTGATGAGGACTGATCGTTAACCTTTTTGGTTCGTAGAGTATCTTGGTGAGGTAGCTATGGACTCTACGTTTTCCTTTGTTGACTCAACGATCTTCTTCTGAGAGATGTTGCAGTGGTTGGTTTTGACACTAGTCCTTATCTTGAAACTGTATAGCTCAACCACTGATGTACTTTATGAAGGCTTGGGCACTTTTCTTCAGCAGGACATCTTTCCAATCAGCATTAGACCTTATATCCTCATACTCTGAATGGTTGTCCAATTATTTAGTTCTTCCGAGCTCACCATGAGCTGGTGTATTCTGATAGGACTGCGATCGTCGAGTCTGCTTCTACGATCGTTAAGGTTGCACCACGATCGTTGAATTCTTTTCAAACTTTACTCTACGATCATTGACTGTCTTGGTCCTTGAGATGAACTTGACTAAGCAATCCTTCTGGGTTAAGATAGCTCAGGAAGGGCCAACCTCTTAGAGTGAGCAAAGGGTCAGGTTTGTCCCTGAGGCGCTTTCCAGATGAAAAACTTTAGAAGTGAATTGCACTGATATCTCATTTAGCCTTTTCTGCTGGGGAGGTCATCTACCAAATTTAGACAATTTCATTTGCTGTAGTCGTGGTGTCCTCCTACTCTTATACTACGATCAGATGTTTGATCGTAGGTACTCCACGATTTTGAGTTGGGTGGCTGATAGGTTATCAGTAGCACGTTTTGAGACATTCCTACTGACTATGGATCTTCATTTAGTTTGTCAGCCACAAAGTTTTGGGACTCTGTAGCTGGTATATTTCTTCATAGTATCTTAGTGCAGTTGTTCCTTAATAGATCACTGCTTCCCCATGTTTGTACTGTCTTCTCAGTGATGTGTGATTTCCTTTTCTTCATGTACAATAGGAGGCATCTTTGCATGTCTCTTTTTGACTGGAATCACCACTGACAATTAAATCTATTTACATCGTAGACATGGATATCTCCAAGACTGATCATTTGACAGCACTACGAACGTAGCCTTCTTTTATAGTTTGTACTTGTGGAGTTCTGCTCCCGTAATGAGTTCCTCATGTTTGATGCTCAATGATCCTCTGGTGAGCTTTCTTGAGGACAAGCTTTGTATGCTTGAGCATCTAAAGACCCTTTTTCATCTTTGGTTGGATGACCTGCTTTCATAAAGAGATCAACAGCGATGTGAGCTTCATTAGATTAGCTCAGCAGGTCTTCAAGAACAGGCTTTGACATATAGGAGTTTTATCAAAATTATTTTTGAACAGTCCTAAGCCATTTGATGGTTGAATCTTCTTGTCTAAAGTCCTCTGCTTCAGCATTCCTTAGTGTGGCCAGATAGACCAAGTACCTGCAGGTTAGATACATTTCTATTTTTGGTACCCATAATTAAATGGGTCCTGCTAGGTTAGTTTTCTAAATCCCTGTTCCTCATATATATGGATAATCATCATATTGATCATCAACAGTCATATTCATGCATGTAACTAATTTAGATAATACATATTGAGATGCATGACGGTGAGTGTGTGTAAGATTTGTCATTTTAATAAAACACTCTTTTTCTTTGATGGTTTCATCATTTGCTTGGTTATGTTCACAAGGTTTAAGTGTTCACAGAGTGAGAATCAACTCTACGATTTATTTGTATCTAGTTGATTTATGGAGGTGATCAATTTCTACAAATCATTAAGATACTCTTGTAGAACTGATCCTACTCTTTGTGTTATCAAACACTTAGAACATAGGTTTGTACATACATACTAACCCATCAGCAAAGATTACTTCACATGAGATTAATTTAACCTGTGATGTTCTTATGACCTATTCCATATTTCTTTCAAGATGTCATCTTCAGCCTAAAACTTGGATGGAGAGAAAGTTTATAAGCATTTAAGTTTCTAACATCAGTGTACTTTCTCTCTTCACCTTTTTAGGTAAATTATGGTTTCTTGATAGGATACTGTTATAGTTCATAAGGAGGTGCAACATGGTGTACACAGTTATACCAGTGAGGAACCGTACCTTTCTACTGTTAGTTCCTTAACAATCATTTAACTTTGACATACTGAGATTAGGCATTGATGTGCATAGTTTCACATTTGCTCTTGACAGCTTGTTACTCTAGTTGACCTTCAATTAATCAGTCGTGGTCTTGAGGATGCAAGCTAAGAGAATCTCAACATCTTCAGTTCTTCGACATCCTTGAGTTCACAAGGTTTACATCCAGCTGCTGGTTAGCCAGACACATGTTTGAGAAGTTTTTCTTTTTTTTCTGGATAAGCATTTCTTAGCATGTATGGCCTTTTTATCTTTTCAGGCTGGTGGATGTTTGACTCTTTTCTGTTGATGTCTCTAGAGCTTCCTGGCCTGGTCTTCAGACTACAAGATTGACCGCGGGCAAGAATTGGTCTTGTAGATATGGCAATCAAGAGCATGGACCAATCTGAGCAGCTTCAGGGGTTTATACACATTTACCCGTATACAATATTTCCAACGTGTGAGCTCATCTGCATATAATAAGTGACTTACTACTAAACCAAGTTTAGAACAATGTTTGTGCCTAGGATCAAACTCAAAGAGATTAGCTTTTGAATATCATGAGAACCTGCTTTGATACCAATTGTTAGTTCCCAGTAGGCACACAATAGATCTAGAAGGGGGGGTTGAATAGATCCTTTTTCATTTCAAATACTTTTCTCATTTATTTTGTGTTGCTAATAAATTAGCATATGACAACCATAAGAATCTTTTCAAGCACAGGGGAATAAGTAAAAAATCCCCTTCATTGATATATTCGTAATCATACATACATTGTTCTTAGAGTTAGTTCAGTTGTAAGCAGTTAAAACATACATAGTAGTTATATCAGTTAAGTACATAATGTAAATGACATAAAATAAAAGACACAAGGGATTTTAAGTGGTTTAGAGACTCAAGCTCCTAATCCACTTTTCTGCTTTTAACTAGCAGGATTTCCACTAAGGAAGGACAACACCCTGAATCACTAAGATTCCTTCAAAGCCAACAGCCTTGGGACTTCAGTTCACTAAGAACTCTTTAAGGCCAGCAGCCTTGGAACTTCTCTAGTTCCCTAGGAACTCTTCAAGCCCAGCAGGCTTGGAACTTCATTTAGTCCCTCCAGACAAGGACCCCTCAGGCCCTGGCTTCTTGTTCTTGTTGTTTGTTATTATTGTTGGTGCTGAGATGCTAAGATGTCTTTAAGCTTGAACATCTTCTGTACTAAGCAGCTTGGCATGGTCCTCTTTGCATTCTGCTTCGAGTTTGGACCACATCTTCTCTGGTGCAGCTGATCTTCACTCTTTTCTGCTCATCTTCATCTGATGTCAGCTGTGCACCATCACCATCTGGATTTACTAAGTCTCTGAGCTTTTGGTAGACTTCGTCTAGCACTTAGCAATCCCTGAACCCTTCTTGAATGTTTTGCAGACATGATTCTACATCTGTTCTTTTTTGGATTTTGGTTCATGGCGATCTGTAGAGTGGCTCTCTTGATCTTCTTTGTACTCTGCCACTTTTCTGAATGCTAGCCTCTTGGCCTTCTCGGCTCTCAGTTTAGCTGCCATCTTCAGTGGCATTCTCATCTTTGTTGAGTGAAGCTCTGGTCTGTTTTAGTCCTTCTTCAAAGCTGCTTCACTTCCACCTTTGTAGTCTCACTATCATTGAGACATGTTCTGTTAATCTCTGATGGAACTCGTAGAGTCAATAATAGCATTCCAATAACTCAACGATTCTGCAACTTGGCAATCATCATCAACTTTTGATCGTTGAAGCTCTGACATATTTATACTCCTTCCCAATCTTCCCGTTGGTATATAGCCGTTGGAAGATATTTGAATTGCTTCGCAGATCTCGAGTTATTTGGTGTAGACTACAGATTTGACATGACATCTCCTTTTCTGACTTTCTGATACTGTAGTCTACTATTTCACCTACCCCGTCAGAGATGTCACTTTGATGCCTTGGGCAGGTCGACGACTTTTATTTCCTCCTTCTGATTTCTTGATCAGAGGTTGTCCTTTTGCATCGATGCTCTCAAAAAGCTCTGTTCGAATATCAATCTTTAGATTAAACGTTGCCAATGCTTCAACCTCCAGTTGACCGAACTCTACGATTCCGAAGTAGCTGTTCTAGGACCTGATCGTAGTGTCTTGTTGTTCATTGACTAGTGGAGTCAACACTACGATGTTGAAGAGTGTTTATTGGATCTCAAATGTAGAACACCTCTTCCTTCTTTTGTGTAGTGCTTCAATGCTTCTGTTTGCCTCGAATGTTCTCAGATACTGATGGCTTGACTCCTTGTTCTGGCCCCTTCTGAATAGCAAGACACTTCAGATTTGTGGCGTGTCCAGCTCGCTTTCTTCTTGTGATCTCCCATTCACTTATCATCAATGGACTGACCCAATGCTTAATCACTTTAGCCTTGTTCTTCAGACGTTGACCAGTATCTCATTGTACACTCCATCAGTTCATTCTTTGTTTGGCAAACACTACGATCTTGATTGCTTCCAAGATCATTATCTTCTATTCACTTGACAGCTACTGCACTTGCTGACTTTCCTTAGTCAGTTACTAATGTCTTCTTCTGATCTACTTGTGGAAGAATTCATCTTGAATGGCTTTTTAACGCAATCTGGATGTTGATTGGGTTGTCACTTAGATCTTCTGTTAGCTTGCATGCCATTCGTTGAGTGCTCTCTAGTTTCCTTTAGGTGGGATGTATCTCTGCAGCTCAAACCAGAGGCTTCATACTTTGAATATTCTGGGAGTGCTCAATTGTTTAGAATCGTATTTGCTCTACGATTCTTCCTTGGCGTTGTGAGCATTTCTGTTGAAGTCTTAGTTTTGCACTCTACGATTTAGCTTCGGCTGTGCAGACACTACGACTCCGAGATCAGATCTTGACACACTACGATTTCTGTCCTTGTGCTCGTTGTCTTCATTTGATCTTGTTTGACTACGATCTTTGCCTCAGATATGATCAGTGGACTTTATGACTTCGAGTGTAGTCTACGATCCTGATTTGGCTTCGACATCAGTAGACTCTACGACTTCGGGTGTAGTCTACGATTCTTAACTTGGCTTTGGCAGATGCTCGGTTGGCTCGTAGACATGCTATTTCTACGATTCTGAACATGACTTTCTCAGCAGACTACGGCTCTGAGGAAGTTCTTCTCGACACACTACGATCCTTCCTCATCTCTCCTGACAGTCTACGAACTCCGAGATCTACTATCTTGTAGACTACGATCCTGCCTTGATAGCTCTCGAGTTTTCCTTGACTCTCCTAGAAGACTACGATTACTGATACAGTACTCGACGATCTGACAAGCCTATCTATTACATTATAAGATCAACCTAACAAGCTTGATCTTTCTATATTTATAGTCCTTGTACATCATTTCTTTTTAAGGACTTTACAAAGCTATTTTGCTTATGTAGGATCAACCTAACACATTTGATCAATTCATTCTAAGTCCTTGTACATATGTTCCTGTTATCTATCAAAGAACTTTACAACTTTTCTTAATGCAAGCATACTTGCATATTCATTCATATATATCATAATCAAATCATATATAAATAGGAATATCATTCACATGCTTATTCCTGACACGTTTCTTTGTTATATACTAAGGATGACTGTTATGTCATTGGGACTCCCGAGGACTTTAACGATTTTAATCCATTCCACATTTGTTGGGATTTATTCTTAAATAAATGGGCAAGGCTCGATGCTTCTGATACAGACAGATAATGCTCTACGATTCTGATCGTGGTGTCTTGCCACTTTGGTGCTTGATCCGGTACTAGAAAACGAGAACATTACGATTTCTCTTAAGTACTAGCACCCTACGATCTTCACTTGCTTGACTTGCAGACTCTACGCTTTCGAGAGTACACTACGATCTCTGAGTTGGCTCGACAAGCGTTTGGACCACTCTACGATTCAGGGAGAGGCCTTCCAAAGCAGACACACTACGATTCTCTATGCTCTACGATTCTGCCTTGGTTTCTGCAATCTCTTGATCAGCTTGATAGACTATGATTTTGTTGAAGCCTATCTATTACATCTCAAGATAAAGATCAACCTAACAGCTTTGATCTTTTCATCTATACGTTCATTTACATAATGATGAACATTAAAAGCTCAGATCAACCTAACAATTTTTGATCTACCGCTAAGTCCTTGTACATATATTCGTTGAAGAACTTTACATATAATCATGAATATTTACTTTCAACATCCAATTTAAATATGCAATCTCCCAACAATCTCCCCCATATTTGATGTTGACATAACCAAGGAGATTTGTGTCATGATTATCAATTTTTAGATGCAATTGCTAGAAACTAAATATGACTTAGTGTTTCAGTGAGTAAATGAAATCTCTAGAGAATAAACATGAATTAATTGATGTTTGTAAATACATATATTACAATTAAGCTTAGTTATATCAATAAGAATTGAGTTTCAACTTATCTCTATTTCCTTTGCCTCTTGTTCCTTAGAGGATTGGCATATTCTGCAGCTCTCCTTCTCCTACTGGCTTCGTTTCTCCATGTTATATCTTCCAGCTCGCTTTGACTTAGCTGTTCTAAATGATCGTGTCTATTCATGAATATAGGACCTCTAATTGGCATGTTTAGGCCTGTAGTGGTTGTGACACCCCCAAATCTGGGTTACCTGACCCCCGAATTTGGTGTTCACGATCCATAATATAATACAATTTAACTACCCATTCATATATAAATAGGAATACATAAGTCATTAACATAAGTTGTTAATACATAAGTCCCATGTTTGCTAACCTTAAAATTATAAACATACCCCTTAGATAAACAAAAAGGGCTTACAATACAACATAATAATGATACTGTTCATTATACTGCTCCGGCATCTTGCCTTTGCTTTTGTTCTTCTTTGACCCGCTGGCCTCTTCGTTCCTAGCTGGAATATTTTATTTATAGCACGTGTGAGCAACAAGTTTTCCCCACAAGTTAAGACATACAATAAATGCATACGAATTAACAAGAACAAACTATCTATTTTGATAGAATGAAACCAAAGTTCGGTGAACTTTGAAATGGCTGAACAAATTGTTAATCAATAAAAAGTTTTCTCTTATTCTAGGCAACACAATAATTTGATAATGAAAGAGTACAACGCTTTCAAAGTTTCTACGATATTCTATTGAATAATCAAGAATCAATTCTACGCAATAACAAAGTGGAACATTTTCCAGATTTATGCTGAGCGATCCGTTGGATCTTGAACTTCTCTTCTCGGGTATATATTAAAGATTTACTTTGACATATACGCAGGTGTATCAGATAACCATAAAGATTAAATCATACCCCTCTGCAAGTACTTAGAGCCGGCCAACTCCTTGTACCCTATATTATGCATAATACTTAGGTCGCGCGCAATGGTCGAATTACGACTTAAAAATTTTGTTCCATTTATATAAAAGGTTGTTCTTCTCAGTCTCAGAATCAAGATTTTGATTTAACTACGAAATACTGTGATTTCAACTTCTATTTACTTATCGATCTAGATGAAATAATTGGCATCGATCTATCAATAACAATTGAATTCTCTTCTCGAATTTATCAAGTTCTAACAAATGTTCGTCTAGCCAGAATAATTAGCTAAGACATTTCTCAACATAATTTGACAATGAACAGGAATTATCTGTACTGTCAATTCTATCTTCTACAAATATGAATATCCAACAACAGTTATTCTACAGTAGTATATTCTCCGAATCAGTAATTCAATTTGAATTATTAAACATGCACTAACTCCGAATAATCAACAATAAATTTCCTAGACATGGTATAATTAACAATAATTAACCATTATAATAATTAAATGAATATAACTCAAGGTTGAGTTAGGAAACTTGCCTTTCGCGTTGATTACAGCCACACAATATAATTAACTGCGTTCGTAAGACCTATAATCAACAATGTCGGTCTCACAATTAGCACAATCATTTATAACACGTAACATTGTATTTTAAAGTCAAACTTCTCCTAGTCACATTACCACATAGCCACATTAGTGTTTATAACCTATATAAACACTTATCAAGTCTAACTATTTCGGTCTGGTTAGACTTCGGTCTCTTCTCGGTGTTCTGGTGACCTTATCCAACAATTAACACATTGATTGTCAATTAAACTTGGTCTCTAAGCTTCAATATTATTTTAGATAAGTCAAATATCATTTATAATATTTTTCCGGAAGCTTTTAATAATTGATAAACAATTATTATAATTTATAATAATTTCTCAAACACATAAATCATTTTTAAATGATTTAATTATCAAATAATCTTATCATCATTAATATTTAATAATATAAAAATATTAATGTTATACTTGTCAAAATATTAAAGTTATTATTAATAACTTAAAATATTTTTAAATCACCAATATCCTAGTTAAATGATTTTTAAAGTAATTCAAATCATTTTTAAATCATCACCATTAATATTTAAATATTAATGAAATTATTATCAAAATATTAAAAGTCATTAATTATAACTTAAAATATTTTTCTCATTTTTAAATGATTTTTAAATAAATAAAATCACTTTTAATATAATAATTAAATAAATCTAATATCATTAATATTAATTTATTAATGATAATTCTCCAAAAATATTAAAATTTATATTTTATAACTCCAAATATTTTCTAACACTTTATTCTAATTTAAAATAATTTTTAAATCAATAAAAATATTTTTATCTTATTTTTTTAATTTAATAATTAAATAAATTTAATATCATTAATATTAATTTATTAATAAAAATTCTCCAAAAATATTAAAAGTTACATTTTATAACTCAAAATATTTTTAAATACTTTATTTTTATTTAAAATAATTTTTATATAATTTAAAATCATTTTTCTCTAATTTATTTAACAGACTAATTAAATAAATTAAATATCATTTTTATTCAAATAATTATAATTATTAAAGAAAAATGTCCCAAATAATTAAAAGTTATTTTTCAGAATTTAAAATGATTTTTAAAACCATTTTTGATAATTTTTAGAATTTATTTCTATTTTTAAGTAATTTTCAGAAATTCAAAAATTCAAAAATTAAATAAACCGTAGCTATAGGCCTTTGGCGACAGTAACCGTCGCTGTTGGTGTTCTTGAGCTCAAGAACACTGACAACTTCATGTTCTAGGTGCCCTGTTTGACCGAAGTTTAATCTCCTCTAGAAATGTTTCTGGGTCATGTTTAAACGTTAATCTTGTAGTATGTATACATCACTACAACTATCAACCAATAGATAGAACATACGTCAACACAACAAGAAGATCTGGACTTCCAAACCTGTTGTCAGACAGCTCCTGGGCTTTCTAGGTAACCCAGAAACCCAGGCAGCTTCAGGGTACCATTTTCCAGCCAACGTAAATAGGTATTCTAGTTATCAATTAAGTTGGTTCTTGGTTCAAACATGTTGTGCCCATGTCAATAAACAACTACATAACACAATTCCAGTCAAAATATAACAAAATCACCAGATACAATCCGGTCAAACATGGTCAGAAATCATGTTCTTCCCGTTTCTGGAAATTCCAAAAACGCTAAGTCATGGCCGTTTGGCCTAGTTTGACCATCTACCCTGCTCCATCTGTTGATGTTTTAAGAGGCCTAAAGACTCAGATCTATAGTCAAATATACAAGCTACAACATGGTTACCATAAAATTATCAATACACAAAACAAATGTCAGATATCAAGCCAACAAAACGTTGTCAGACGGTCTTCATGCAATTCTGGGTTGCCCAAAAATGGACTGGTCAACGTCGGTCAACGATGTTTGACCATGAATATCGTGCAATCTAGACATGTAATGGCCGTGCTACCACTTTCAGATTAAAGACTACATACCAGGCTACATGTAACAACTTTAAAACATCCGAAAACATAAACGAACAAGAATCTATGGCTCCTGACATTAGCTTGTCAGACCACAATTTCTGTTCTTGGCAGTTTTGAAAATCATCATTTTTAAAGCATTTTGATGCTATGGATCTATGTTATATCAACATAGATCATCATTAAACATCATCTAGCAAAGATCTAAACACATAAACACGAAATTTTTCTTAGCAACATGGATCAAAAATAAAAATTAGGTTTATACCTTTTCTTGACAAATCTTAGATCGTGGCTCTCCAATCTGAACTTGATGTTCCAGGAGGCTACTTAGTGACTGATTTACTTAATAATTTCGGAGGTTGGGAGAGAGAGAGAGTTTGTTGAGAGTACGATAGCAACTTAGCCAACTTTAGTAACTTTCTCTCTCTTAATCTCTTATAATCATTTGGTGCAATGAATCTAAGCATGCTAGGTGTCCATTTGGATAAGATTGGAGCTTATTTCTAGCACATGGGATAAACCTTAAGTGATGACTCACTAGATTTGCAAATCTTTTTACTAAAAATCTAAGAAAAAGGGTATTTTGAATTTGTACACATAATTTTAATGGCATACTTGGAATTCACCAAACCCTTAGGGGTTTAACCCTAAGGTTCTAATCCTTAGGTTTTACACCCTTAACTTCTAGGACTTTCTAAATTAGGACTTTAAAAATAGAAAATCAAGATTTCAAAAATATAATTGGTGTTTCCTAATTATATTACAGGTTAACTAAACACATTAATGTTTACTAATCACTTTATGACTTACTAATTAGGATTAGGGTTTCCTAATTAGGGTTTACGATTCCTGAATTAAATTTTTTTAGGGTTTCTCGACTTTCGATTAGGGTTCCTAACTATGCGTTAGGGTTTTTAATTTTGAGATTAGCGTTTCTAATCCTTTACTAGGGTTTACTAATATTGTACCCTACCCGATCAATCATTGATTAATAATATCATACAGTACAAATACGCACTCATCAATATAATTATTTTAATTATATATATATATATATATATATATATATATATATATATATATATATATATATATATATTTTATCGAATCCCTTTCCATAAATTAGGACTAGAGTTTCTAGAGCTGTTAAGCACAACTCTACTCTAAATTTATTAGTCAATACACAAATTGACCTTCTCGAGACTAGTATCACAGATACTTGTCACAAAATTAATAATCAATATTAATATATTAATAAAAAAAAATTATTCGTAAAATTTTGATTATTCGAAATCTCGGGTTATCACAATGGTTAACCCTTGTGAGTTGGGAGATGGTTCTTGACTTCTCAGCGATTGTGCCATGGTGATTTGCTGCTGTTCTGGTCATGGAGTCTGATGGCGAGACTATCTTGCAGGAGGGCTCCTTGAGGATTGAGCAATAAATTTACTTCTTCCTTTGCCTTTGCCTTTCTTTCCTTCTCCTTTATTCTCCCCCTTTATGTCAGCATCAAGGGTTCGAATATCTTCAGATAGTTGAGTCCTGCCTTGGACGAGCTCGTGGAGCTGATTCTTGGATTGAGCAATGTCTTCACTGTTTTCTTGGATCAGAGAATCAGTTCAAGATTCTCTCTTTTGTAGAATGGCCAAGAAATTTTCTGTTTGTTGCATTTGGCCCATGTAAAATGCTTGGAATTATTTCATTGAAGTTCGTAGGCTCGTGAGACTTTCCATCACACAAGTATTCTGGGATTCCTGAGTATTCTGCAAAACCAGAACTGCTTCCCTGTGTTTCTTGGCAGCTTGAAAGTGAATTTGTTCCCTTTCATTGATACTCTGAATCATTTCCTTTATGATCTCCCTAAGCTTCTTTGTAAGCTCGGTACTGAGGTTGCTTGGGAGGGTGTTGGCAGCATCGATCAAATGAGTCAGCCTTAGTGAACAAGGTTTGAGTGAACTTCAAGATCTTCTTGTATGTCCTTGGTCACCTTCTGAGATGCTTCAGAAAACTCTATTTTGGTAGGAGGATCTGATATGAGCTCAAGGAGTTGTTGATTATTTAGAGGAGAGGCTTTTGTATATTGATCTTGCATATTGTAGAGATCAAGATCAAGATTGAAATAATTATTGGTTGATGAGGAAGGGATATCTGATGGAGGAGCAGGTGTGTGAGGTTGAGTCTCTGGAGGAGGTGACTCTATGTTTTGAGCAGGTGACTCTACGATTGGATTTGGATCAATAATCGTAGAGTGAGAGATGGTAGGAGACTGGATCAACACAAAATTTGGCACATTTGGTTCATCAGTTAGAGAATGTTGGGATTCTGTAACTGGAAATTGATTTAGTGGATGTAGTATCACTTCCAACCATCTTGGCAATTCATAGAATTGGTTGAAGATTGATGGTGGACAGTGTCTTACTTTGAAAGAGATGTGAATAGATTGTACCTCACGCCTATTTTCTGAAGAGGGACCATTAGTGATCAGCTTTTGGGCAAAAGTGAGGTTGCCTAGGAATCCATGAGCTAGCACCGAGATTGCTGGATAGGCTTTGAAGGTCCAGAACATGTGATCCCAAGAGTTGAGAATTTTGGCTCTGTGGAAGGACATCATAGGTAGATAGGAGAATAGTTGATTGTACTTAGCTCTCCTATATCCATCCCAACCCACTGCAATAATCTCAACTTCGTCATCCTCTTCTTCTTCTTCTCTGTCTTCATTTGAAGTTTCCACTACATCAATCAACTCCACTTTTGTTCTTTGTTCTTCTGCATTCCCCACCTCCATAGCTTCACCCTTTTCCATTTCTTTAGTTTCTGAAGCTAGAATCACTTGAGGGGTTGAGGAAGTTTCATGATGGTCTCTTGGCAATTCCTCCTTAGCTGTAGCCTTTTCTGACATAGGAGCTTCGTGAGGCTCCCCCTCAATTCGATCATCCATTTGAACTTCAAGTTGCTCCCCCTCAGCTGGAGCCTTTTCTAGTGCAGGGACTTCAGGAAGCTCCTATTCATTTTGAGTTGTAGTCTCATTACTTGCTTCGGGTAGCCCTTTCTCAACTTCTATCCTTCTGTCTTCCTCCTTTAACACTCCTTCATTGACAAGAATGTATTTCTTGACAAGTTTTCACTTTGACTTCTTTGGCTGAGCCATAGCCTCAGCACTTTCTTCAGCTTCAACTCTAAAAGTTTGATCAGGCTGAGAAGTTGTTGCAGCATCCTCTTCTGGAGTGGTGTCAAGTCTGGACTCTACGATCGGTAGTGATTCTACGATCAAAGAGAAAGAAGATTTCTTGGACTTATGGCCGCGTTTTCCCTTCTTAAGCAGCTGAGAGATGGTGGCTCTATCTTCTTCTTCTTCTTCTTCTTCTTCTTCTTCAGTCTGCTGTTCTTTCCCTTTCATTTTCTTCAGGGTTTCAGTGCCTGAACTTCCTTGAGGTGCATCAGTGGTTGAACCTTGAGGTTCCTCTGTTGTCTGAGCCATCAACTTCCTCTTTTCCGTGCTTTTTCTGACCAAAACAATGGGTTCCTCTTTGTTGATTTCTTCTTCTTCATCTGTTTCCTTTACAACTGACATATTTCCTGGTAGCCCAGACTCTTTCGCTTCACCAGTTCTTCCACTGGATTCAGACATCATCCTGACATTTTCTGTAGGATTCCTTTTCCAATTTTTAAACAGCTACTGGGTCATTCTTCTGTTGGGATTGATAGATTCTCCTTCACTATCCACAATTTTGTCACCCAGTACTGATTGCAGGATGATGCTTATAAACCGCTCGTAGAGCATCTTTTCAGAGCTCTTTGATTTCTTTGAACTAAGTATCCACTTTCCAATCCAGTCGATGAGTAGAGCCCCATAGTTGAGTTGAATCCCAAAGTAGATTGCTGTCATGAGCTTCAGTTAAACTTCATTGACAGAGTCATGGCCAGAGCTCTTACAGCATACGCATTTCCCAACAATGTCTGCCAGAAACTCATACCTTTGGGAAAACTGCTTCTTCTTGTACCCCTTGACGATCTGAAACTTTTTGTGATGCATCTTCCTCAGACCTTCATGAAAGTTGATGACCTCCATCGACAGAAGTCCATTTGATTTGAAACCTAAGGCTAGGTTTATATCTTTAGCCTTGAGTTTAATTTGCTCGCCCTTGACCCTCGTGGTGATAACATTATATTCAAAAGTTCTATTTTTGTAGAACTCGTTCACCAGCTTCGGGTAGATCCATGTGCTGGTGCCCAGAGCTTCTTCAAGACTAACTTTCTTCAACAGAGACATAATCTTGTGGAATTGAGGGTCAGCTATCTTGAACTCATCGAAACAGAACCAGTGATAATGTGAGACCCCAGATTTTATGAATAAAGATTTAAATTTCTTGAAATATTTTTTTGAATATTTTTGTGTGGATTTGATATAATGTTATAGTTGTGGGTAGTATTTATAAATTTTACAAAGTATGCAAGTTGTTGTATTATATTCGATTGGTCGGGGAATATTCATTTTAGCAGGGAATATTCGTACAATGGAGCAATCATTGGAGGACCCCACAGTGGAATTATTGTCGGATTGAGAAAACGATAAAAATATTTTTATTGAAAATAACGGCAGAAGTTTTACCATTAATACTGTTGAAATACTCGGTAGTAAAAGTACAGTAATACGCGTGGTTGTATAGTAGCACACGATATTGATTATTGATGCTTACGTGATAAGTCACTCAATTTTATTTTATTGGTATTATTAATGTAATTAAACAGAAAAGCTTTTCATATAAAACAGAATACTTTTATAAATTTATTCGTTTTATTAGGCTAATAGTAAAATCTTTTTATATAAAACAGAATACTTTTATAAAATTATCTGTTTTATTAGACAATAATTAGAATATATTATATTTTATTATGCATAGTATTTGCATAGTGCCTGCATAGTATTTGTATAGTAAAATCTTTTATAAAGTTACTCGTTTTATTAGATTATAAATAGAATATATTATATTTTATTTAAAAGATTTTGCTTTAAATATGGACCGTCAGATTAAAGTAAATCAATCTAGACCGTTCATGAGTTAGTTACTATGCCGTCTATTTTTCTATAAACAGAAGCTCATTCCTTCATTATTTTTTTACGAATTCACTTAAACTCTAGAGAAAGAAACTATAGAGAGAAAGAAGAAAAGTATTCTGCTACTTCACTACTCCGATATCAAGTTTCTTTTACGGTAAGGGATATTATTTGTTGTACTCGTAAGGGGTATTATTTCTTTTATACTCACGAAGAGAACTTCTGTTATTCCATTCTTTATTATTCTGTTGGAATAACCTGTATACGCGGGCTACCCTATACTTGGTGAAATTCTTCTGTTATTCCATTCTTTATTATTCTGTTGGAATATCCTGTCTGTGCGTTTTACGCCGGACCTAGTTTCGTCTTTATTATTCTATTAGAATATCTTGTCTGTGCGTTTTACGCCGGACCTGGTTCCGTCTTTATTATTCTGTTGAAACATCCTGTCGGTGCGTATTACGCCTGTCTTGGTTCCGTTATTTAGTATTCTGTTGGAATAACCTGTCTATGCGAAGTACCGCATGCATGGTGATTTCTGTTGTTATTCCATTCTTTATTATTCTGTTGGAACATCCTGTTTGTGCGAATTTCGCCTGACCTGGTTTCGTTATTATTATTCTGTTGGAATAACCTGTCTATGCGAAGTACCGCATGCATAGTGATTTCTTTTGTTATTCCATTCTTTATTATACTCAGTTGGTTAAAGTTTTGACTTCTCCATGAAATTAGTGAAATATCCTTGATATTTGCGCTTCATCCAGTATCTTTTCATGCAAATATTCTTCTGAGCATTCTTGAATATTACTCTACAAAACAGTATCATGTTGACAATTTGGACGTTGTTGGTTCTTGGATAAATTAATTCTTGAACTTGTTTTATTGAATTCTTATATCATTGTCATCATCATCATGTTTATATTCTGTTGAAAGTCATCTGTGGCCTGTAGTGCATAGATAGACTTGGTATGGTTATGACCAGGGATTATTCGGTATAATCATGACCGTAATGTTACAAATGATGTGATAAAAGTCCTCATCGGCCCGTAGTGCATAGATGGACAGTGGTTGGCATGATCATGACCATTAATGAATACACAAATATTCTTGGCCCGTAGTGCATGGATAATTATGGTCGTGATACTAAAGAATATCCTTGGCCGTAGTGCAGGGGTGATTCAATGATGTGAATTATTTATTAAGCTGAGTCTCAGCGATAAAAGTTATAAAAAACCTTTTAAATCATATAAGATAGTAGATTTTATTCTCTACTTGACTCTTCTAATGGGTTGCTTGTTCCGCTGCAGTTAAACTTGATGTTTGTTATATTGTATCAGTTTAACATTGTTTAAGGCTAATGATAATTTATTCTGCATTATCTTAGTCATACTATTTCTTACTGGACTAGTTGTGCTCACCCTTTCTTTCACTGTTCTCTTCAGGAAATGAGAATATAGCTGGGACGAGTCGGGAAACGGAGTGATGGACCAGATGATAGCATTAGTAGTCCTCACTATTCTATGTAATAGTGTGATAATAAATGTAATGAGGACCTCATTGAGTTTGTATATTGTCTATCTGACAATATTTGTTTTAAAACTCACAACATATGTTTAGTCGTATTTTACAGGACTGTTGTATAATTAAGTTGTATTTAAATTTTGTACCATGTATTTGGCGACTCAAAATAGGTGATGTATACCTATTTTGGGGTCGTCGCAGTTGGTATCAGAGCCTAGGGATATGATGTAAGACTCCGAATTTTATAAAATAAAAGTATTCAATTTTTCTCATAATTACTATTCAGTAAATGGTTAAATTGATAAACGTTAAAGTTAAGGGTGATATATAAATTTTTTTTTCAAAATACGTAAGTGGTTATAAAATATTCTTTCTATCGGAGAATATTCGTACGACGGGGCAGCCATTTGTGGACCCCATAACAGAATAACTATCGGATGAAGAAAATGATAAATTTGAGTTTTTATAAATAACGGCGTAGTTATTACCGTTAACACTGTTAGAATACCTGGTGGTTAAAATACAGTAATTTGCGTAGTTGCACAGTAGCACACGGTATTGCACAGAATTTTTTTTAATTATTGATTCTTACGTGAGAAGACACTACTTAATAATTGTTACAGTAATTACTGTTCAATATTTTATTTTATTGATTCAATAATTGCTGCGTTGATATTTTATATTATTGTTGTTTCAATAATTGTTGCTGCACAGCATTTTCCATTATCAGATCAATAATTCATATTATTTGAATAATATTATTAGATAACATTATTGGTAATGTCTAGAAAGTTCTGTCTAAGGAGAGGTTTGGTCATCTAATTACGCGCCAGTAAGGAGAAATTCTTATTGGAAAGCCCCCTCTTTCCTGGGAACGGTCTGGTTGACATAAATGTGATTCTGTAATATTATTTGTGAATAATTAATTATTGATTCATATGATAAGGAAATATTTATTTTATATGGATATAAATGAGGGATATATTTTTGTGGTTAAAAATGAAGGAGTTAATGTTGAGGTGTTTTATCTGTATTTTTGTCAGAACGGAGGTATTGAAAATCAAATTAGGGTTTTTGAGATATTTTGCGAGGGTTATAATTTTTAATCCGACCGTTGGATCGTGGTAATATTTGGATATGTTATACATATATAAGTTGAGTATATGTCCATAAATTTGAACCGTTAAAAAATGAACGTATGATTTGTTATGAATTTTACGAGATGACTAGTTCAGAAATTGTTGAATTTTCGGAGTTAATCATTTTGGTGGAAAATTTTAGAATTGGTGGGCCCTACTCTTGGTTGGTAAAGAAATGTGCTGAGATTTTTATTCAAACGTGGTGGGTGGGAATAGTAGCACGTAAAGCCATCAGGTTGCAGGTTAAGTCTGCTTCGGCGTGCAAACATTTTCTAATAAATAGAGGGCTAAGTTAGAATTGAAAATCACACCAGAATTCATAAATTTTCTCTCTTTCTCTCTCTATATTATCAAGCATATTTGTGAGAGTATTTAGATACTTTGAGAGTTGCTATTTAGTAGAAGTTTCCTCCGGTTTTTCATCCGAAGTACTGCTCTCTTGAGGTAAGGGATTTTAAGGGTTATTATGCTTTTCAGTTCGTAATTCTTCTGACCTTCAGAAAATTTTGGTAAAATTTGAAATGATATTTTGATGAGTTTTATTGATTGTGTCCAAAAATGGTGATTTTTGGATGTATAGATTATGAATTATGAATTTTACGGGAAAAGACTATTTTAAAAGTAACCGCTTATAACTCCTTGTAGTTAACTCCAAAAGTGATGAAATTTTTATTGGGAGTACATCTATATAATATCAGTGTACTCTGTAAATTTTGGAATTTTTGGATAAAAGGACAATTTATGATAAATATCTAAATATTCGGCGGTTTTGGCTATATGAAAAATAGTAAATGAATTTTAAAAATTCTGAGAAAAATATATGTTCAATATGGGACTATATTCTGATAAATCCCAGAAAAAAAATAGTTTTGGAACTGATTTGGTATTTTTAATGAAAATAGACTAGTTATGAATAATTGAATTAAATATGTTATGTGAAGGAAGAAAATTAGAAAATATGATTTTATGGCTTGAGAATCATATATGTGGTATAGGCAGATTTTTTATGAGGGTTTTGGTGATTGGTGATAAAATTTTATGAGTTTGGCATTTTATGATGATTAAATGCATTAATTAGTAAAGTGTAAACAATTAAAATAAATTGTTTATAAGTTTAAAAAAATGTTATTCTTTCAATATCATTATACCGAAATATTGGTATGAATTTTATTGTAGAATTTCTACCTTTTTGTGTCGGGGTTACTATTCACGAGTTACTATTCACGGAAAAAAAATTTATTTCTTTTTTTGACGAAATTATCGTTGATTTATGATTGTTGCTCTTGAAAATAAATGCAGTTGTTGATCATATTATTTTTATTATCATATATAACATTTTTATAACCCTGATATTGAATTTCTCTTTCACTTGAGTGTAAAGATGGGTAAATTATTTGTATGATCGTGACTGAGGAATATCTTTGGCCTGTAGTGCAAAGATGAATTGTTAACTGGTATGATCATGACCATTGAATTTATAATTGAATATCTTTAGCTTAAGTGTAAAGATGAATTGATTAACATGGTAATAATTATTGTTTATATAAATTCTAAAATGATTATATATTTCTTTGAGATATGAATATATTTGGCCTGTAGTGCAAGTATGAACTGTTGAGGAATATCTTTGGCCTGTAGTGCAAAGATGAATTGTTGATGAATATCTTTGGCCCGTTGTGCAAAGATGATCTGTTGTTGATTATCTTTGGCCTGTAGTGCAAAGATGGTCTGTTGATGAATATCTTTGGCCCGTAGTGCAAAGATGAATTTATTAATATGATTATAAACATGAACTGTGATTTGGTATAACCATGATCTTTGATGTTTCAGGTGATGAAAATTATCTTTGTCCTGGATGAGAAAAGGAATTTAGAACAATAATTATATTATGAGTTATACATATGATTGTGGACAAGAATTATTGATTGATGTTACAGGGAAAAAACATTATTGGTGGACTTTTAACATGGAGAAGATAATAGACTTTATAGTCTATTTGACTCTTCTAATGGATTGCTCGTTCCGCTGCAACTATGGTTGAAAAATTTTATCATCTACCATATGTTCTAAACCTCTGATTTATTACTGATGAAGGCTATTGATAATTTAATTATCTTTAGTTATGATATTCTTTGCTGGGCTAATTGTGCTCACCCTTTTGCTTCACAATTCCTTTCAGGTAATAAGAGTGTAGCTGGGTTGAGTGGGGGTAACAAGAGAATAGAACGGTGGTCTCTAGCTGTGGAGTTCTCCCTAAGCAATATAGAAAAGTTCATTTAGTAGTTATATTTGGTTAATCCAATAGGGTAAGGCGTACCCAACGTTGGAAGGGTGTTTTGCCACTATCATACAAGATGTCTAATGACATACAACCTCGTATCATCATAAGACAGGGATGTGCTCATCAACTTGCTGAGTATATTTACGAGTACTACCTATATAATATTGGTGTTTTTTTGAAGTATAATTCTCAATTAGAGACAGTGGAGATAATGATATGTCAAGAGAAGACTCACTATTGGGAAGAATATGATAGTAAACTTCTCATTTTTCTTTGGGGTCTATTGGGTCAACCAAAGATAATTCTGTGGCTATATGATATCTATCATAACCTAGACGCATGGCCTCCTATGTACGAAGGTTTCCTTGAGCACTTCCTAAAGATTCTAATTTCTAAAACAGTCTTTGACTATACCTTTATGTAAGGTGCCACTGTGAGGTGCTGTCCACGGTTGGGACATGTGTCACATTTGGTATATATTTGTATCCAAACTCACAACATATGTGGTGTTGTATTTAATACGACAATTGTTGTAATAAAGTTGTAGTTGTTTTCTGTACCATGTATTTGGCGACTCAGAATGGGTTGAATGGAATGAACCTATTTTGGGGTCGTTACATTTTGGTATCAGAGCTTAGGGATATGGTCTCTGGCCGAGATCGGGGAATATAACTAGGAGGGGAGAGATAAGTAAATCCTTCGCTAGTGTGTCCTACCTAAATTTATTTGTTGGTCAGTCATAATATCGGGATATTATGTGATATGCTAATTTGTTAAATTAACCCTTATTTTGAAGTTGTATTCTAGAATGATATTTGAAATACAGGAGATGAGCAATGGAGAAATTATGATGACAGGGAAGATAGAATTTGAAATGAAAGGAAAGTATTCTCAACTCTTTGAAATACCAGGTACGTAAATTTCGGAGACGAAATTTCATAAGGAGGGGAGATTATAAGACCCCGAATTTTATAAAATAAAAGTATTCAATTTTTCTCATAATTACTATTCAGTAAATGGTTAAATTGATAAACGTTAAAGTTAAGGGTGATATATGATTTTTTTTTCAAAATACGCAAGTGGTTATAAAATATTCTTTCTGTCAGGGAATATTCGTACGACGGCGCAGCCATTTGTGGATCCCATAACAGAATAATTATCGGATGAAGAAAACGATAAATTTGAGTTTTTATAAATAACGGCGTAGTTGTTACCGTTAACACTGTTGGAATACCTGGTGGTTAAAATACAGTAATTCGCGTAGTTGCACAGTAGCACACAATATTGCATAGTATTTTTTTTAATTATTGATTCTTACGTGAGAAGATACTACTCAATAATTGTTACAGTAATTACTGTTCAATATTTTATTTTATTGATTCAATAATTGTTGCGTTGATATTTTATATTATTGTTGTTTTAATAATTATTGCTGCACAGTATTTCTCATTATCAGATCAATAATTCATATTATTTGAATAATATTATTAGATAACATTATTGGTAATGTCTAGAAAGTTCTGTCTAAGGAGAGGTTTGGGCATCTAATTGTGCGCCAGTAAGGAGAAATTCTTATTGGAAAGCCCCCTCTTTCCTGGGAACGGCCTGGTTGTCATAAATGTGATTCTGTAATATTATTTATGAATAATTAATTATTGATTCATATGATAAGGAAATATTTATTTTATGTGGATATAAATGAGGGATATATTTTTATGGTTAAAAATGAAAGAGTTAATGTTGAGGTGTTTTATCTGTATTTTTGTCGGAACGGAGGTATTGAAAATCAAATTAGGGTTTTTGAGATATTTTGCGAGGGTTATAATTTTTAATCTGACCGTTGGATCGTGGTAATATTTGGATATGTTATACATATATAAGTTGAGTATATGTCCACAAATTTTGAACCGTTAAAAAATGAACGTATGATTTGTTATGAATTTTACGAGATGATTGGTTCAGAAATTGTTGAATTTTCGGAGTTAATCATTTTGGTAGAAAATTCTAGAATTGGTGGGCCCCACTCTTGGTTGGTGAAGAAATGTGCCGAGATTTTTATTCAAATGTGGTGGGTGGAAATAGTAGCAGGTAAAGTCATCAGGTTGCAGGTTAAGTCTGCTTCGGCGTGCTAACATTTTCTTATAAATAGAGGGCTAAGTTAGAATTGAAAATCATACCATAATTCATAAATTTTCTTCTCTCTCTATATTATTAAGCATATTTGTGAGAGTATTTAGATACTTTGAGAGTTGCTATTTAGTAGAAGTTTCCTCCGATTTTTCATCCGAAGTACTGCTCTCTTGAGGTAAGAGATTTTAAGGGTTATTATATTTTTCAGTTCGTAATTCTTCTGACCTTCAGAAAATTTTGAAAAAATTTGAAATGATATTTTGATGAGTTTTATTGATTGTGTCCAAAAATGGTAATTTTTGGATGTATAGATTAAGAGTTATGAATTTTATGGGAAAAAACTATTTTAAAAGTAACTGCTTATAACTCCTTGTGGTTAACTCCAAAATTGATAAAATTTTTATTGGGAGTACATCTATATAATATCAGTGTACTCTGTGAATTTTGGAATTTTTGTATAAAAGGACAATTTATGATAAATGTCTAAATATTCGGCGGTTTTGACCATATGAAAAATAGTAAATGAATTTTAAAAATTCTGAGAAAAATATATGTTCAATATGTGACTATATACTGATAAATCTCAAAAAAGAAATATTTTTAAAACTGATTTGGTATTTTTAATAAAAATAGACTAGTTATGAATAATTGAATTAAATATGTTATGTGAATGAAGAAAATTGAAAAATATGATTTTATGGCTTGAGAATCATATATGTGGTATATGCAGATTTTTGATGAGGGTTTTGGTGATTGGTGATGAAATTTTATGAGTTTGGCATTTTATGATGATTAAATGCATTAATTAGTAAAGCGTAAACAATTAAAATAAATTGTTTATAAGTTTAAAAAAATGTTATTCTTTCAATATCATTATACCGAAATATTGGTATGAATTTTATTGTAGAATTTCTACCTTTTTGTGTCGGGATTACTATTCACGAGTTACTATTCACGGAAAAAAAAAATTTATTTCTTTTTCTGACCAAATTATCGTTGATTTATGATTGTTGCTCTTGAAAATAAATACAGTTGTTGATCATATTATTTTTATTATCATATATAACATTTTTATAACCCTGATGTTAAATTTCTCTTTCACTTGAGTGTAAAGATGGGTAAATTATTGGTATGATCGTGACTGAGGAATATCTTTGGCCTGTAGTGCAAAGATAAATTGTTAACTGGTATGATCATAACCATTGAATTTATAATTGAATATCTTTAGCTTAAGTGTAAAGATGAATTGATTAACATGATTATAATTATTGTTTATATAAATTCTAAAATGATTATATATTTCTTTGAGATATGAATATATTTGGCCTGTAGTGCAAGTATGAACTGTTGAGGAATATCTTTGGCCTGTAGTGCAAAGATGAATTGTTGATAAATATCTTTGGCCCGTTGTGCAAAGATGATCTGTTGTTGAATATCTTTGGTCTGTAGTGCAAAGATGGTCTGTTGATGAATATCTTTGGCCCGTAGTGCAAAGATGAATTTATTAATATGATTATAAACATGAACTGTGATTTGGTATAACCATGATCTTTGATGTTTCAGGTGATGAAAATTATCTTTGTCCTGGATGAGAAAAGTAATTTAGAACAACAATTACGATTATGAGTTATACATGTGATTGTGGACAGGAATTGTTGATTGATGTTACAGAGATAAAACATTGTTGGCGGACTTTTAACATGGAGAAGATAATAGAATTTATAGTCTATTTGACTCTTCTAATGGATTGCTCGTTCCGCTGCAACTATGGTTAAAAATTTTTATCATCTACCATATGTTCTAAACCTCTGATTTATTACTGATGAAGGCTATTGATAATTTAATTATCTTTAGTTATGATATTCTTTATTGGGTTAGTTGTGCTCACCCTTTTGCTTCGCAATTCCTTTCAGGTAATAAGAGTGTAGCTGGGTTGAGCGGGGGTAACAAGAGAATAGAACGGTGGTCTCTAGCTGTGGAGTTCTCCCTAAGCAGTATAGAAAAGTTCATTTAGTAGTTATATTTGGTTAATCCAATAGGGTAAGGCGTACCCAACGTTGGAAGGGTGTTTTTCCACTATCATACAAGATGTCTAATGACATACAACCTCGTATCATCATAAGACAAGGATGTGCTCATCCACTTGCTGAGTATATTTACGAGCACTACCTATATAATATTGGTATTTTTTTGAAGTATAATTCTCAATTAGAGACAGTGGAGATAATGATATGTCAAGAGAAGACTCAACATTGGGAAGAATATGATAGTAAACTTCTCATTTTTCTTTGGGGTCTATTGGGTCAACCAAAAATAATTCTGTGGCTATATGATATCTATCATAACCTAGACGCATGGCCTCCCATGTACGAAGGTTTCCTTGAGCACTTCCCAAAGATTCTAATTTCTAAAACAGTCTTTGACTATACCTTTATGTAAGGTGCCACTGTGAGGTGCTGTCCACGGTTGGGACATGTGTCACATTTGGAATATATTTGTATCCAAACTCACAGCATATGTGTTGTTGTATTTAATACGAAAATTGTTGTAATAAAGTTGTAGTTGTTTTCTGTACCATGTATTTGGCGACTCAGAATGGGTTGGATGGAATGGACCTATTTTGGGGTCGTTACATATGATCCCTGGCTGAGATGTGAGGTAAGAACTAGGAGGGGAGAGACGGGGGAATTCTTTCTCTAGTATGACCCACCTAAGTTTATTTGGTATTTAATTGGTCGGTCAGAGTATAGGGATAATATGTGATATGTTAATTAACCCTTGTTTTGTTGCAGTATTTGAAAATGGCATCCGAAAATGTTGAGATAAGCAATGGAGCACATGAGACCGTTGAGTCTCCACATATCAATAATCAGGACAATGTGCAACAGGAAGACAATAATCCTCATGTAAACAACAACACTGATCAATTGACGAACGACGGTACATTTAGGAGTTTTTTAGAATTCATGCAACATCAGGTGAAGGCGACTCCTGTTTATAATACAGGAGGAAACAATGGCAACCCACGGTTGGTCACCGCTAAGTAATTCAAGGAGCTGGGACCACCGGAGTTTTTGGGAAAGCCAGAACCACTTAAGGCGGAGACGTGATTAAAGCAGATCACCAAGATATTTGATGTCTTGGGATGCTCCGAGGAGCAAAAGGTTCCCTTTACCACCTTTATATTGCGTGAAGAGGCAGATCACTGGTGGGAATCTGTAAAATGTACCCAGCCTGACGCACTCAAGATGTCTTGGGAGAAGTTTCAAGAGTTGTTCAATGACAAGTACTTTCCCGAAAGCATTCGTCACATGAAGGAGGTGGAATTTATCAAGTTGGAGCAAAACAACATGACCGTGTCGGAGTACGAAGCCAAGTCTACCGAGTTGTCCCGATTTGCGTCCCACTTGGTTGATAATGAAGAGAGAATGACGCAGATGTTTTTAAGAGGTTTGAAGCCGGAGATACGTCAATATCTTATTTCTCATAAACTGTGTTTGTATTCAGATATTGTAAATAGGGCTCAGTTAGTGGAGCGCGATAACGAGTCAACGTAACCAAAAGAGAGCAGTCGGCAAAATGATAATACCGCTGATAACAGTCATCAAAGTGGTGACAATAAACGTGGAGGGAATCAACATGCCAGAAATGGTAACCACTTCGGTGGTAATCATGGTCAAAACAATAAGAATGGACATTTCAAGAAGAGGAGATTCAACAATGATGGAAAGACGTCAGAACCAGCACCCGTTGTTAAGGAAGGAGAACGACCACCTATCATATGCTTCAAATGCGGAGGGGAGGGACACATCAGTCCAAACTGCGCGATGCCGTCCGAAGCATGTTATAATTGTGGAAGAGAAGGTCACTTAGCCCGATTTTATCGTTCACTGAAGACAAGTTCAGCTAAGATGGAGGCACTAAAGGCCGTCCCAGAAAAGTCAAAGCCGGTAGTTTAAGAGAGAGCATTTTTTTTTGTGACAAGGAGCCTGAATAAAATTATCACGGGTATGTTAGTTATAAACTCTTGTGAAGTCTATACCGTGTTAGATACCTGTTCTACTCACTCTTTTATTTCACCTAGTTGTGTTCAATATTTGAAGTTAAATCCAAGGAAGTTAGACTTTGATGTATCTATTTAAACTCAATTGGGAGAAACCTTCGTTACCTCCACTATTTATAAATCTTGTTCAAATCAACACTTTCACGTTACCTGTCGATCTTATCTCTTTGAAAATACTTGTATTTGATGTGATTTTTGAAAACGATTGGTTAACTGCTCATCATACTTTTCGTAAAGTTGTTAACTTTCATACTCCTAACCAACCTGTTATGCGAATTCAAGCGACCAAACCACTAAAGTCAATCATTGTCATATCAAGCCATAAGTAAAGAGCCCTGGTCCTTTCATTGTTAACTTTCTTGTGTGGAATGCACCGAAGCAAGACTTTCTGTAGGCGATGTTGTGAATGACGATGACAAGTTGATAGGTATCAATGCGACGTGCTATCCAAGTCTTGGATGAGGGTCACAGTTTTGAACGATATTTCTATTATTAATAAAGTTCCTGACGTATTCTTGAAGACTTCTTAGCCTACCCCAGAGCGTGAAATCAAATTTTGTATTGACCCCAATACAAAACCCATTTCTTAAACCCTTAAATATTTCTTCAACTAAAGCGAACGTATCATGCGCCAAAGATGTTGGCTCGAGCTGTTGAAGATTATGACCATACCATTCAATATCATCATGGAAGAACGAAAGTGGTAGCTGACGAGTTGAGTAGAAGATCGTATGCGAGTGAGATGTTGTTAACACAAAGACCCATTTCGTATAACTTACAAATGATGAAGATAGAGTTAAAGACTCTAGGGACCCACGTGAAGATAACGAATATACTATTAGAATCGACTTTAATCGATAAAGTTAAAGCCGCTCAAGCTATATACTCAGAGCTGATGAATGTGAAGAAGAAGGTTCAAGAAGGCGTTATCTCAACCCTCGATTTAATTGACCCATTTTTAATCCTCGATCGAGTAGGAACTGTGGCCTATAGAATCGCTTTATCGCCAAGTATGTCTTGTGTTCATAACGTTTTTCACATATCCATGTTACGTAAATATGTGGAAGACCCGAACCACATTATTGAGTTAGAACCAGACGAAATAGCAGATGATTTAATGTATGAAGATGTACCTGTTAAAATCCTGAAATATATTCTACGCTTAAAGGTTATACCTCAAGAGTTAGAATCTAACGAGGTGTCCTCATCTGTTCGGCATACCAGGTACGTACGTAAATTTCGAAGGCGAAATCCCATAAGGAGGGAAGATTGTGAGACCCCAGATTTTATGAATAAAGATTTAAATTTCTCGAAATATTTTTTTAAATATTATGGTGTGGATTTGATATAATGTTATAGTTATGAGTAATATTTATAAATTTTTCAAAGTATGCAAGTTGTTGTATTATATTCGATTGGTCGGGGAATATTTTTAGCATGGAATATTCGTACAATGGAGCAATCATTGGTGGACCCCACAGCGAAATTATTGTCGAATTGAGAAAACGACAAAAATATTTTAATTAAAAATAACGGCGGAAGTTTTACTATTAATACTGTTGAACTACTCGGTAGTAAAAGTACAGTAATACGCGTGGTTACATAGTAGCACACGGTATTAATTATTGATGCTTACGTGATAAGTCACTCAGTTTTATTTTAATAGTATTATTAATGTAATAAAACAGAAAAGCTTTTCATATAAAACGGAATACTTTTATAAAGTTATTCGTTTTATTAGGCTAATAGTAAAATCTTTTTATATAAAACAGAATACTTTTATAAAGTTATTTATTTTATTAGACAATAATTAGAATATATTATATTTTATTATGCATAGTACTTGCATAGTGTCTGCATAGTATTTGCATAGTAAAATCTTTTATAAAGTTATTCGTTTTATTAGATTATAAATAGAATATATTATATTTTATTTAAAAGATTTTGCTTTAAATATGGACCGTCAGATTAAAGTAAATCAATCTAGATCGTTCATGAGTTAGTTACTATGCAGTATATTTTTCTATAAATAGAAGCTTATTCCTTCATTATTTTCTTACGAATTCACTGAAACTCTAGAGAGAGAAACTATAGAGAGAAAGTAAAAAAGTAGTCTGCTACTTCACTACTCCGATATCAAGTTTCTTTTACGGTAAGGAATATTATTTGTTGTACTCGTAAGGGATATTATTTCTTTTGTATTCATGAAGAGAACTTCTGTTATTCCATTCTTTATTATTCTGTTGGAATAACCTGTATACGCGGGCTATCCTATACTTGGTGAAATTCTTATGTTATTCCATTTTTTATTATTCTGTTGGAATATCCTGTCTGTACGTTTTACGCCAGACCTGATTCCGTCTTTATTATTTTATTTGAATATCCTGTCTGTGCGTTTTATGCCCGACCTGGTCCCGTCTTTATTATTCTGTTGGAACATCCTGTCGGTGCGTATTACGCCTGACCTGGTTCCGTTATTTAGTATTCTGTTGGAATAACCTGTCTATGCGAAGTACCGCATGCATGGTGATTTCTGTTGTTATTCCATTCTTTATTATTCTGTTGAAACATCCTGTCGGTGCGAATTTCGCCTGACCTGGTTTCGTTATTATTATTCTGTTGGAATAACCTGTCTATACGAAGTACCGCGTGCATGATGATTTCTTTTGTTATTCCATTCTTTATTATACTCAGTTGGTTAAAGTTTTGACTTCTATACCCCATGAAATTAGTGGAATATCCTTGATATTTGCGCTTCATCCAGTATCTTTTCATAGAAATATTCTTCTGAGCATTCTTAAATTTTACTCTATAAAGCAGTATCATATTGACAATTTGGACGTTGTTGGTTCTTGGATAAATTAATTCTTAAACTTGTTTTATTGAATTCTTATATAATTGTCATAATTCTCATGTTTATATTCCGTTGAAAGTCATCTGTGGCTTGTAGTGCATAGATGGACTTGGTATGATTATGACCAGGGATTATTCGGTATAATTATGACCGTAATGCTATAAATGATGTGGTGAAAGTCGTCATTGGCCCGTAGTGCATTGATAGACAGTGGTTGGCATGATCATGACCATTAATGAATACACAAATATTCTTGGCCCGTAGTGCATGGATAATTTTGGTCGTGATACTAAAGAATATCCTTGGCCGTAGTGCAGGGGTGATTCGATGATGTGGATTATTTATTAAGCTGAGTCCCAGTGATAAAAGTCATAAAAAAACCTTTTAAATCATAGAAGATAGTAGATTTTATTCTCTACTTGACTCTTCTAATGGGTTGCTTGTTCCACTGTAGTTAAACTTGATGTTTGTTATATTGTATCAGTTTAACACTGTTTAAAGCTAATGATAATTTATTCTGCATTATCTTAGTCATAATATTTCTTACTGGGCAAGTTGAGCTCACCCTTTCTTTCACTGTTCTCTTCAGGAAATGAGAATATAGTTGGGACGAGTCGAGAAACGGAGTGATGGACCAGATGATAGCATTAGTAGTCCTCACTATTCTATGTAATAGTGTGATAATAAATGTAATGAGGACCTCATTGAGTTTGTATAGTCTATCTGACAATATTTATATTAAAACTCACAGCATATGTTTAGTCATATTTTACACGACTGTTGTATAATTAAGTTAGATTTGAATTTTGTACCATGTATTTGGCGACTCAGAATAGGTGATGTATACCTATTTTGGGGACGTCACAGATAACATTTGAAGTCGCCATTGATTTCTTTGCACTAAGGTTAGTTGAGCATTTCTGAAGGCTAGGGTTTTTGTTGGTAGAGAGAGAGAGAGAGAGAGAGAAATAAGCTTTTTGAACTTCTGAATTCAAAAAGATATTTTCAAACTGTACTTGTAACTTCCCTCCTCTAGATCTGCTTAGTGGGGCATGTGTCAAGTTCTGGTTGGCTCCACGAGTTTAACTTGTGTGGAAAATACTGATTTGCACTTTACTCCTCCTGAGCTAATGTGTCCTTTGGGAGGACTACGATCATCGAGGTAGCACTATGGTCGTTGAGGTAGTCATTACGATCGTTGAGTTTGTACTACGATCGTTGCGTTCACTGTTGAATCTGCTCTACGAACTTTGTCTGTCCTGGTTTTTGTGATGAACTTTGACTTAGCATTCCTTCCGAGTCAAGGTAGCTCAGGAAGGGCCAATCTCTTAGAATGAACTAAGGATCAGGTTTGTCCCTGAGGTGCTTGACAGAGGGTTTTCTTGGATTTATTGGAGATGCTGTCATCACAGGATGCTTCTTTGTCATGTCGAGGAAGCTCTACGATCATGGTCCTTCATGTCAAGGCAGTTCTACGATCGTGGACTTTCTTTAGTTATCTCTACAATTTTGAACATAGCCTTTATATATGCATGGTTAGCATAAACTAGAGCATAGATTATATAGTTGTAGATTTAGCATACCTAACTCACTTATTAATTTATTAAATCTGGATTCATCTAGAGGCTTTGTAAAGACATCAACAAGTTGATTCTCAATAAGGATGTATTGTAAAGATATGATTCCATTTTGAAAATGATCCCTAATAAAATGATATCTTATTTCTATATGCTTAGTCCTAGAATGCATGACAGGATTGTGTGTTATTGCTATGGCACTTGTGTTATCACAATGAACAGGTATAGATTTGAAATCAAACCCATAATCTGCTAGCTGATTTTTCATCCATAAGATTTGAGCACAACAGCTGCCAGCATCAATGTATTCAGCTTCTGTTGTTGATGTAGATACTGAGTTTTGCTTCTTGCTAAACCAGGACACAAGTTTATTTCCTAGCAACTGACAGGTGCCACTGGTACTTTTTCTATCTATTTTTCAACCTGCAAAATCAGCATTTGTATATCCTGTGAGTTCAAAGGAGAACTCCTTGGGATACCAAAATCCCAAGTAAGGTGTACCCTTGAGATACTCGAAAATCCTTTTTACAGCAATTAAGTGTGATTCCTTAAGATTAGCTTGAAATCTAGAACATATGCATGTTGTAAACCTTATGTCTGGTCTACTGGCAGTTATATATAAAAGAGAGCCTATCATACCTCTGTATTGAGTTATATCAATACTTTTACCTTTTTCATCTTTGTCAAGCTTGGTTACTGGAGCAATTGGTGTTTTCATGGGAGAGGCTGATTCCATGCCATACTTTTTAAGTAAGTCTTTAATGTACTTGACTTGGTTTATGAAGATTCCTTCATCAGTCTGCTTTACTTGTAATCCGAGGAAGAAATTCAGCTCGCCCGTCATGCTCATTTCGAACTTGCTCTGCATAAGCTTGGTAAATCTCTTACACAGTTTTTCATCAATAGAGCCAAAGATAATGTCATCAACATATAATTGAACTAATAAGACTTTGTCTTTATGCTTTCTAAGAAATAATGTGGTATCTACTCTACCTCTAGTGAAATCATTTTCAATAAGAAAGTTAGTTAGTGTTTCATACAATGCTCTAGGTGCTTGTTTAAGACCATATAATGCTTTGTCTAATCTATAGACATAATTAGAAAGAGTTGGATTGATGAAACCTGGAGATTGCTCCACATATACTTCTTCTTAAAGTTCACCACTCAGGAATGCACTTTTGACATTCATTTGAAAGACTTTGAATTTCATGTGGGCAGCAAATGCAAGGAATATTTTGATGGCTTCTAACCTGGCAACAGGTGCAAAGGTCTCGTCATAGTCAATGCCTTCTTCTTGAGAGTAACCTTTGGCTACTAGCCTTGCATTATTCCTTGTTATTACTCCATATTCATCCATCTTGTTTCTGAAGACCCACTTGGTGCCAATGACTGGATGGCTTCTTGGTCTTGGAACTAATCTCCATACTTTACTTCTTTCAAACTGATTTAGTTCCTCTTGCATAGCTTCTATCCAACTAGAGTCTTCCATAGTATCTTTTATCTTCTTGGGTTCCATTTGTGACAGAAAGCTTAGATAGAAACACTCATTCTGGGTGGCAGCTCTTATCTTAACTCTTGCATTTGGATCTCCAATGATTAAGTCTTGAGTGTGATCTTTTGCCCATCTATTTCCTGTTGGAACATCTGATCTGATGCCTTGTTGTCTGAGTTCTTCAAGATCAATTTCTGCTTCTTGATGTGGAGGTTCGTTGTCTTGCGTAGTTCTCTTTACGATCTCCTCTCCTTGCTCGACGATTTCATTTTTTAGGACTACGATCGTGGTGTTGAGCTTGAAGACCTCATTCGTAGTGTCTGAATTATCGTTCGTAGTGTCTTGAGAAACTGTTTTGTCCAAGTCTGCTTCATCGAAGATGATGTGAATTGAGGCTTCAACACTCAGCGTCTTCTTGTTGAACACTTTATAAGCCTTGCTGTCTGTGGCATATCCGAGAAAGATTCCTTCATCTGAGTTGGGTTGGAACTTTGTCAAATATTGTTTTCCATTGTTGAGAATATAGCATGCACAACCGAATACATAAAAGTAGCTGACACTTGGCTTTCTTCGTTTCCACAGTTCGTAGGGAGTCTTCTTTATCGTAGAATGTATAAGCGATCTGTTTTGAGTGTATCATGCAGTGTTGACAGCTTCTGCCCAGAAGTATTCAGGCAGATGGGCTGCTACTAGTAGAGTTCTTCCAGCCTTTATCAACGTTCTGTTCTTTCTCTCAGCTACTCCATTTTGTTGAAGAGTTCTTGAAGCTGAGAAGTTGTGACTGATGCCATTTTTTGTGCAAAACTAGTCCATCTCAGAGAAGTCGAATTCTCTGTCATTATCACTTCTTATAGCCTTGATTTTCTCCCCTTTCTCGTTCATCACCAGTCTGAACATCTTGATTAGTTGGGAGCTTGTTTCATCTTTTGAGTTTAGAAAGAACACCCATGTGTATCTGGTGTAGTCATCCATTACGACCAATGAGTATCTCTTCCCTCCAAGGCTTGTTGTTGGAATTGGCCCAAATAGATCCATGTGAAGCAGCTACAGAGGCTTGTCAATTGAATTGACAGTTTTGCTCTTGAATGAGCTTCTAGTCTGCTTTCCAAGCTGACATACATTACATGACCTTTCTTTAACGAATCTGAACTTGGGTAAGCCTGCTACTAGATCCTTGGAGGCCAGTTTACACATACTTTTCAAGTTGAGATGAGACAGTCTTCTAAGCCATAACCAGCTCATTTCTTCATATGCTTTAGCCATAAAGCATATTGTCTCGTCAGAGCTTAGTTGACCAAGATTAACAGTGTAGACATTTCCTTCTCTTGTTCCGGTCAGCCTTATAGAGGATGTCTTCAGATCTCTGACTTGACATTGATTATTGAGGAAGGTGACTTGATGACCCTTATCGCAGAGTTGGCTTATGCTTAGAAGATTGTGTTGTAATCCTTCCACATAGGCTACTTTACTAAAGGATACTGCACCATTCCCAGCTGAGCCATATCCTCTTGTCTTGCCAGAGCCATTATCTCTGAAGATGACTGACGGACCCTCCTTCTCTATGAAGTTTGACAGGAGGGCTTTGTTCCCAGTCATGTGCCTTGAGCATCCATTGTCCAGATACCAGGTTGTGATCGTGGAGCTCTGTTCCTGTGGTAAGATTAAACTCTCATTTTGGTACCCATACTTGTGTGGGTCCTACTTTGTTAGTACCCTTGGGAACCCAGATTTGCTTGATTTTAGGTCTCACATGCATAGGATTATTGTAGCATATTGCAGCCTTATGACCAATCTTATTACATAAAAAACATCTAATATGATGCATGCTTGTGTGTGTATGTGGATTCTTCCACCATTTAGATTTATGTGGGTTCTTAGCATTCCTTCCTTTATACTGGTTCTCCTTTTTCCATGTGTTCTTGTGATTCATGATTTGTGAGGAATGAAGCTTATCTCTACTGTTCCTTCCCAGTTGGTTCGTGGAGTTGATTTTACTCGACTCTACGACCCTTCGAGGTTGGAGAGTAATGACTAAGTTACTCTTCTCTTTTTTCTGAAACTTAGGCCAGCATGGGATCCTTTATTCCTTGGAATATGAATTGAATCAGAAGAGCAGGGTTGGACTGGTTCTTCCTTCTGTAAGGATTTCACAAATGTAATGCTTCTACTAAAACTTGAAACATTACTTGAGCTAATTTCCTTTATCTTTTCAACATATGGTTCTGAGGTAGATTCCCCAAAACCTTAACCTGTTCTGTCAGATGCACTTCTATGACTGGAGATCAGGGAGTCCATGGAAGAAGAGGATTTATTCCATGTAGAGATTGTCTTTTCTAGTTCCTTAATTTTAGAGGTTAGACTTGATTCTCTTTATGCATTAAGTTCATTAGTCTGTTTTAAGAGCTTATTCTCAGCTTCAAATTTGGAGAGAGAATTAGTACTTAGAAGAGCTGTTTCCAATTCTTCCTGAACTTTCTCTTTCTCTTTTTGAAGAAGAGAATAATCTTTAGACATAACTCTGAACCATTTCATGTATTGATGTAGATCAGATGTTATGGCACGTAGTGCAGTTCTTAAATAATCAATATCTACATCAGGAGAGTTAAAGTCAAATACCTCATCTATACTTACTTCATGAATGTCAGAGCTCTTCTTATCCTTTGCATGTTTGGCCATCAGGCAAAGATTTTCTATTTGAGGATCTTCATCATCTCCAGATTCGGAAGTTGAGTTGTTGTCTGAGTCACTCCACGATCCTCCGCCCACAAGACCTTTGTCTTTCTTCTGAGGCCTCTTGTTGCCTTTGAATTCTTTCTTTGAATTTGATTTCCTTTTTAGTTCTTCTCTAAGAGGTTTGTTGCAGCTTGCAATGAAATGGCCAGGCTTCTTGCAATTGTAGCATAAGTCATTTATCTGCTCCTGGCTACTGTAGTTGTTGACTTTCTTTGGTTTGCTTATTCTGCCTTGACGCATGAACCTTTTGAGTCTTCTTACCAGCATTACAAAGTCCTCATCATCATCTTCGTCATAGTCAGAGTCATTTTCAGTGTTAACTTTGAAGATGTTATCTGTTGCTTTGAGAGCAACCCCTTTGTCCTTCTTTCTTCCTTCAGATAGAGTTTCTGCTCGTTGAGTCAGCTCCAGTTCATATGTGAGAAGGTTGCCATATAACCATTGAACAGTCATTTCATGGAGATTCTTTAATTTTCTGATGGCAGTGGTTTTGGCATCCCACTTGCTAGGTAAGGCTCTCATGAACTTAATGATTAGATCTTTATTTGGATAGATCTTTCCATAGGCTCGAAGAGAGTTGAAAAGTATATTGAATCTTTCGTAGGTGGAAGTGACATTTTCTCCTAAATGTGGGCAAACATCTCATGTTGTTGAGTCAAAAGAGATTGCTTATTTTCTTTGATTTCTTCTGTTCCTTCATGCATGATGAGCAATGCTTTCCATACTTCCTTTGCTGTTTTGCTGTTGACCACATTTCAAACAGGTCATCTTCTAAAGATTGGAACAAAATGTTCTTGGCCTTTTTGTCGAGTTGAACAACTTTCTTTTCATTGTCAGTCCATTCTGCCTTGACCTTGATCTGAATTCTGTTTGGGTCGTCTGAAGTTGGTGCAAGCTTTGTAGGAATGTAGGGCCCATTCTGAACAGTTTCAAATAGGTCTTCATCTATTGAATCCATGTAGGCTTGCATACGAACTTTTCAGTTGGCGAATTTATCTTTGTTGCACATAGGTGGCTTGCTGCCTCCTCTAGTCTTTGATTTTCTTATCAGATCTGCTATTGGATCTAATTAAGCTTTGTTGGTTGTTTGATAGAACCTGCTCTGATACCAATTGTTAGTTCCCAAAGGCACAATAGTTATCTAGAAGGGGAGTTGAATAGATATTTTTATTTTCTTCTTAAAAATACTTGTTAGTTTTGATAATGATTTAAACACATCAGAATTGAGATTTATTTGTTTTCCCTTTAAGATATAACGAGTTAATATGAGTAAAGCAGTTATGGCAGTTATAGCAGGAATATAAGAGACACATCAATTTTAAGTGGTTCAGAACACTTAAAGCTCTTAGTCCACTCTTCTACTCCTCGAGTAGGAAATCCACTAAGGATATCTTTATAATATCTGAATCTCACAGATTCCTTCAAGACCAGTAGTCTTGGAACTTCTTAGTTCACTTTTGAATTCTTTAAGTCCAGCAGACTTGGTACTTCTCAGTTCACTTAGAACTCTTTAAATCCTTCTGACTTGGAACTTCTTACTTCACTTGATAATAGTTGAGTTTTTGAATGGTGCTACTCAGTTGCCGTTAAGCTTGTGTTCGAAAGAACTGAGTAGCTGAGCAAGCTTTCTTTTTCATATCGTAGAGTTGAGCATTGAGTGTTCTTCAGCATTTTTGTTCAGTGCTTGCTTGGATCTTTCATATGCTGATGTTTTGTATATATGATGCCTTTGAGATGTATCTGTTAAAGACATCCGTTGAAGCATTAAATGCATTTGACATTTCTGAGCTTTGATGGAGACTTTCTGCACAACTTCTGATTAGCAGTCTGGCCCACTGACACAGCAGACTGCTGTCTCACCTAACACCTGAAAAGGTATTTTCTGCAGACCCATAGTACTTTCCTTAGCTTCTTCAATACGTTTCTTTGTTATATACTAAGGATGACTGTTGTGTCATTGGGACTCCCGAGGACTTCAACGTTTATAATCCATTCCACATTTGTTGGGATTTATTCTTAAACAAATGGGCAAGGCTCGATGCTTCTGATACAGACAGTTGATGCTCTACGATTCTGATCATGGTGTCTTGCCACTTTGGTGCTTGATCCGGTACTAGCAAATGAGAACATTATGATTTCTCTTAAATACTAGCACCCTACGATCTTCACGTGCTTGACTTGCAGACTCTATGCTTCCGAGAGCATACTACGATCTCTGAGTTGGATCGCAAGCGTTTGGACCAGTCTACGACTCTGGAAGAGGCTCTCCAAAGCAGACACACTACGATTCTCAATGCTCTACGATTCTGCCTTGGCTTCTACAATATCTTAATCAGCTTGATAGACTACGATTCTGTTGAAGCCTATCTATTACATCTCAAGATAAAGATCAAGCTAACAGCTTTGATCTTTTCATCTATACATTCATTTACATAATGATGAACATTAAAAGCTCAGATCAACCTAACAATTTTTGATCTACCGCTAAGTCCTTGTACATATATTCCTTAAAGGACTTGACATATAATCATGAATATTTACTTTCAACATCAAATTTAAATATGCAATCTCCCAACACGGGCCATTGGCGGGCCGGGCCAAAACGGTCTAGATTTTGATGGGCTAAAAAAATGAAGCCCAAAGCCCAGGTCTAACACTCCTCATTACCAAGATAGGCATTGTTTGCATTAGTTTTATGGTTTATACATTATTTAATTGATTCGTTATGAGATAAATTATTAGAAAATCATGTCATTGTAATGTGTATATGACTTGAATTTCAATAACCTAAGTGTTTTGGTTAAAACTTTTCTTCATTGTTGTGACGTCTCCAAAATAGGTCCACACAATTCATTTTGAGTCGTCAAAATACATGGTACAGAATTCAAATACAAACTTTCATATTTACAACAATTAAACTGTCGTGCAAAATACGACAATACATAAGCTATGAGTTTGAATACAAATATTTTACCGTACATAATACGACAATATCCAAACTCAAATTAAGTCTTCATTACAGTTATTATCACACTATTTCACAACATAGTGAAGACTTCTATAGTAACTATCTCGGACCATTACTCCACTCCCAGACTAGTCCCATCTACATTTTCATTTCCTGAGAAGAACAATGAAACAAAAAGAAAAAGGGCGAGCTCAACTAGCCTAATAAAGAATATTATGAATAAGATAATGAAGAATAAAGTATCTTTAGCCTTCAACAATGATAAATCAGATAAAATATAATGGACAACAAGTTTTAGATCAACCACTGCAGCGTAAATAACAATATGTCTACTATCTTCTATGATTTAAAAGTCCATCATCAATATTTTATCCCTGTAACACCAATAAATAATTATGTCAAACCAACGAATTATCTATGCATTACGGGCTAAAGATATTCATTTGTATCACCAGAATAAAGAATGAATACGATGGGTTATTCACCAAGCATGTGATAATCCGCGTAGACAGGTTATTCCCACAGATTAATAAGGAATAGAATGACAACCCTTATAAGTATGAAGAAAATAACATCCTTTACCTTAATAGGAGAGTAGTTATAACTGGAATAGTGGGGATTATCTTGAGGAAATCTTGCACTACACTCAAAGTATACTCATAAGAACTCTCTCTTTTTAACTTTTGATTATAACTTGGTTTTGTAAATTGGTGAAGAACTAATGAATTTAGTTCTCTATTTATAGGAAAACATAGTTTCGATAATTGCACCTTAGGGGCTATGCTTATTATAATTTAGTACCTAGGTTAATTACACTTTAGTCCCTTATTAATTGCACTTTAGTCCCTCAATCATCTTCCACCAGGTGACATCATCATGATGGCATCATCTTTGTGTTTCTTTAAGGATGATGTCATGCTTACATTATTCTTGCATCATGTCTTCTCTAATTGGTTGGTTCAAGTTCACATGGATTGGTCGACTTATTACACTTTGGTACCCCTAAAGTTTTCCAAGTTCGCATTATTCTCCTTAACTTTTGTAATTCACTTATCTTTAATCAACAAAATCTTTAATCTTTTCAAGAATTATTCACCATTAATATTATAGATTTTAATATTGACAACCAGATCGTTCCTAGGAAAGTGGGGCTTTCCGATAAGGATTTCTCCTTATTGGCGCATAATTAGATAACCTCACCCATTTTCTCAACAAAACTTTCTAGACATTGTCAATAATGCTTATCTAATAATATCATTTCAATAATATGAGTTACTGTGTTGTGACAATTATTGATTTAATTATATAAAATATTATGTAGATGCTATTGTAACAATTATTGAATCAATAATATGAGATACTATGCAACAACTACTGTGGCGATTATTGAATGAAACTGAGTGACTTCTTACGTAAGAATCAAAAATTAAAAATATTGTGTACTACCGTGTGTTACTATGGAATACCGCGTACTACTGTAAAATAACGTGTACTATAGTATTTTTATCACCGGGTATTTCAAAAGTTAACGGTAAAAGTTCCGCTGTTAATTTTTATAATAAAGGTTATTTTTGTCGCTTTCTATAACCAACAGTTATTCCGTTGTGGGGTCCACCAATGATTGTGCCATCGTACGAATATTTTGCGACCAAACAAATATTCTCCGACAAAACGAATATTTTATGACCACTTGTTTACTTTGTAAAATTTGCACATATCACCCATAACTATAATATTTATTAAATTATCACTTTACTATTTAGAATAATATTTAGAGAAAATTAAATCTTTATTCATAAAAAGTTGGGATCTTACAACCTCCCCTCCTTATAAAATTTCATCCTCAAAATTGATGTACGTACCTGGTATGTCGAAGAGGTGAGGATACATTGCTCTCATTTCAGATTCTAACTCCCAGGTCATTTCCTTAATATCATGGTTTCTCTATAAAACTTTGACTTGAGGTATAACCTTTTAGCGTAGAATATGTTCCTTCTTATCCAAGATCTTGATAGGTACCTCTTCATATGTTAAATTTTCTGTTATCTCGTCTAGTTCTAATTCAATAATGTGGTTTGGGTCTTCCACATGTTTACGTAGTATGGATATGTGAAAAACGTTATGAACACAAGACATGCTTAGCGGTAAGGCGAGTCTATAGGCCACAACTCCTACTCGATCGAGAATTTTAAATGGACCAATAAATCGAGGGTTGAGATTTCCTCTCTTTCTGAATCTCGTAACTCCTTTCCATGGAGCAACACGTAACAATACATGATCTCCGATATTGAACTCCACGTCCTTTCGATGAAGATCGATATAAGTCTTTTGTCGATCATGTGAGATTTGTATACGTTACCGGATCATTTGAATCTTTCTCGTAGTCATGCGTACTAACTCTGGGCCTAACAATGTTACTTCACCCACCTCATCCTAGCATACCGGAGAACGATACTTTCTTCCATACAACGCCTCGAATGGAGCCATGCCTATACTTGCTTGATAACTGTTGTTGTAGGAGAATTCCACCAATGATAAGTATTTGTCCCATTTTCCTTTGAAGTCTAGGACGTAAAGTTTCAATAGATCTTCAAGAGTTTGAATAGTCCTTTCCGATTAGCCGTCCGTGTGGGGATGATATGCAGAACTGAATCATAACTCAGTGCCTTTCTACAAGCTAACCTAAAATCGTGAAGTGAATGTAGGGTCTCGATTAGATACTATGGATACTGGCATGTGACACCCCTAAAATAGGTCCACACAACCCATTCTGAGTTGCCTAATACATGGTACATAAAACAACTACAACTTTATTATTACAATTGTCGTGTAAAATACGACAACACATATGCTGTGAGTTTAAATACAAAAATTGTCTTCTAGACAATATCCAAACTCAAATAAGTCCTCATTATAATTATTGATACACTATTTTATAAAATAGTGAGGACTGCTAAAACAACTGTCTTGAAACATCACTCCACACCCCGACTAGTTCCCGCTATATTCTCGCCTCCTGAGAAGAAAAATAGAACAAAAAAGAAAAGGGTGAGCTCAACTAGCCCAATAAAGAATATTTATGACTAAGATAATGTAGAACAAATTATCGTTAGCCTTCAATAAATCAGATAAAATATAATGGACAACAAGTTTTAGATCAATATTCGGAGTGGAAATAACAATTCATTAGAAGAGTTAAGTAGAGAATGAAGTCAACTATCTTCTATGATTTAAAAGTCCATCATCAATATTTTATCCCTGTAATATCAATCAATATACATCCTGAATCAAATATTCATCTTTGCACTACGGGCCAAAGATATTCATTTGTATCACTAGTTGGTCATGTTCATCTCAACACCTGTTCATCTTTGCACTACGGGCCAAAGATATTCATCATGTAATCATTCAACTTTGTACTACAGGCCAAATATATTCAGTTATATCACCATTTAGGACTGAGGATGATGAAAAATATTTTTAAAAAAATGAATCCAGTGAGATAAAAAGACAAAGGTTAGGGATTCGTAATTTAGTTTATCCAAGTTCAAAAATACTCCATAATAATCAATTGTGGAGAAAAATTCAAGAATGAAGATCAAAACATGGATACAATCAAAGATAGTAACAAAAATAGACAACTTGGACACAGAAAAGAAAACTTAATTTTTCTGTGAATAGTGCCGTATTCGTTAATAGTATCATATACGTGAATAGTGTCGTATACGTGAATAGTAATCCCGACACAAAAATATAAAAATTTCATAAGAAAAATCATACATCGTGAATAGTACTCATGAATAGTACCGTATTCGTGAATAATACCGTATACGTGAATAGTGTCGTATACGTGAATAGTAACCTCGACATGAAAAGGTAGAAATTTTATAATAAAATTTATACTAATATTTCGGTATAATGATATTAAAAGAAATAACATCATTTACGAAGAAAATAACATCTCTTACCTCAAAATAACAGTACTTATGACTGAAATATCAGATATAATACTAAAAAAAACTTGTACCGCTTATCAACTCTCAAAGTATCTAAATACTCACAAAAATACGCTCGATATTATAGAGAGAGGGAATTTCTGATTCTAGTGTAATTTTCAATTCTAACAAAAGCACCCTATTTATAGAAAAATGCCAGAATGCCAAAGCAGACTAACCTGCTACCGGTGGCTCTTCCCTCTGCCATTCACGCACACCACAATTGAAACTTCAGCATTTTTCCACTACAAAAACAAAAGTGGGGCCCAACCATGTTTTTAATAAAAAATATTTATTTCTGAAACTTCAATAATTCATAATAAATGGCCCTTTTATCAGAAAAATACGAATTTTATGCCAATTTCATAGGAAATTTAATTCTCTACAACTTTGCAGAAGAAAGTTTTTCTAAATTCCAAACAAAAAATGATTGAAATCCGCATACGGATGATTTTTAATACCTTTATTCTGACAAAATACTGATAAAATACCTCAACATTAATTCTTTCATTTATATCCACATAAAATAAATATTTTCTTATCATATAAATCAATAATTAATTATTAACAAATAATATTACAGAATCACAATAATGATAACTAGGTCATTCCTAGGAAAGAGGGGGCTTTCTGATAAAGATTTCTTCTTACTGGCGCGTAATTAGGTGACCAAACCCCTTTCCTAGACAGAGCTTTCTTAGATATTGCTAATAATCCTATCTAATAATATTATTCAAATAATATGAATTATTGATCTGATAATGGAAAATACTGTGCAGTGATAATTATTGAAACAACAATAATATAAAATATCAACTTAGCAATTATTGAATCAATAAAATAAAATATTAAACAGTAATTACTGTAACAATTATTGAGTAGTGCCTTCTTACGTAAGAATCAATAATCTACAAATACTGTGCAATACCGTGCGCTACTGTGCAACCACGCGTATTGCTGTAATTTAACCACCAGTTATTCCAACAGTGTTAATGGTAACAACTACGCCGTTATTTTAAAAAAAAACTCATACTTGTCGTTTTCTTCATCCGACAGTTTTTCGTTATGGGGCCCACAAATAACTGCGCTGTCGTACGAATATTCCCCGACAGCAAGAATATTCCACGACCAAACGAATATTCCTCGACAACAATGAATATTATATAACCACTTGCTTACTTAAAATATTTGCGCATTTTACCCATAACTAACCACATTAATCAAATCAACCCCTTACTATATCAAAATAATAAATAGAGGAAATTCAATTTTATTCATAAAAAGTTGGGGTCTTACAACCTTCTCTCTTTATGAAATTTCGTCCTCAAAATTGACGTACGTACCTGGTATTTCGAAAAGGTGAGGGTACTTCATTTTCATTTTCGATTCCAACTCCCAGGTCATTTCCTCAATAGCATGGTTTCTCCATAAAATTTTAACTTGTGGTACAACCTTTGTGCGTAGGACATACTCCTTCCTATCTAAGATCTTGACAGGTACCTCCTCGTACATTAAATCTTCAGTTATCTCGTCTGGTTCTAACTCAATAATGCAGTTTTGAGTCTTTTACATATTTACGAAGCACAGATATGTGAAAAACATTATAAACACGAGATATGCTTGGAGGTAATGCGAGTCTATATGCCATATTTCCAACGCGGTCAAGAATCTCAAATGGACCAACAAATCATGGATTGAGCTTTCCTCTCTTCCCAAATCTTGTAACTCCCTTCCATGGAGCAACACGTAACAATACATGATCCCCAATATTAAATTCCACGTCCTTTCGATGAAGATCAGCATAACTCTTTTGTCGATCTTGTGAGGTCTTTATATATTGCTAGATCATTTGAATATTTTTCGTAGTCATGCGTTCCAATTCACGTCTCAACAACGTTGCTTCACCCACCTCATCCCAAAATACTGGAGAGCGACACTTTCGTCCATACAATACTTCGAATAGAGCCACACCTATACTTGCTTGATTACTGTTATTGTAGGAGAATTCCACCAATGGTAGGTACTTATCTCAACTTCTTTTGAAATCTAGGACACAGAGTCTTAATAGATCTTCAAGAGTTTGAATAGTCCTTTTCGATTGTCCGTCCGTTTGAGGATGATATGCCGAACTGAATCGTAAATCCGTGCCCATAGCTTTCTACAAACTGATCCAAAATCATGAAGTGAATCTTGGGTCTCTATTAGAAACTATGGATACTGGCATGCCATGCAATCTCACAATCTCATTCATGTACATACGAGCCAGATGTTCAGGGGAATAAGTCTCCCGTATCGGTAAGAAATGAGCAGACTTAGTTAATCTATCAACAATAATCCAAATCGCATCTATACCTTGAGAAACCTTGGGAGGACCCATAACGAAATCCATGGTAATGTGTTCCCACTTCCATTTTAGAATCTCAAGTGGTTGCAATGGACCCTTTTACACTTGATGCTCCGCCTTTATATGTTGACAAGTTAAACACCTCGATACAAACTCCGCGATCTCTCTCTTCATATTGCTCCACCAAAATGTATGTCAAAGATCATGATATATTTTGGTACTCCCATGATGGATTGTAAACGGTGTGTTGTGTGCCTCCATCATGATTCTATATTTCAAGTCAGAATCGTTAGGAATGCAAAGTCTGGAGTTGACTCGAAGTATTCCTTCTTAATCGATTCTTGCTTTTGGAATAACACCTTCTTGTACTTTCTTCTTCATACGCATCAATTATGGGTCTGTGGCTTGAGCAGCTTTAACTTTATCGATTAAAGTCAGTTCTACTCGTATATTTGATATCATCACGTGGGTACTTGGAGCCTTTAACTCTATCTCCATCCTTTGTAAGTCGTACAAAATGGGTCTTTGTGTTAACACTCGTACCCGCATATGATCTTCTACTCAATGCGTCAGCTACCACGTTTGCTTTTCTAGGATAGTATTAGATGGTATGGTCGTAATCTTTCAACAGCTCGAGCCAACGTCATTGCCGCATGTTGAGTTCCTTTTGGGTGAAGAAATATTTAAGGCTCTTATGATCCATATAAATCTGCACTTTCTCCCCATACAGGTAGTGTTTCCAGATCTTCAACACGAAAACGACTGCTGCTAACTCCAGATCATGAGTAGGATAATTTCTCTCATATTCTTTAAGTTGTCGCAAGGCATAGGCTATGACTTTCCCATGTTGCATGAGAACACATCCTAACCTTTTGCCCAAAGCATTGCTGTAGATAACAAATCCATCCGAACCAGATGATATTGTCAGAATAGGTGCCAAAATGAGTCTCCTCTTGAGCTCTTGGAAACTCTTCTCGCATTCCTCGCTCCATACGAATTTTGTAGCTTTCCGAGTCAGCTGAGTTAACGGAGTAGCGATTCGAGAAAATCCTTCGACGAATCTCCGATAATAACAGACTAAACCTAGAAAGCTATGTACTTCAGTCACCGACTTCGTTTGCTCCCAACTTTGTATTGCTTCAATATTCGCTGGGTCAACAGATACTCCATATTTTGACACCACGTGCCCAAGAAATGCTACTTCCTCAAGCCAGAACTCGCATTTCTTCAACTTGGCATATAAATTGTTATCACGAAGCCTTTGAAGTACCCGATTCAAATAGTGCTTATGATCTTCACGGCTTTTGAAATAGATGAGGATGTCATCAATAAAGACAACAACGAACTGATCCAAATATTCCTTGAACACATGATTCATCATATTCATGAAAGCAGCAGGAGCATTAGTCAATCCAAAAGACATGACTAATAATTCATAATGCCCGTACCGAGTTCTAAATACAGTCTTCGGAATATCCTCAGTTTTAATCTTCAGCTGATGATATCCAGAACGTAGATCGATCTTTGAAAAGAATTGTGCTCCTTGCAACTGGTCGAACAAGTCAACAATGTGAGGTAGCGGATACCTATTCTTGATGGTGACATGGTTCAATTCCCGGTAGTCAATACATAGTCGCATACTCCCGTCATTCTTCTTTACAAATAAAACAGGAGCACCCCAAGGAGATGTATTAGGATGAATTAAACCGATGTCTAACAACTCCTGTAGTTGGACCTTTAACTTCTGAAGTTCAATAAGAGCTATTCGATATGGGGTTTTAAAAATGAGTTTTGTACCAGGTTCAAGGTCAATAAAGAATTCAACTTCACGTTCTGGAGGTAGACCGGGAAGTTCTTCAGGAAATACGTCAGGAAATTCACTAACAACAGAAATATTATTCAAATCTGACGCATTTTTGTTCAAGTCCATGACATGGGCTAAGAAAGCTTGACATCCATTTTTTAATAAACGAATGGCTTTATGGCTTGATATGACAGTGATTGACTTTAGTGGTTTGGTTGCTTGAATTCGTATAACAGATTGGTTAGAAATATGAAAACTAACAACCTTACGAAAATAATCAATTTTAGCATGATGAGTGGTTAACCAATCAATTCGTAAAATCACATCAAATGCAAGTATCTTTAAAGAGATGAGATCAACAGGTAATGTGATGGTCCCAACTTGAATCAAGTAAGATTTATAAACCATGGATGTAACGAAAGTTTTTCCTAACGGAGTTTCCATAGATATGTCAAAGTCTAATTTCTCAAGGGTCAAGTTCAAACGTTGAGCACAAGTAAGAGAAATAAAAAAATGGGTAGAACCGATATCTAATAAGGTATAAACTTCATAAGAGTTTATGTTTAGCTTACCCGTGATCAACTCATCTGGGTTCCTCTCGTTTTGGGCAGTCATGACAAACGCTCTTCCAGGAACCACCGACTTTAATTTGTCTGGGACAGCCTTTAGAGTCACCATCCTCGCTGGACTTGGTTTCGCTACAGGACAATCTCGAGCTATATGACCTTCATTTCCACAGTTATAACATACTTTGAATTATTGTGGGTAGTTTGGACTGATGTGTCCCTCTTTCTCTTATTTATAACATACGATCGGTGGTCGTTCTCCTCCCCTAGAAACAGTTGATGTTGGTGCTGACGTCTTCACGTTATCATTGTTTTACTTCCTCTTTTTGAAATCTCCCCCCGACTCGCTTCTTCTACTATCATTGGCACGAGTACCACCAGAGTGGTTATCACTTTTGTCCGAATATTTTTTCCCCACTGGTTATCATTGCTCCAATGACAGCTGCCACTGGTATGACCCTAGTTGTGGTCCCTCGATTGAACAGACTCATTATCTCGATCTAATAATTGAGCCATGTTCACAACATCTGAATATAGAGAAATTTTGTGAGAGATAAGGTATTGACGAATTTTGGGTTTTAAACCTCTTAAAAACATCTGCGTCATACGTTCCTCATTCTCTACCAAATAAGGTGCAAACATGGATAACTCCGCGAACATAGCCTCGTACTGGGATACAATCATGTTGTTTTGTTCCAGTCTGATAAACTCTACTTCCTTTATATGACGAATACTTTCAGGAATGTACTTTTCATTGAACAGTTTTTGGAATGCTTCCCAAGACATATTGGGTGCGGTTGGCTGGGTACGCTTCACAGATTCTCACCAGTAATCTGCCTCACCATAGAACATAAAGGTGGCGAATGGAACCTTATGTTCCTCCGTGTATCCCAAGACATCAAATATCTTGGTAATTTGCTTAACCCACGTTTCCGCCTTGATCGGATCCGACTTTCCCAAAAACTCTGGTGGTCCTAACTCTTTGAACTGCTTGGTTGTGACAAGCTGCGTGTTGCTATTATTTCCACCCGTATTTTGTACATGAGTCTCCCTCGTCTGATTTTGCATGAACTGCAAAAAGCTTCTAAACATCACATCATTAATCGTTTGATCGGTGGTGTTGTTTACAGGAGGAACATTGTTGTCATGTTGCACGTTCTCCTGGTTGGTGATTAAAGGTGTCTCCACGGTCTTATTCACTCTATTGTTAATATTTTCAGCTGCCATTCTCAAATACTACCATAAAATAAGGGTTAATTAAATAAATTGACATTCCACATATTATCCCTATATTCCAACCGACCAATTAAACACAAATAAGCTTAGGTAGGACACATTAGCGAAGGATTTACTCGTCACACCCTTCCTAGTTCTAACCCCAGATCTCCATCAAAGATCATATCCCTAAGCTCTGATACCAACTGTGACGCCCCCAAAATAGGCCCACACAACCCATTGTGAGTCGCCAAATACATGGTACAGAAAATAACTACAACTTTATTATTATAATTGTCGTGCAAAATACGACAACACATATGCTGTGAGTTTAAATACAAATATTGTCTTCTAGACAATATCCAAACTCAAATAAGTCCTCATTATAATTATTGATACACTATTTTACAAAATAGTAAGGACTGCTAAAACAACTGTCCTAAAACATCACTCTACACCCCGACTTATTCCCGCTATATTCTCGTCTCCTGAGAAGAAAAATGGAACAAAAAAGAAAAGGGTGAGCTCAACTAGCTCAGTAAAGAATATTTATGACTAAGATAATGTAGAACAAATTATCGTTATCCTTCAATAAATCAGATAAAATATAATGAAAATCAAGTTTTTACATCAATATTCGTAGCGTAAATAACAATTCATTAGAAGAGTTAAGTAGAGAATGAAGTCTACTATCTTCTATAATTTAAAAGTCCCTCATCAATATTTTATTCCTGTAATATCAATCAATATACATCTTGAATCAAATATTCATCTTTGTACTACGGGCCAAAGATATTCATTTGTATCACCAGTTGATCATGTTCATCTCAACACCTGTCCATCTTTGCACTACAGACCAAAGATATTCATCATGTAATCATTCATCTTTGCACTACAGGCCAAAAATATTCAGTTATATCACCATTTAGGGCTGAAGATGATGAAAAATATTTAAAAAAAAACGAATCCAGTGATATAAAAAGACAAAGGTTAGGGATTCGTAATTTAGTTTATCCAAGTTCAAAAATATTCCATAATAATCAATTGTGGAGCAAAATTCAAGAATGAAGATCAAAACATGGATACAATCAAAGATAGTAACAAAAATAGACAACTTGGACACAAAAAAGAAAACTTAATTTTTCTGTGAATAGTGTCGTATTCGTGAATAGTGTCGTATACGTGAATAGTAATTCCGACACAAAAAGGTAAAAATTTCATAAGAAAAATCATACATCGTGAATAGTACTCATGAATAGTACCGTATTCATAAATAGTGTCGTATACATGAATAGTGCCGTATACGTGAATAGTAACCTCGACATGAAAATGTAAAAATTTTATAATAAAATTTATACCAATATTTCGGTATAATAATATTAAAAGAAATAACATCATTTACGAAGAAAATAACATCCCTTACCTCAAAAGAACAGTACTTCTGACTGAAATATTGGATATAATGTTAAAGAAAACTTGCACTGCTTGTCAACTCTCAAAGTATCTAAATACTCACAAAAATACACTCGATATTATAGAGACATGAAATTTCTGATTCTGGTGTGATTTTCAATTCTAACCTAAGCACCCTATTTATAGAAAAATGCCAGAACGCCATAGCAGACTAACCTTCTACCGGTGGCTTTTCCCTCTGCCATTCACGCACACCACAATTGAAAATTCAGCATTTTTCCACCAAAAAAATAAAAGTGGGGCCCACCGATGTTTTTAATAAAAAATATTTATTTCTGAAACTTTAATAATTAATAATAAATAGCCCTTTTATCAGAAAAATACGAATTTTATATCCATTCCATAGGAAATTTAATTCTTTATAACTTTGTAGAAGAAAGTTTTTTCCAAATTCCAAACAGAAAATGACTGAAATCCACATACGGATGATATTTAATACTTCCATTCTGACAAAATACTGATAAAATACATCAGCATTATTTTCTTCATTTATATCCATATAAAACAAATATTTCCTTATCATATAAATTAATATTTAATTATTCACAAATAATATTAAAGAATCACAATAATGACAACCAGGTCGTTCCCAAGAAAGAGGGGGCTTTTCTATAAAGATTTCTCCTTACTGGCACACAATTAGGTGACCAAACCCTTTTCTTAGACAGAATTTTCTTAGACATTATCAATAATGCTATCTAATAATACTATTCAAATAATATGAATCATTGATCTGATAATGGAAAATACTGTGCAGTGACAATTATTCAAACAACAATAATATAAAATATCAATGTAGCAATTATTGAATCAATAGAATAAAATATTGAACAGTAATTACTGTAACAATTATTGAGTAGTGCCTTCTTACGCAAGAATCAATAATTCATAAATACTGTGTAATACCGTGTGCTACTATGCAACCATGCGTATTACTGTACTTTAACCACCAGGTATTCCAACAGTGTTAACGGTAACTACGCCGTTATTTTAAAAAAACTCATACTTGTTGTTTTCTTCATCCAATATTTTTTCGTTATAGGGCCCACAAATAGCTACGCCGTCGTACGAATATTCCCCAACAACAAGAATATTTCACAACCAGACGAATATTCCCCAACAACAATGAATATTTTATAATCACTTGCTTACTTAAAATATTTACGTATTTTACCCTTAACTAACCACATTAATCAAACCAACCCCTTACTATATCAAAATAATAAATAGAGAAAATTCAATTTTATTCATAAAAAGTTGGGGTCTTACATAGCATTCCATGCAATCTTACAATCTCGCTTATGTACATTCTAGCCAGGCGCTCAAGTGAATAAGTTTCTCGTATAGGCAAGAAATGAGCAAACTTGGTTAATCTATCGATAATGACCCAAATTGCATTTATGACTTGAGAAACCTTGGGAAGACCCGTAACAAAATCTATGTTGATGTGTTCCCACTTCTATTCTGAAATTTTAAGTGGTTGCAATGGACCTTTTGGCACTTGATGCTTTTCCTTGACACGTTGACAAGTTAAACACCTTGAGATAAACTCCGTGATCTCTCCTTCATATTGCTCCACCAAAATGTATGTCGAAGATCACGATACATTTTGGTACTTCCAGGATGGATTGCAAATGGTGTGTTGTGTGCTTCCATCATTATTTTATACTTCAAATCAGAGTCGTTCGTAATACAAAGTTTGGAGTTGACTCAAAGTATTCCTTCTTCGTCGATTCTTACTTCTGGAATAACACCTTCTTGCACCTTCTTCTTCTTCATATTCATCAGCTCTGGGTATATAGCTTGAACAGCTTTAACTTTATCGATTAAAGTCGGTTCTACGTGTATATTTGACATCATTACGTGGGTCCTTGGAGTCTTTAACTATATCTTCATCCTTTGTAAGTCATACAAAATGGTCATTTGTGTTGACAATATCGCACTTGTACCCGCATACGATCTTTTACTCAACGCGTCAACTACCACGTTCGCTTTTCCAGGATGTTATTGAATGGTATGGTCGTGATCTTTCAATAGCTCAAGTCAACGTCATTGCCGCATGTTTATTCTCTAATGCCACTCCCAAATGAAACTTATATCGCTGAAGTTCAAAATAGTTTGATACGAGATGAGCTTTCCTATGACAAAGTTTCCTTGGTTGAATAGTAAAAAAAACTTCTTCCTTGCCTTACTGATGAGCAGAGGGGAGTTTTTCAAACAATAAGAAATATTGTAGAGGTAAATAATGGAGGCATGTTTTTTTTGTATGGATATGGAGGAACCGGTAAGACTTTTATTTGGAAAACACTATCTGCAGCCTTGCGATCTAAGGGAGAAATTATTCTTACTGTTGCATCCAGTGGAATAACATCTTTGTTGATTCCTGGTGGGAGGACATCTCATTCCAGATTTGGGATTCCTTTGTGCATCAATGAGGACTCATGTTGCAATATTAGACAAGGAAGTCATTTGTCTCAACTATTAAGTAAGTGCAAGCTCATAATCTGGGATGAAGCTCCAATGACTAATAAATATTCATTCGAAGCCTTGGACCGCACATTAAGGGATGTTCTTAGATTTTCAAATCCTAATAGTTTTCAGCAACCTTTTGAAAGTAAACTTGTGGTTTTTGGAGGTGACTTCAGACAAATTTTTCCTATTGTTCCAAAGGGGACTAGACAAAACATCGTGTTTGCTACAATAAACTTTAATATTTGTGGAAGTTTTTCAAGGTTTTGAGATTGACAAAAAATATGAGGCTTCTATCAAATATTAATGATTCTAATCTGAAACATGTAAAGGAGTTCTCAGATTGGATCTTAAAGATCGGTGATGGTGAGATTGGAGGTCATAAGGATGGTGAGGGAATTATAGAAATACCAAATGAACTCCTTATAAAGGACTCAGAGATTCCATTATCAGTAATTATTGAAAGCACTTATCCATCATTAATTCAGAAAATGGGTGATGCTAATTATCTAGAAGAGAGGGAAATCATTGCGCCTACACTTGAAATTGTACAGACGGTGAATGACTTTATACTTTTAATACTTCCAGGAGAGGAAAAAACTTATTTGATTTTTGATAGTGCTTGCAAAACAGATGCCAATGTCGATAGTCATGAAGATTTATACACATCTAAATTTTTAAATTCCATTTCATCATCTGGTCTTCCAACCCATGAACTAAAATTGAAGATTGAAGTTCCAGTTATGCTGTTGAGGAATATTGATTAGTCTTCTGGATTATGTAATGGAACAAGATTGATAGTAACTCAATTGGAAAGCATGTTATAGAAGCTAAGGTCATTTCTAGAAACAACATGAGAGACGAGGTATTTATTGCTAGGATGGTCCTATCTCCATCAGTCTCGGTTCCCATTTAAATTTCAACGAAGACAATATCCTCTAGCTATTTGTTTTGCAATGACAAAAAACAAAAGTCAAGGGCAATCACTTTCTCATGTTGATTTATATTTACCAAGATCTATTTTTAGTCATGGACAACTATATGTTGAGATCTCTCGGGTAAAAAGTAGAAATGGTCTGAAGTTATTGATTGTTAACAACAATGGACAACTAAGTAATACTACAACCAATGATGTAGTATTTAAAGAAGTGTTTCATAATTTGAAGTAGGTATGTAATAATATTATTAATTTTTCATAAAATATTTCAATATATTCAACAAGAAATTTTCATTTTTTTAGTATTGATGTTTATGTTATGTAACGACCCCAAAATTTATACAACTCAACTCTCGACCTTGGTCGTTATCAATACATCTTTATTCTAACATTACATCATTAAACGCTATTAAACTTAAAAAAATGCAGAATAATTTAAACTTTTCTATCTTCTTATTTTATTTTCCCCGAATCACAACCTTTATCATCTGCATGTCTTTGAATCTTATGCAATCCATGATTAACTTTATCAGAGTTAATATATATATACTTACATCTCAAATTGATATCCTTTATACATCGGATAGCTCAAACTTTAACATTACAACTTAACAATTATTAAACATCATAAACCATCAAATACATATCTCAAAACTTTAAACATAGATTAAAAGAATAAAATTTATAGCTAAAGTATTTAATCTTCATGCATTGCATCTGATCCATGTCATTCAAGTGGCACATAGCGTTACCTTGAAACCTTAACCTGCAAAAATGGTTATTTGCAAGGTTGAGCTTGACAACCCAACAAATCTAACAGTTTTCATGCAACACATAGCACATAAATAACATGCTCCTCTTATACATCACAAACATCTAGCTAAATACATTATACATATTGTACATCACACATCAAATAAAGATTGAGTTCTATAACCCAATCAACATTCTTTACTTAACCAAGCCATAAATTGACCTTAACATTTGATACTTGCAACATAAATCATACATCATGCTTTTTGTAATACAGATTTAAAACAATTCATCATCAAGTTCACATAACAAATAGGAACTGAAAGACTTATCTTGATCGTTGTTTACCAATAACAGTCTAACAGCTTACATCTATCTGCACTTCACATGCCCTACACAATTATATAATCATGCACATCAACTATTAGTCACATAGAAATGCATAGTAGTTGTAATGTAATCTTTACTCTACATCCCATAACCCTTTGTATAAATCAATACACAATGTTCAATTTGATTGTGTTAACTTTTGACTTATATCTCACTATATTTCTTCTTAATCATACTCGAAGTTAATTCAAGTGTTTAAGTTTTGCTAGGACTCCTTATTAGTTTTATATTAACCCCATTCTATATCTTATAATGTTGATTTCAATTGAATTGAAACACTTTTTACATTCATTAACACTTGTCACGACATTTCAACATTCATTCGTCACACGCCCGATTTGTCTCTCTTATGTATGCTTAGTATGCTTATAAAACTTATTTAATACATTATTTATTAATGTTAAGTATCATTATTTTTACTAATATTTATGTTTTATAACTTAAAACAACATCTTTTATCATCAGAATCACTACACTTGTATACGTGCATGCCCGACGCCCTCTGATTGCCGCCGAATACATATTAGTCCCAAAACTGACCATTTTGACCCCTTCTTATAACCTAAAATTGAAAAACTTAAAGAACTAATGTTGTAGTTCTACTCGTCTTCGTTCCGGATCATCTTGAATCGTCTCAATCGGAGTTCGTATGAAAAAGTTATGGTCGTTTTACTACAGGATGTCAAAATAGTCCAACCTGAGCACTGTTCCGGCTCCGCGGCGCCCCAATTAGCCTTGGGGGTGGCACTGCAGTGCCCAAGAGCATTTTAGGTTGCCCAAGTTATTTTTTTTAGCGAATTTTTGGCCCTTTCTTCTTCCAACCTTCATAACTCGAGTTATACACATCCAATTGAGTTCGTTTTCGACTCTATGAACTCGTAATTCACAAAACTACAACATACCAAAGAATCAATAATTTAAAGAAACATTAACTAACCTAAATCTTGACCCAAAACTCATGTTCATACTTAACTTTCATGTTTTAACATGTTTAGCGAATTCATTAACTACGAATTCGTTTCTTAACCAAATTGATTCGTTCAACTTGCTTTCTTTTCATTTTTAAACGTTTTAACAATATCCATCATCAATTTAAGGTTTCCATCATGATTTCATAACTAATTTTAGTCTCAAAATTGACCAAAATGTACATATTCAACCAAAAACTCAAATTTTCATCTTTAACAAGTTTTCATGAGTTTAAAAACTCCAAAATTGTTTCAGGATGACCATTAACAAATTATATCTATCCATAAATATATATAAACTATACCTCAACAAATTCAACCACCAAAACCCAATTATAGATGTGACGCCCCCAAAATAGGTATATACAACCCATTCTGAGTCGCCAAATACGTGGTACATAATTTAAATTCAAACTTCATTTATTCAATACGACAAAGTGTAGCTTAGAGTTTTAACACGAATATTGTCTTGTAGACAATATTCAAACTCAAATGGAGTCCTCATTATAATTATTATCACACTATTTTATAGAATAGTGAGGACTACTATAGCCACCATCTTGGGCCATCACTCCATTCCCCGACTAGTCTCAGCTGTGACAACCCAGAAAATCAGATTGTCCAGAATTTAAGTTTAAAGAATTAGTTATTAATAAAATAAATTTTTATTAATACTATTATGTGCTATGTGTTTATTAATCATTCTAGAACATAGAATGATTATAAATCGGGAGGATTCTGGCTACGAGCTGGACTGAACGAGTAAGAATTTTCAGGACGAAAATAAAATTTTTTCGGGAATAAAAATATTTCTGGGAAAAAAGACGAAATATGCACTATTCACCCGACGAAACCTAAGGGTTATGGTTGAATAACCTAAGTCTTTCCGAGAGTTCGATATGTCGAAATGACATTCTGTCGAAAAATTTGACCATAATATATCGTGAAAAGTTAAGTAAGCTGATAAAAGTTTTTTCTCGAAAAACGTGTAGAAATAGGACGAAATAAAAATGACGAATAGTATTGTTATGTACTTTTCATTCGTTTAGCTTATGTTAGAGAAAAACGTGAAGGAAAACGCTTAACATCAAAAAGTGTTTTTAAATTTTTCGGAATTCTGAAGAATGCGTAAAAGTTAAACTGTAGAGGAAAGACAAAATATCTAAAAATATTTGGATTCCGAGAATCGCAGTTTTTAAAATTGTCAGACGAATTCAGCAAGACGGTAGCACGAAGCTTGCAAGGGAAGCTTCGTGAATAGTAAGGAGGTGAAGTAAGGAGGTGGGAATAGTGAATTGTGGGCAAAATGACTAAAATACCCCTAGCTTTGGTTTTCTATATAAGAGAACCTTAACTCATTTGTTGGTGATTTTAAAAATCACCAACACTTGAGAGAGAGAGAGTTCGAATGAAGAGGGAGAGGGAGAGGGAGAGGGAGAGAAAAAGGAAAAGCTAGCTCGCGAGAAACTTTGTCCAATAGAGGAAGATTAAAAAAGAAAGGTAACCCGAAACCTAACTTCTAAATAATTTTCTTTAAGTTTTCTATGTTTAAAACATAGCTTAATGAAAATAAGAAGTAAAAGATGTTAAGAATGATTTCATATGGTTGAAATCATGAGAAATTTAAGAAATAAGGATTTGAAGTTTAGTTTATAAATTTCTTAAGGAAGTATAAGATTCATAATGAATTTTAACGATCCAAATGAATCATATGAACGATTCGGTAAAAGAAGTAAGGAATGGTGTTTTATAACACCAAATTCTAAGAAAAAGTGAAATCGTAATCAAAATATTGATTAAAAATGAAGAACGAATGAAGAACGCGAAGAACATGAAGAACGTTGTTGATGGATAAATTTAAAACCATCGTATTATAACTTGTTATTGATGGACAAGTTTAAAACCATCGCGTATAAGTTAGTTGCTTATTGCTTGGTTAGGAATGGTAGAAACTTTCATGAAGAACGAATTGAACTTAGCTATAACGAAGTTATGGCAAAAATTTCATAAAAGACGAGCGGGAGATAGAAAGTATATAAATGAACCTGAGTGTGTAGGGTTTCATAAGAATGTAAGAGAACATAGAAAAAGTGAGTCGTGGACTCAAGAACGAATGAGTTCTGAGTTCGAATGACTGAATTACGGACGAACGGACGAAAAACGTTAATAACGTAAAATGAACGAATGATGAAGATTAAGCCAATTGAATGGAAAGTTAACGGATTCAGAATAAATTTCTGTCTGAGGAAAGTTGAAGTATGTAAGATAAGGAATAGAATGACTTTGGAACGACCTCGTTCTGAGTTATAACGAAGAAGTTATGAGATTGCGAAGTGAGTGTCTCAAGCATGTAAAAGACTTAGGAAATTTTTTCAAGGTTTTGGTCTTGGCGCCGCAGCGCCAATCAAGCCTTGGGAGGCGGCGCCGCAGCGCCAACTCAGGCCATTAGGTACTGGTAAGTGGTGCCGCAGTATGAGAGATAAAGAAGGGAGGTGGCACCACAGTGCCAACTCGGGAAGTTCTCTATGAGAGACTCGCGCCGCAGCGCGAGAATTAGTGAAGGAACCAACGCCGCAGCGCCGGTGCAAGGCAAGGCCCAATAATGAGCTTTTAATTGCTCAAATCCTAGGGGAAGTGTATGGAAAGTTATTGAACATAAAGTTCACTTAACGTAACACTTAAACAAGTGATTTAAACCTTTAATGAAGGTTGAACAGAAAGATTAAACGAGATTAAAAGACGAAGAATGTAATGAATGTTAACGCAATGCCGTTGCGATGAACGAAGGGTCTTAGCATACAACGAACCATATGGCTTCAACATTAAGAAAGAATAATGAACAAGGGATTCATGTAAGGGATAACGAATGAAAGCGATTAAAACCTTGGGTAAAGGTTGAATGAGAAATTAAAAGACGAACAACGTAAACGTTGAATACGTAAACGATCCTCGTGAATCGTATTCGCATTGGACAAACATTCTAAGTATACATTGGTTATATGACTTAGATGTTGACGAATGTAGTAAGTAAGATATGATTTATCAAGAAAGCCGTCACGAATGGTAGCAAGATTAATGAAAGTCCGAATGTGAATCGGATAGAGAATGTTAGAATGAATGTAAGCGTTAAACACTTTAACCGACGTAAGGGTTGAGTGTACACGAATATTAAATGGCAGAACCTACATCCCGTGTATGGTTTGAGCGTAAGGTAATGAAGAATGATGATTAACCGTGAACGGTGAAGAAATTGAATTAATGTTGTATAACGTTAAGAAGCCGAGTTAATGATTTTAATTTGGACACCGTTCCGAGTCGAATGCACCGGACATTATAAGGTATGAATAAGGTAATGTAAGATGTTTAATGCAATGAATGCATAATATTAACATTGAATGATCGTTCTAAGTATACAAAAGACTGTATGACTTAGATGATAAAGAATGAATCCTGAGGTATGACATTTAGTTGCCAGAAAGCCATAAGGATAAGAAAGCAACTTAACGAACATTATAGTTTTAATGGTTCGGATAAGTTAAGATAAAGTTTAGGTTATGGTATAATCGTAATCTTTGATGGTTGATATACGGGAGCTGGGCTAAACAATTCCTTCAGAGAGCGGAGGTATATACAAAACTGGCAACCGATCTAACTCACTGTGAAAGACGGTATAGGTGAGACGGGAACTTGTTTATTGGTTGTTTGTGGGAAACCACTCAGAGTACCATATGGACTACTAGCAGAGATACGATGTGTGCTGAGTCCTAGAAAGGTTATAAGAAGAAGATAAGAATGTAAATCATCAAAGATGATGATCGTATGAGTAAGACATCTCTGTATGTCATGAAGCCGTAAACCGATAACGGAGGTTGGTCACGTAAACTTAAATTACAAGAACTAGAACCCTAAGAAGTAAAGTCAAGTTTAAACCAATGAGTAAGTCAAGTATATGACTAATTGGTGTATGTTCTATTTCCTTATGTGTTATATAGGGTTTAGAATGAGCAGTTCAACGTAAGCTGTAGCTGTGCGTAAGGCAAGTTTCCTAACTTCATTCATATTTTAAATGAATGCTAGTTTCTTAAACTTCTCAGATGTTGAACATGAGAAGTTTTATCTATGTGCATATGTGCGATACGTGTACAAGATGGTTGAACGTATTCGGCCTTGTGCCACAATTTGAACACTTTGATGTTTCTATGAGATGAACTGTTCTGTGATTGAACAGTTCAATATGAGAATGTTTTGTTTATACATGAACCGTTATTGTTAAGTCTATGCTAATGATTCTAGCCAGACATGATGTGTATGGAAAAGGTAGAAGAATGAAAGTATTTCAAAGTGAATGTGACTAATGTTTTAAAATGATAGGAATCAAAATTTTTCCTATTATTCAAGCTGCTTCATAACCTTTGTTCGGTTATTGAAGTCTTAAAAGAATGTTTAAATTCTTAAAGTTATTTATTCAACTGCTATGACTTGCTGGGCAATTGAATGCTCACACTTGCTTTAAATGTAAAACATTTTCAGCGTACGAGTAGAAAGAACTTAAGGATCCCATAAAGATCAAGCTGATCGGTATCCAGACGAAGTGCCATTCAGTATGTGAATGTGAGTAAAGATTAATCGGAGACTTTTAATGTAGAATAGTTTAATTGAACTATAGATTAGTTTAATGAACTGATATGTATCCTTGGTGGCGGATAAAAATCACTCTTGTAAGATGTAAAGAATAATGTAATTATCATTATTTGTAACGAACTAGGTTATAAGGTAATAGAACCTGGGATTTGAGAATGTATGTTGTTATATTTAACTATATAATGATGTATGTTTGGAAGGAGATAGAATCGTGACGTACAGAATTCAGGTGTGAAAATAGACTGGATTTCGGGGCATTACGTCCCAGCTATATTCTCATTTCCTGAAGAGAAAAATAAAAGAAAAGGGTGAGCTCAACTAGCCCAGTAAAGAATATTATGACTAAGATAATGTAGAATAAATTATCCTTAGTCTTAAACAGTATAAAAACTGATAGAATACAGTAGACAACAAGTTTTAGATCAACAACTGCAGCAAAAATAGCAATCCATTAGAAGAGTTAAGTAGAGCATGATGTCTACTATCTTCTATGATTTAAAAGTTCATCAGCAATATTTTATCTACATAATTCAATAAATAATCCATACCACCGAATTATCCATGCACTACGGGTCAAAGATATTCGTTAGTATATCCACATCATTGAATTATCCATGCACTACGGGCCAAGGATATTCATTAGTATCACATCCACGAATCATCCATGCACTACGGGCCAAGGATATTCGTTATTATCACCAGTGATCATGATCATGTCAACAACTGTCCATCAATGCACTACGGGCCAATGAAGACTTTTACCACATTATTTGTAACATTACAGGTCATGATTATATCGATACATAATTCCTTGTCATAATCATACCAATCAACGGTCCATCTATGCATTATGGGCCAAAGATGACTTTCATCACAATATAAGCATGAGGATGATGACAATGATATAAGAATTCAATTAAGTGAAAGCAAAGATAAATTTTAAATATTTATAATTCAATTCGTTTAGAGTTCAAGAATTTATCCAGAGTTCAAGAATGTCTAAATTGTCAACATGATAACTGCTTTGTGGAGTAAAATTCAAGAATAATATTTATGTATCAAAAAAAATTTGGACAAAAAAGAAATCAATTTTTGTCATGAATAGTACTTCGGCATGAAAAGATTAAAATTTAACAAGAATATCCAGAAAAATATTTCAGTGAAACGATACTAGATGAAGCGCAAATTTCAAGGATATTCTACTAATTTCAAGGAGTATAGAAACAATACTTATCAAAATCAGTGTAGAATTAGGAATATGAAATGAAATAATATTACTTACATACTACAGAGTATGGAAGAAAATATTATTTCTTACGAATTCTGAACAAAATAATATCCCTTACGAATATTGAACGAAAATAATATTCCTTACGAATATTAAATGAAGACAATATCCCTTACGAATATTGAACGAAAATAATATTCTTACGAATACGAAAAATAATATCTCTCTTGAATATGAAATAAATAATACCCCTTACTGTAGACACTCGAATTTTTTTTCTGCATACCTGTTACTAACATTATAGGAAAACAGAATCGTCTTTCAGAGATAACCCAGAAAGACAGCTCAGTTCAATCTTGGAGATAACCCTGGGATATTCAGTATCACCATCTCGGAGATAACCCCGAGACATCCAGCTCAGACCCGGATACCAATGGAAGTTTCAACCTCAACCCTGAAAACAACACCGGGAGTTTTCAGTTTCAACCTCGGATATAACCTCGAGGAGTGCAGTGCCAATACCAGAAATCACACCAAAGAAGATCGTGTCAACTTGGAGATAACCGCGAGATACTCAGTCTCAGTCCCGGACAACACTAAGAAAGATCGTCAACCTCGGAGATAACCCCAAGGCATATAGTTGCAAACTGGAGATAACCCCGGAAATGCTTGTTTCAAAGCCATGCAAACAGCTTAAGAACACTCGGCAAAAGCCCCGAGGCACTCATGCCACAAGTCGGAGATAACCCCGGGAAGTCAGGCACATCTCAGATACAACCCTGAGGATGGTCAACATCTGCAGCAGTCCAATCTCAGAGATAACCCTGAGCAACGACCGCTCACAGCTCAAATCGGAGATAACCCCGGTGAAGGGCAGGACCGTTAATTTGCAATCACAATACCACATCGCGCCATCTCAAAAATAATATACAAACATTTCTACATAGAAATGTCCCACAAGAACCAAGGAAGTACAATCCAGAGTGATTACTACACAAGATAGCACACCGGATAGAATTTGAAGCTTGAAGAGATGGGGCATGGTCCATTCTTCCTGACTCCGTATAACCTCTAATCCCATGTCATTGTGTAGCTCTCGATAATGGCGGTCCGAAGTAGGTCTTGTACACCTCAATCGAATGCCCGGATTGCAATTCTAAAAGTTCGAGCGGACATTACGTTGCACGCGTGCACGTACTTCGAGACGGCGGGACCCGCAGAGCCCGAGGCACCCCGAGCAACCGCAGGTACATCTGCGGCTAGCTGTAGGCACCTGCGACTCCCCCCTCTATAAATAGAGGGCTTGGGATGGCCAATTTGAGAGAGAAAAAGGCGAGAAAGCCTGTCCAATTTGCTCTGTACACATCCTAAACTGAGTGCTTTCTCATTTTAAACACTTGTAAGCTCATATATAGCTACTTTTTTTACCGGTGGGAGCCGAGTGTTCATCCCTTTCAAGTTATTGAAGTCTTCTTTGGCAGCCCACTGTAAGCCTTCTTACACATTTTAAGGCCTTTCTCTTCATCTTTGCACACACCGTTCTGCACATTGAGAGTCGTGTTGCGTGTGTTTGCCCGGACTTCGGTCCGTGGCTTTTATTTCTTTTGTATATTATATATATATATATATATATATATATATATATATAGACTAACATTATCGAGTTATGCCTCGATTGAGCCTAGACTTACGTCTGGAGCGTTTATTTGATTTCGTATATATATACTTATATATATGAACTGTGTGTCGAACTTTGTTCGATGAGCCTGGATTTACATCCGTAGCGTTTACTTGCTTTTATATACATATATATATATATATATATATATATATATATATATATATATATATATATATATATATAGTCCCGCCTGGAGTTTACTTCGTGGCGGTTGACTGTTTTTACAATTTTCTGTATATTTCGTCCTGCCTGGAGTTTACTTCAAGGCAGTTGATCGCTTTTACAGCTTTATTTACATTTCTGATCCCCCATGGAGGTGCTTCGTGGTGGTTGATCATGTCAATATATATATATATATATATATATATATATATATATATATATATATATATATATTTACAGCTTTTATATATTTACATTTCTGATCCCCCATGGAGGTGCTTCGTGGTGGTTGATTATGTTTGTATATATATATTTATAGCTTTTATATATATAACTGCTTACAACTTTCATATAAACTGCAGTATCGTGTGAGCCTAGGAATCATGTGATCATAGATTCAGTCTACTGAATCTAGATTCGGTTCCCGTGATGGACATTTTCAGCTGTAAGTAGCTTGTAAATTATTCACAGTGTTTGGATTTCCTCAGATGGTTTTCATGCCCATGAGGAGTTCGGCATTGCTTTGTACATTATTTTCCCGAAGATGCCCCGCATCTCGAAAATAAAAGCAATCAAGTCGAACATTTTAATAAAATAGAAGTGTAAAAGGTCTCAATTACTATTGAGCATAAGGGTTTGAAAAACCTCTTTTTACAAAACTTCACTGATATATCCTGGTTAAAATTGAATTTTTATATAAATTCAAACCCTGTGTATATAGGTGCGAACGAGGCCTCGCACTACTTCCAAATAACAGCACATTGACCCCTACACACACATATTCATATAATAATTTCTTAAAAAGTGGCGGTCACCGTGGCAACACGGATCTCGGGGGGTGCCTAACACCTTCCCTCCGCATAAGCAAGTCCCCAGACGCTAATGAATCTCGGTTTCATAGACCCGTTAAGCAGTATCACATCACTGGGTCAATGTGCAAACCTTTTCTCGGTTGTGTTGGTACAACCAGTTAAAAAACCAACTGGCGACTCTTACAGTCAAATCGTCAAAATATAAATGTCGGACCTTTTCACAACTTATTTTTTCAAACAAATCTCACCTAACATGAGAACACAAAAGAACAAGAATAGAAAAGGGACAAATAAAAATCCCGACGTCGACAGGTGGTGACTCTGCTGGAGAACGTCAGTAAGAAGACTTAACCCGATATTACAATCTTTTCAAAATTGTTATATACTTGTGTGTGGATATTGCATTTACATTTATGGTGAATGTGTACGAATGCATATATTTTACGCACTTAATGCTTTACACTATATCTGCTTGTGATATTAGTGCTTCACATATGTCATCATTTTCATAAACGGTGAGACACGTTGTATGTTGTGAGGTTCCTCTACCAGGAGGCTATCCTGTCGGTGTTTGATTACTGGACTCGTAGAAAGACTAATTCCAACGAGGCTCAGGAAAGGCACCACCTAAACTCGCTCTAGTTGAAAGACCGGATTAACTTCCCGTTAAGTAAATTGCGATGATTTGGGAACCTTCATGCCAAAAAGCCGCGAGAGTAACCTAAAGATAGGTCAGCCTCTGATAAACCAAATGCGGAGGAAAGTCTCTTTATGCTTTCTCATTTCAAATTACTCGTAAAGTCAATTACTTGTAATTTCATGCCATATTCATCTCATTGTAATGGAAAATATGAAGAAATATGTGCACATGCATATTTAAATTAGCATGCTATCCTATATTACAAATAGCTAACATCTGTTTTGCAGGATAATATTCCCAAAATAGATACATTACATAGCATGTAAACATTTACACATTCCCTAAGACTAAACTATGCAAGTCTTTTGCAGGGAAATAATTAGACCCATTACCCGGTCAAAATCAAAAATGGCCACGAGCTTACAGTTAATTATGTCGTCATTAGACCAGACTGACCTTAATCCAGTTTCTCACAAAGAATTTGATGGATTAAGTAAACAAATCACAGATTTGGCTGTTCTGCTTAAAGAACTACACCAGTCTACTCAGGGTATAAGGATACCCGTACATGCTGAATCCTCTACACAAGGAGGAACCCAAGGTTCAGATAAAGCCATTACAGTACCTGAGTTGCAGTTGGATACCACCAACAAAATTCATGATACCACCCATCTCCAAGAGGATCTAGACACCGATGATATCAAAAAGAAGGTTCTTCAGATGGAAGAAACTCTTCGTTCTCTAAAAGGAATTGGAGCACACGGGAGTCTCTCATATGCAGACCTATGTATATTCCCTGGTGTGCATTATCCAAAGAAGTTCAAAACTCTTGACTTTGAAAAGTATGATGGGTTAGGAGATCCTTACACACATTTGAAGGTGTTCATTGGAGAACTTGGATCTTATGCAAAGGACGAAAAGCTCAGAATGCAGCTGTTCCAAAAGAGTCTGACTGGAGAAGCCCGTTCGTGGTATACCAGATTAGACAACTCAAAGATCCATAGTTGGGAAGAGCTAGCTCATGCTTTCCTCACTCAATATAGCTTCCAGTCTCAGATGGCTCCTGACCGGTACCAGATTACCAAGGTCAAGAAACAGTCTAATGAGTCTTTCAGAGAATATGCTCAACGGTGGAGGCGCCTTGCTACTTAAGTTATTCCCTCTATGAATGAGTCAGAGATGGTTATGACCTTTATAGACATATAAGAAGCTCCTTTCTATGAGAGGGTCTTAGCTGGCATTGGGAAACCATTCTCTGAAATAATTAAACATGGGGAAATGGCTGAGATGGGATTGAAGTCAGGAAAGATTCAAGACCTAGCTGCCTTTAAAGCTGTTGCTAAGCACATCCAGTCCAAAAATTATAGAAACAACCCCCGGAGGGTCTATAGAAAGAAAGAGGAAGATGTTTCCTTGATACTATAAGGTCAAAAGGGTAGTCAAAATATGACTATCCAAAGGAGAAATTACACTCCCTTTCAAGCACAGTCTTCAAACCCTTCAGTGCCTAAGGGTGGAGAAGTCAAACGCCCTCGTGTGTTCATACCCCTGGGGGACTCACTCGAGAACATTCTCAAGCTTCTGACGACTCAGAAGAAAATCACACATCTTCTTCCACCCGCCAACTCGAATGGGAAGGGTTTCAATTTTACTCGAAAGTGTGCTTATCATGCCAGGGCACCTGGACATGATACTCAGGATTATTGGGCCTTAAAACACAAGATCCAAGATTTAATAGACAACGGTGAGATTGTGGTCACAAAGCCAGATCAACCTCACGTGCAAGACAACCCTCTTCCTCAACACAAAGAGAAAGAGGTCAATATGATTAATTGGTGCAGTGGACAGAGTTCCAATTTTAATAGTGAATCATCCCAGACCATCAAAGATGGAGTTGACAAATGGGATTATGCAAAGTTCCAGTTTGTGATGGAACGAAAGATGAAAGCTCTGTGTAAACAGATTGAGCAATTGGCAGAACTGGTGACCCATTAGCATCAAGTCACACGCCAATTAGTCAGCCAGGAGCATGCGAGTCTCCTCCCTTTTGTTATGAATATTCCATGATCGCCTTCAGAAAATGAAACACTGGAGGACAAAGTTGTGAAGAGAGCAAGTGCCAAAGCCTGTCGGGATTTTGCCAATAAAAGGGAATTTATATACTTGGGCCAACCTATGGTGGAGATAGTTTAGATGCTGATCAATGAAGGACGAATCACTTCCCTCCTACCTCCAATTAATCCCCGTTCAGGATGGTTCTATTCCAATGGAGTATGTCAATATTACTCCCATTCTCGCGGTCACAACACAGAAGAATGCTGGGCACTCCGCCACCTTATTTAAAATCTAATTGACAGCGGTGTCCTGCAACTGGCAGATGATGATGATGTGCTACTTGAGTGTGAGAATACCTATCCTACTAAATGGAAGGGATTGGTAGTAATTATATTCGCTGAGGCTGATGAGACCGTTAGACCATTTGCAATATAAGCAATTCAACTCAAAAGAATTGACAATCCTTTGAAAGTGACTGCACCAGAGCCAATCAGCTTACCCTTCAGACCGCAATATCCTGTTATCAGCTTACAAAAGGTCCCCTAGAATTATGGAGAAGCTGAAGGATACACCTTACATACAATTGCTGCAGTGTCGAAGGAGAATCCACTGTATCTTCACCAACGGGTGATCAAGCCTACCATCAAATCAAAGGGGGAAATTTCCATGGAGAAAATTGAAAAATTCCTCTGTACTATGGGCCATAATGAAGCCAAAGTGGTTTTAAGCTTAAGAGAAGGTCCACATCAAATTTTAATATTGGACTTCATTTTCTCTTTCGAGGATCACAGGAAGATTCTACTGAAGGTTTTGGAAGAAGCATACTTACCAAAATCAGTGGATGTGGAAAAATTTTAACATTTGGTTGATCACATTTTTAACAACAATGTGATACCTTTCACTGATGATGACATACCGCCCGAAGGGACCGGTCATTGCAAGCCGTTGTATATTACGGTTTTGTCCTCCGGATACATGCTAGTTGGAGTCTTGATAGATGGAGGTTCGTCTTTGAATATCTGTCCTTATGCTACTCTGGTAAAGATGAACATCAATCTCAATCGGATCCGAAGCAATCATACAGTAATCAAAGCTTTTGACGGATCTCGACGAAACTCTGTTGGAGAGATTGAACTACCAGTGGAGATTGGTCCCCATACATTTTGCGTATCTGTTCACGTTCTCAAAATAGATACATGTTACAACTTGCTATTGGGAAGACCATGGATTCATATGGCTGGGGTCGTCCCCTTCACCCTTCATCAATAACTTAAATACATTATCAACAATAGCCTAGTCACTGTCAACGCTGAGCCGGAATGTCCTGAACAAGGTGACATGCCATTCATCAGTTTCAATTTAGAAGTTGAGCCTGTCAGTTTTTATACCCTGGAGGTGAGCAACACTCACTACCATCCTGTTGGGGCGCCACCTCTCATACCCCAAATTTCTGTCGAAGTAATTTCGGCCACTCAAGAAATGATTTCATTGGGTTATCAACCTGGACAAGGGTTTGACAAAGACAATCAGGGCATTAAGCGTCCCATTCAGTGTCCTAGTCAAACAGGGATAGCCGGACTAGGCTATACTGCTAGTTCCAGTCACAGGAATCTTCATAAGAATAAACAGATTCCTCCCGCTTCAGCAACACATCGATTATCGCCACCTACAATTCCTGAGCCTGTACGGTCTCCGGTAAAGGTGTCGGCCCATGTAATGGCCATGTTATTTCCTAAACTGATACCAGTAAAGGAAAAAGAAGTATTTGTTCCAGATCCAAAATTGGAAGAGGAGGAACAGAGAATTAAACAAGACATCATTTGGATGATGTCAGGCATACGCATCATTGTCCATGATGAACATACAAACAGATACACCCCAAACGATGATTTCCCAGACGTAATGGTCATCATTCGGGAGAAGGAGAATGATGACAACCCCTCCATCACTGCAGTCTACCTGGACTTCACCCTTGTCAATTGGAGCAGCACTCCTTTCATTGGTCGACAAGGGTAAAACGGGCAAGAACTCCTTCTGCCCTGTAGATAATCATCACTGCTTACTTTTTTGTACAGTATTAGCAGTTATTTTGTCAGTACATGCTAACACTTTGTACGATTAAACAGTTTCATATATATTAAGTGAAAGAATATTTTGTTTCAGGACTCTGAATTTAGATGTGCCTATACTTGCTGATAAGGTGCCTTTTCTCCACAAGGATTGTAGCTTTGATAAAAAGCTGGACTCAGACTAGATGAAAATACAAGAGGACATTGAGATACCTCAGGAGATCAAAGAATGGGTCAAAGATAGACCTAAACCCAACCTTGATCAAACCACCTCCTTCAATCTCGGAACCTTAGAGAATCCTAAGTTAATCCAGTTTGGTTCAAACCTCACTCCAAACCAGAGGAATGACATGGTTACATTATTAGCCCAATTTTAGGATGTGTTTGCATGGTCTCATGAAGACATGGTGGGTTTGTCCACTAACATTGTCCTTCATCGCCTTCCCATTAAAGAGGGATTCAAGCCAGTCAAGCAGAAGCTCAGGCGATTGAAACCTGAGTGGAGTTTAAAGGTTAAAGAAGAAATTGTGAAACAATTCTAAGCTAGCATTATCATGGTGTCCACCTATCCGGAATGGATATCCAACATCGTTCCCGTACCTAAACATGGAGGAAATATGCGAGTTTGCGTGGATTACCGGGATCTGAATAAAGCTTGCCTTAAAGATAGCTTTTCCATGCCATTTATCCACATTCTCATTGACAATACTGCTCAATATGGTATGTACTCCTTCGCGGATTGCTTTGCGGGGTACCACCAGATCATGGTTGCTGAAGAGGATCATGAGAAAATTACTTTCATCACTCCTTGGGGAACCTTTTGCTACAGACGGTTGTCTTTTAGCCTCATCAATGCCGGAGCCACCTATCAGCGAGCCATGATGGCTCTTTTCCACGATTTAATGCAAAAGGAGATAGAGATATACGTGGATGACATCATTGTCAAATCTCGAAAGGAGGAAGACCACTTAGACCATCTCAAAAAGCTCTTCAATAGGTTGCATAAGTACAACTTGAAGTTGAATTCAGCCAAGTGCGCCTTTGGCGTTAAATCATGCAAGTTGCTAGGATTCCTAATCAGCCACAAGGGGATTGAGCTGGATCCCACCAAAATTCAGGCCATTACAGAAATGCCCATTCCTCAGACAAAGAAGGAAATACGGGAATTTTTGGGAAAAATCAACTTCATTAGCAGGTTCATTTCTCAACTCATAGCAACCTATGAACCTATCTTCAAGCTGTTAAGGAAGAACTCCTCCATAAAATAGAATGATGAGTGTCAGAAGGCCTTCCTTATAATCAAAGAGTAGCTAGTCAAAACTCCTATTTTGCTACCACCTAGGGATGATGTTCCCCTGTTCATGTACCTGTCCATAAGTGACAATGTCATTGGCTGCATGCTGGGATAGAAAGACGATAGAGGCCGAGAACGAGTTATCTACTACCTCAGCAAAAGATTCAGCAATAGTAAACACAACTACACTCTGATTGAGGAGACTTGTTGTGCTTTAGCATGGGCTTCTATGAGGTTACAGCATTACCTCCATGGTCACACAACCCATCTCATATCCCTATTGGATCCTCTCAAGTACTTGTTCAGTAAACCCATGTTAAATTATCGGCTGTCTAGATGGCATTTGATTCTAAAATAATTTGACATCGTCTACGTGACGCACAAGTCTATCAAAGGACAAGGAATTGCGGATTAACTGGCTGCCGCACCTTCAGGGGACTTTAAACCCTTAGAAACATACTTCCCCAATGAAGGGGTCATAGCAGTTTAGCTACACCCTCAGTACAATGTATGTCGTACGTGGAAAATATATTTTGATGGAGCTGTTAACATGGAAGGTTCTGAAGCTGGAGCAGTTCTAGTATCTGGTACGGGGGAGCAGTATCACGTCGCCGTCAAATTATAGTTTGTCAGCACCAACAACACAGCTGAGTATGAATGCTATATCATGGGGCTAAAACTTGCCCGTTCAATGGGCATCAGGAGGTTAACTGTCTTTGGAGATTCGGAGTTGGTAATCAAACAATCCACAAGAATCTATCAAACCAAAGAGCTACATTTACTGCCTTACCATTGGCAAGTCTTACAAATGGCTTTGGAGTTCGAAGTGATCTCCTTTCTACACATTCCCCGTAACAGGAATGACTTTACAAATGCGCTAGCAACTTTGGTCTCCTTGATTCACATACCTGACAAGGAACACATGCCAAGCATCACATTTTCCCTACAAAAGGCACCAGCCTATGGGAACTATGTTGGAGAAGTATCGGATGAGCTACTTCCCATCCAGTATCCTTGGTATCAGCATATCAAAGAGTACTTACAAGAAGGATCTACACCCGCTGAGGCGAGCCTGACTGAGAAAAGGCGGATCCATCGACTTGCTATAAAATTCTTCCTGAGCGGAGATGCACTCTACAAAAGAGATGCAGGACTAGGTCTCCTCAGATGTCTAGATAAAGACCAAGCTCAGAGGCTCATGGATGAGATCCATAGTGGAGTATGTGGCCTACATATGAGTGGCCCCCTACTTGTTAAGAAGATCCTCAGAACAGGGCATTACTGGCTTACTCTCAAGGCTGACTGTGATGATCACGTCAAGAGGTGCTACCAATGCCAAATTCATGGGAATGCTATCCACGCCCCTCCAAGGAAACTCCATAATATGAGTTCGCCCTAGCCCTTCTCAATGTGGGGAATGGAAGTGATCGGGCCCATCGCGCCCAAAGCCAGTAATGGGCATCGGTTTATCTTCACCATGATCGACTACTTCACCAAGTGGGTAGAAGCAACCGCCTTCCCCATGGTTACCAAAGAAGTCATCATTGCTTTCATCAGAAATAATGTCATTTGTCGATAATGGACAACCAGAGGTAATTGTATCAAACAATACTAAGAACCTCAACAACAAAATGATGAAGGAGTTTGTGCAGCAAATTCCACATCAAACATCTCTACTTTGTCATCTACTGTCCAAAGATGAATGGTGCAGTTGAAGCGGATAACAAAAACATTAAGAAGATTATGCAAAAGATGTCCGCTAACCACAAAGGGTGGCCTAACTTATTACCTCTTACTTTGTTAGCCTACAGAACATCAATGCATACTTCCACTGGGGCAACCCCCTACGCATCGACCTACGGGATGGAAGCAATGCTACCCATAGAAGTGGAAATGGAATCCCTAAGAGTGTTGATAGACGCTCAGCTGGATGAAGCCAGTGGGTACAAGACAGGTATCACCAATTGTCTCTAATAGACGAAAGGCGAACCGCAGCTATCTTCCATGGTCAGTTATATCAACAAAGGATCGCCAGATCCTACAATAGAAAAGTCCGACTATGGCTGTTTAAACAACATGACTTGGTTTTAAAGAGGATCATTGACAACCAAGATCAGTCCAAGGGAAAATTCACTCCAAACTGGGAAGGCCCGTTTATTGTCAAGGAGGTATTGACAGGAGGCGCTCTCAGATTATAGGAAATCGACGACGATGAATTTCCACAACTCATCAACTCGGACACCATGAAACGGTACTATGTTTGAGGTTACTGTAAGACCCCAACTTATTATAAATAAAATTGAATTTTCTCTATTCATTATCTTGAAATAATAAGGAGTTAATTTGATATAATGTTGTGATTATGGTTGAAATGTGCAAATTTTACAAAATAAGCAAGTGGTTATAAAATATTCATTGTTGTCGGGGAATATTCGTTTGGTCGTGGAATATTCTTACTGTTGGGAAATATTCCTACGACGGCGCAACCATTTGTAGGCCCCATAACGAAAAACGGTAGGATGAAAAAAACGACAAGTTTGAGTTTTTATAAATAACATCGCAATTGTTACTGTTAACACTGTTGGAATACTCGGTGGTTAAAATACAGTAATACGCGTGGTTGCACAGTAGCACACGGTATTGCACAGTATTGTTGAATTATTAATTCTTACGTAAGAAGGCACTACTCAATAATTGTTACAGTAATTACTGTTCAATATTTTATTTTATTGATTCAATAATTGCTGCGTTGATATTTTATATTATTGTTATTTCAATAATTGTCACTGCACAGTATCTCCATTATCAGATCAATAATTTATTTTATTTGAATAATATTATTAGATAACATTATTGGTAATGTCTAAGGAAGTTCTGTCTAAGGAGAGGTTTGATCACCTAATTGTGCGCCAGTAAGGAGAAATCCGTATCGAAAAGCCCCTTCTTTCCTGGGAACGACATGGTTGTCATAATTGTGATTCTGTAATATTATTTGTGAATAGTTAATTATTGATTTATATGATAAGAAAATATTTATTTTATGTGGATATAAATGAAGGATTTAATTTTGAGGTGTTTTATCAGTATTTTGTCAAAATGGAGGTATTAAAAATCAAAACAGTGTTCTTAAAGCTCTATTGTGTGAGTTATAATTTTAATTCGACCATTGGATCGTTGTGATTTTTGGATATGTTATACATATATAAGTTGAGTATATGTCCACAAATTTTGAACCGTTAAAAATTAACGTATGATTTGTTATGAATTTTAAGAAGTGTTGAAAAACGTCCGTATATGAATTTCGGACATTTTCTGTTTAGAATTTGGAAAAACTTAGAGCTACAAAGTTGTAGAGAATTCGATTTCCTATGGAATGAACATAAAATTTGTATTTTTCTGATAAAAGGGCTATTTATTATGAACGGTCTGGATCTTAAGCTCACCCCTTATCCAACTCACCCGAGCTCACTCCCCTTTAGCGACGGACCCAACGATAGTTCGGTCATACAACCGTTGTCTAAACTTTTAGCGACGCTATATGTTGTCCGTCGCTAAAAGTATAGACGACAGTTGTATGACTGAACTGTCGCCGGGTCTGTCTCTAAAGGGAGAGTGAGCTCGAGTGAATTGGATAAGGGGTGAACTTAAGATCCGGATTCTTATTATGAATTGTTGAAGTTTAAGAAATTAAATATTTTTATTAAAATTATGGGTGGGACCCACTTTTATTAAAAACATGTGGGCTGTAAATTTTCTTCCAAGATGGCATGTTGATGGCGTTCTAAAAAGGTGGGCGTAGAAAGAAGGAAATAAAATAATATTATTTTATTATTTAGTCTCCTTTGGCGTTCTAGTATTTTTCTATAAATAGGGTGCTTAGTTAGAATTAAAAATCACACCAGATATAAGTTTTCTCTCTCTCTCTCTCTCTCTATAATATCGAACGTATTTTGTGAGTATTTAGATACTTTGAGAATTGCTATTCAGTGCAAGTTTCCTTCGGCTTTACATCCGATATTCTGATCAGAAATACTGTTATTTTGAGGTAAGGGATGTTATTTTCTTCGTAAATGATATTATTTTCTTCAATATCATTATGCTGAAATATTGATATAAATTTTATTGTGAAATTTCTACCTTTTTGTGTCGGGATTACTATTCACGTATACGGTACTATTCACATATACAGCACTATTCACCAAATAATGAAATTTTCTCTTCTTTGTCCCAGATGTCTATTATGGTTACTATCTTTGATTGTATTCATGTTTTGATCTTCATTCTTGAATTTTACTCCATTATGGTTTATTATAGAGTATTTTTAAACTTGAATTATCTAAAGTACGAATCTCTAATCTTTGTCCTTTTATCTTACTGGATTCGTTCTCTAAAATGTTTTTCATCATCCTCAGTCCTTAATAATGATACTTGATGAATATCTTTGGCCTGTAGTACAAAGATGAATGATTAACTGATGAGTATCTTTGGCTCGTAGTGCAAAGATGAACAGGTGTTGAGATGAACATGACCAACTGGTGATACAAATGAATATCTTTGGCCTGTAGTGCAAAGATGAATATTTGATTCAAGATGTATATTAATTGATGTTACAGGGATAAAATATTGATGATGGACTTTTAAATCTTAGAAGATAGTAGAATTCATTCTCTACATGACTCCTCTAATGGATTGTTATTTCTGCTGCAGTAATTGATCTAAAACTTGTTGTTTATTATATTCTATAAGATTTTTCCCTGTTGAAGACTAATGATAATTTGTTGTATATTATCTTAGTTATAATTTTCTTTACTGGGCTAGTTGAGCTCACCCTTTTCCTTTTTGTTCCATTTTTCTTCTCAGGAGGTGAGAATATAGCAGGAACTAGTCGGGGTATGGAGTGATGGTTCTAGAAAGTTATTTTAGCAGTCCTCACTATTTTTGTAAAATAGTGTATCAATAATTGTAATGAAGACTCCTTTGGAGTTTTAATACTGTCTATTGGACAATATTTGTATTTAAACTCACAGTATATGTGTTGTCGTATTTTGCACGACAATTGTATTAATGAAGTTGTATTTATTTTTGTACCATGTATTTGACGACTCAGAATGGGTGATGTATACCTATTTTGGGGGCGTCACAGTTGGTATCAGAGCTTAGGGATATGGTCTCTGGCGGAGATCGGGGAATAGAACTAGGAGGGGAGAGATGAGTAAATCCTTCGCTAGTGTGTCCTACATAAGCTTATTTATTGGTCGGTCATAATATAGGGATATTATGTGTTATGTTAATTTGTTTAATTGACCCTTGTTTTATGGCAGTATTTAAGAATGGCAGCTTAGAACGTTAACAATGGAGTGTATGAGGCCGTGGAAACACCTTTAACCACAAACTAGGAGAACGTGCAACAAGAAGGAAATATTCCTCCTGTAATCAACACTACTGAACAAACGATGAATGATGGATGTTTAGAAGCTTTTTGTTGTTCATGCAAAATCAAACGAGGGAGACTCGTGTACAAAATATGGGTGGAAATGATAGCAACGCGCGGTTTGTCACAGCCAAACAGTTTAAAGAGTTGGGACCACCAGAATTCTGGGGAAAGCCGGATCCGATTAAGGCAAAAATGTGGGTCAAGTAAATTACCAAGATATTCGATGTCTTGGGATACACGGAAGAACAGAAGGTTCCATTTGCCACCTTTATGTTTCGTGGTGAGGCAGATTACTGGTGGAAATCTGTGAAGCGTACCCAGCCAGCCACATTAAACATGTCTTGGGAAAGATTTCAAAAACTATTCAATGATAAGTACTTTCCTAAAAGTATTCGTCATATGAAGGAGGTAGAGTTTATCAGACTGGAACAAAACAACATGACGGTGTCCCAGTACGAGGCGAAGTTCGTAGAGTTATCCAGGTTTGCACCTCATTTGGTAGAGAATGAGGAACTAATGACACTGATGTTTCTGAGAGGTCTAAAACCCGAGATTCGACAATATCTTATCTCTCATAAATTTTCTTTATATTCAGATGTTGTAAACAGGGCTCAATTATTAGAGCGAGATAATGAGTATGTTCAACCGAGGGACCACAACCAGGGTCATACTGGTGATAGCAGTCATCGGAGCGATGCTAACTAGGGCAGAGGGAAAAATACAGTCAAAAGTAATAACCACTCGGGTGGTAATCGTGGCCATAATAATAGGAGAGATGAGTCAAGAGGAAATTTTAAAAAGAGGAGATTCAACAATGATGGAAAGACATCAACTGCAGCACCAACAACAAATTCTAGGGGAAGAGAACGACTGCCAGTTAGATGCTACAGATGCGGAGAGGAGCGACACATAAGTCCAAACTGTTCACAGCCTTCCAAGGTGTGTTTCAATTGTGGAAAAGACGGTCATATAGCCTAATTTTGTCCGGTAGCGAAGTCAAGTCCAACAGGGACGGCGGCACCAAAGGTGACTACGGACAAAACAAAGTCGGTGGTTCAAGGGAGGGCATTTGTCGTGACTAGCCAAACCGCGAGAAACCCAAACAAGGTGATCACGGGTAAGCTAATCATAAATTCTTGCAAAGTTTATACCTTATTAGATACCGGTTCTACCCATTCTTTTATCTCTCCTACTTATGCTCAACGTTTAAACTTGAGTCCGGAGAAATTGGACTTTGACTTATATGTGGAGACTCCGTTAGGAGAAACTTTTATTACATCCACTGTTTATAAATCTTGTTTGATCCAAGTTGACACCTTCACATTACCTGTTGATCTTATCTCTTTAAAGATACTTGCTTTTGATGTGATTGTAGAGATTTATTGGTTAACTACTCATCATGCCAAAATTGATTATTTTCGTAAGGTTGTTAGCTTTCATATTCTTAACCAACCTGTTATGTGAATTCAAGCAACTAAACCACTAAAATCAATCACTGTCATATCAAGCCATAAAACCATTCGTTTATTGAAAAATGTATGTCAAGCTTTCTTAGCTCATGTTATGGACTTGAACAAAAACACGTCAGATTTGAATAATATTTCTGTTGTTAGTGAATTTCATGACGTATTTCCTGAAGAACTTCCTGGTCTACCACCAAAACGTGAAGTTAAATTTTTTATTGACCTTGAACCTGGTACAAAGTCCATTTCTAAAACCCCATATCGAATGGATCCTATTGAACTTTAGGAGTTAAAGGTCCAACTACATGAGTTTTTAGACATCGGTTTCATTCATCCTAGTACATCTCCTTGGAGTGCTCTTTATTTATTCGTAAAGAAGAAAGACGGAAGTATGCGACTTTGTATTGACTACCGGAAATTAAACCATATCACCATCAAGAATAGGTATCCACTACCTCGTATTGATGACCTGTTTGACCAATTACAAGGAGCATAATTCTTTTCAAAGATCGATCTTCGTTCTGGATATCATCAGCTGAAGATTAAAACTAAGGATATTCTAAAGACTACCTTCAGAACTCAGTACGGGCATTATGAATTCTTAGTCATGTCTTTTGGATTGACTAATGCTCCTGCTACTTTCATGGATGTGATGAACCGTGTATTCAAGGAATATTTGGATCAGTTCGTTGTTATCTTTATTGATGACATCCTCATCTATTCCAAAAGCCTTAAAGATCATGAGCACCATTTGAAGCTAGTACTCTAAAGGCTTCGTGATAACAAGCTATATGCCAAGCAAAAGAAATGTGAGTTCTGGCTTAAGAAAGTAGCATTCCTTGGGCACGTGGTGTCAAAACATGGAGTATCCATTGACCCGGCGAAGATTGAAGAAATACAAAGTTGGGAGCAACCAAAGTCGGTAACCGAAGTGCGTAGCTTTTTGGGCTTAACTGGGTATTATCGGAGATTCGTGGAGGGATTTTTTTGAATCACTACCCCGTTAACTCAGCTAACTCAGAAAGATACAAAATTCGTATGGAGCGAAGAATGCGAGAAGAGTTTTCAAGAGCTTAAGAGGAGACTCATTTCGGCACCTGTTCTGACAATACCATCTGGTTCGGATGGATTTGTTATCTACAGCGATGCTTCAGGCAAAGGGTTAGGATGTGTTCTCATATAACATGGGAAAGTCATAGCCTATGCCTCGTGACAACTCAAAGAATATGAGAGGAATTATCCTACTCATGTTCTAGAGTTGGCAGCAGTCGTTTTCGCGTTGAAAATCTGGAGGTACTTCCTGTATAGGGAGAAAGTGGAGATTTATACGGATCATAAAAGCCTCAAATATTTCATCACCCAAAAGGAACTCAACATGCGACAACGACGTTGGCTCGAGCTGTTGAAAGATTATGACCATAGCATTCAATATCATCCTGGAAAAGTAAATGTTGTAGCCGACGCATTGAGTAGAAGATCGTTTGCGGGTATGAGGGTGATGTTGTTAATGCAAAGACCCATTTTGTATGACTTACAAAGGATGGAGATAGAGTTAAAGGCTCCAAGTACCCACGTGAGGATATCAAACATATGAGTAGAACCGACTTTAATCGATAAAGTTAAAGCTGCTCAAGCTACGGACCTGGGGCTGATGTGTATGAAGAAGAAAGTGCAAGAAGGTGTTATTCCAGAAGTAGGAATCGATGAAGAAGGAATACTTTGAGTCAACTCCAGACTTTGCGTTCCTAACGATTCTGACTTGAAGCATAGAATCATGATGGAGGCACATAACACACCATTTGTAATCCATCATGGGAGTACCAAAATGTATCATGATCTTCGGCATACATTTTGGTGGAACAATATGAAGAGAGATATCGCAGAGTTTATCTCGAGGTTCCAAAATGGAATTTGGAACACATTACCATAGATTTCGTTACGGATCTTCCCAAAGTTTCTCGAGGCATAGATGCGATTTGGGTTATTGTTGATAGATTAACCAAGTCTGCTCATTTCTTGCCTATACGTGAGACTTATTCCCTTGAACATCTTGCTCGTATGTACGTAAATTAGATTGTGAGATTTCATGGCATGCTAGTATCCATAATTTCAGATCATGACCCAAGATTCACTTCACGATTTTGGGTTAGCTTGCAGAAAGCTATGTGCACGGATTTACGATTCAGTTCGGCATACCATCCTTAAACGGACGGGCAATCAGAGAGGACTATTCAAACTCTTGAAGATTTATTAAGACACTGTGTCCTAGATTTCAAAGGGAGTTAGGATAAGTACCTACCATTAGTGAAATTCTCCTACAACAACAGTTATCAAGCAAGTATAGGCATGGCTCCATTCGAGGCATTGTATGGAAGAAAATATCATTCTCCAGTATGTTGGGACAAGGTGGGAGAAGCAACATTATTGGGACCAGAATTGGTACGCATAACTACAAAAAATATCCAAATGATCCGACAACGTATACAAACGACACAGGATCGACAAAAGAATTATACGGATCTTTATCGAAAGGACGTGGAATTTAATATTGGGGATCATTTATTGTTACGTGTTGCACCATGGAAGGGAATTACAAGATTTGGGAAGAGAGGAAAGCTCAATCCAAGATTTATTGGTCCATTTGAAATTCTTGACCGAATAGGAAATGTGGCCTATAGACTTGCATTACCTCCAAGCATGTCTCGTGTTCATAATATTTTTCACATATCTGTGCTTCGTAAATATGTGAAAGACCCGAACCACATTATTGAGTTAGAACCAGACGAAATAGCCGAATATTTAATGTACGAGGAGGTACCTGTTAAGATCTTGGATAGGAAAGAGCATGTCCTATGCACCAATATTATACCACAAGTTAAGGTTTTGTGGAGGCACCATGCTATTGAAGAAATGACTTGGGAGTTAGAATCGGAAATAAAAGTGAGGTACCCTCACCTTTTCGAAACACCAGGTACGTACGTCAATTTCGAGGATGAAATTTCATAAGGAGGGGAGGTTGTAAGACCCCAACTTATTAGAAATAAAATTGAATTTTTTTTATTCATTATCTTGAAATAATAAGGAGTTAATATGATATAATGATGTGGTTATGGGTGAAATGTGTAAATTTTGCAAAATAAGCAAGTGGTTATAAAATATTCATTATTTTCGGGGAATATTCGTTTGGTCATGGAATATTCTTACTGTTGGGGAATATTCATACGACGGCGCAACCATTTGTGGGCCCCATAACGGAAAACGGTCAGATGAAAAAAACGACAAGTTTGAGTTTTTATAAAAAACGGCGTAATTGTTATCATTAACACTGTTGGAATACCCGGTGGTTAAAATACAGCAATACGCGTGGTTACACAGTAGCACACAGTATTGCATAGTATTGCTGAATTATTGATCCTTACGTAAGAAGGCACTACTCAAATTATTACAGTAATTACTGTTCAATATTTTATTTTATTGATTCAATAATTGATGCGTTGATATTTTATATTATTGTTGTTTCAATAATTGCCACTGCACAGTATCTCCATTATCAGATCAATAATTCATATTATTTGAATAACATTATATAACATTATTGGCAATGTCTAAGGAAGTTCTGTATAAGGAGAGGTTTGGTCACCTAATTGCGCGCCAGTAAATAGAAATCCTTATCGAAAAGCCTCCTCTTTCCTGGGAACGACATGGTTGTCATAATTGTGATTCTGTAATATTATTTGTGAATAATTAATTATTGATTTATATGATAAGAAAATATTTATTTTATGTGGATATAAATGAAAGATTTAATTTTGAGGTGTTTTATCAGTATTTTGTCAGAATGGAGGTATTAAAAATAAAAACAGTGTTCTTAAAGCTCTATTGCGTGAGTTATAATTTTAATTCGACCGTTGGATCGTTGTGATTTTTGGATATGTTATACATATATAAGATGAGTATATGTTCACAAATTTTGAACTGTTAAAAATTAACGTATGATTTGTTATGAATTTTAAGAGGCGTTGAAAAACGTCCGTATATGGAGTTCAGACATTTTCTGTTTGGAATTTGGAAAAACTTAAAGCTACAAAGTTGTAGAGAATTCGATTTCCTATGGAATGGACATAAAATTTGTATTTTTTTGATAAAAGGGCTATTTATTATGAATTGTTGAAGTTTCAGAAATTAAATATTTTTATTAAAATAATGGGTGGGACCCACTTTTATTAAAAACATGTGGGCTACAAATTTTCTTCCAAGATGGCATGCTGATGGCTTTTCTAAAAAGGTGGGCGAAGAAAGAAGGAAATAAAATAATATTATTTTATTATTTTGTCTCCTTTAGCGTTCCAGCATTTTTCTATAAATAGGGTGCTTAGTTAGAATTAAAAATCACACCAGAAATAAGTTTTTTCTCTCTCTCTCTATATTATCGAGCATATTTTGTGAGTATTTAGATACTTTGAGAATTACTATTCAGTGCAAGTTTCCTTCGGCTTTACATCCGATATTCCGGTCAGAAATACTGTTATTTTGAGGTAAGGGATGTTATTTTTTTCGTAAATGATATTATTTTCTTCAATATCATTATGCTGAAATATTGATATGAATTTTATTGTGGAATTTCTACCATTTTATGTCGGGGTTACTATTCACGTATACGGTATTATTCACGTATACGACACTATTCATAAATACGGTACTATTCACCGAAAAATGAAATTTTCTCTTTTTTATCTCAGATGTCTATTTTAGTTACTATCTTTGATTGTATCCATATTTTGATCTTCATTCTTGAATTTTACTCCATTATGGTTTATTATGGAGTATTTTTAAAATTGAATTATCTAAAGTACGAATATCTAATCTTTGTCCTTTTATCTTACTAGATTCGTTCTCTAAAATATTTTTTATCATCCTCAGTCCTTAATAATGATACTTGATGAATATCTTTGGCCTGTAGTGTAAAAATGAATGATTAACTGATGAATATCTTTGGCCCGTAGTGCAAAGATGAACAGGTGTTGAGATGAACATGACTAACTGGTGATACAAATGAATATCTTTGGCCTGTAGTGCAAAGATGAATATTTGATTCAAGATGTATATTGATTGATGTTACAGGGATAAAATATTGAGATGGACTTTTAAATCTTAGAAGATAATAGAATTCATTCTCTACTTGACTCTTCTAATGGATTGCTATTTCCGCTGCAGTTGTTGATCTAAAACTTGTTGTCTATTATATTCTATAAGATTTTTCCCTGTTGAAGAATAATGATAATTTGTTGTATATTATCTTAGTCATAATATTCTTTACTGAGCTAGTTGAGCTCACCCTTTTCCTTTTTGTTCCATTTTTCTTCACAGGAGGTGAGAATATAGCAGGAACTAGCCGAGGTATGAAGTGATGGTTCTAGAAAGTAGTTTTAGCAGTCCTCACTATTTTTGTAAAATAGTGCATCAATAATTGTAATGAGGACTCCTTTTGAGTTTTAATACTGTCTATTGGACAATATTGGTATTTAAACTCACAGTATACGTGTTGTCGTATTTTGTCGACAATTGTATTAATGAAGTTGTATTTGTTTCTGTACCATGTATATGACGACTCAGAATGGGTGATATATACCTATTTTGGGGGCGTCACAGTTACCATCAAGCAAACCTCCTAGTTTTGGATCATCAGATCACCAGTCATTCCGGTTCTTTAACCCTTCATCACATATAACTTTCTTTCACACTTTGTCCCTCAAGGAAACATACTCTTCAAGCCAGCAGCCTGGCTTTACTCCATACAACTTCGGTTATCCCACTAGGGATTGAACCTTTCACACTTGTAGTTTGTCCCCAAACATGGGATCAAACTTTTTCACACTTGCAGTTTATCCTGAACTTAGGATCAAACTTTTTTTTACCCCGCAAGTTTGTCCTGCACATGGGATCAAACTTTTCATCGACTACAAATCGTCTTGAGGGACGAACTATGTCAACCTGATCTCCCTGATACACGGGAGTACATAGGCAACCATTTTATATGGCCCGATCGCAATAAAAGAAAATAAAAACATTTCTACACCCTTTTCCTTACAAAAACAAAAATAACAAAAACATTCCTACACCCTTTCTGCCACATACAACGTTGAACCTCTTACACCAGGTTCGAACTACGCAGACCTGATCTCCTCTTCAACAGGAGTACGTAGCCAGCCATTTATGGTTCGGTCTAGCCCCTACCAAAACACAAAGACTTGTCATCTGGTACTGGGATCAAACTTCAATCCACCACATTTCATTCGGCTTCAGACCAAAGGGATGGAATTACCTGACCTCCCCATGTAAACGGGAGATTTGGCGACCATCTAAGCTGCGATTGTTCCTCGAAGGGCAATACCAATCTATAAGAGACAGAATTAACTAGGCTCCTCCTAAATAGGAGTACTGGCAACCATCTGTGGTGCAGTCAAACTCAGAGAGGAAAAGCCACATTCCTCTCCACATTTCTATACAGAAACCAGTCCCAAGACACCAAAAATGGTAGGGAAAACACACAGATCAACGATCCATTCTGAAATATCCTGAGATAACTCAATGTCCATCCATCAAGGAAGAATTTAGAATACATCAAGACCACAAGCCCTGAAGAAGCAGGCAAAATATCAAGCAAGCAACAAAGCATATCTAAAAGGGAAGTGATCAAAAATATATTTCCCTACTATATATAATGCTGTTTAATATACATAATGTAAACTGTACATGACAAAATGGCTAAGCTAGTCTGTGCAGGAAAATACAAGGCTATCTACAGATCGGTATGTATGCGGGTTAGCAGATCTAACATAGCATTTCTCTTAGAAGAAGGGGGTAACACTACGGTCTCTTGCGTCAACATATCTACACAAGCCAGCAAGTCTGATGCTAACTGCATAGTGACATAATGCTCAACAATATATGCACTCATCTCGGCAAGCATACCAGTGGTCAAGGATCTCACTGAAGTGCTGTCTGCAATAACTATATCGATCCCTAGCAGATAGGGCAACATCCCGCTCAATGATCATTGCATCTATGGCTGATCTGGCCTCATCCAGCTCCTCAATAGCGGTGTCTCTCTGAGCTACAACCTCATCTCTCGCTAATAAAGCGGCGTCTCTCCTATCAAGAGCTGTCAACATCAAGCAATGATGGATTCTCCCAGTACGAATACTCTGTAGAACATCCCGGATGGCTAATAGAAAACTCATCTAGCTCATGCTGATCCCAACAGACATACAACCTGGATATGTCTTCTACTGATAAGTGGCGAGAAGCTAAGCGCTAACTCAATGCCCCCTCAAAAGGATGGAAATCCTAGAACTGGTCGAACTGACACATCACAGCCAGAGGGTGATAAGTAGTCATACCCCTCAAACCAACCAAAGGGAGATAATCCATGCCCGGAGCATGAGTAATGAAGTTATAGGGTGAGTTGAGCCCTGAACACGACAGGATACCAAATGGATCTCCGGTCCCAGCCAAGAAAACGAACTAAGATGCAGGATCTGTACACTCTGTAGGCTGGAAGGAATATGACATAGCTATCTCATGGGTGAAACAATACCCATGTGGTCTGAAAGTGCCAATCGGTCTCAGGTGTGACATAAACCACACGTACAACATGATCGAGCTGCCTGTAAATACTCATGCAGGGTAGGTGCTGTAATATGTGGCCGATCTCAGCGTCTCTGCCAAAATCATCGGTACAATGGTGTAACCCTCCCTGAGAGCTCTCACTTCCATAATGACGCCAATGTCTAACTCATCCATGTACCGTGGTATATACACGTATGATACTATGTACATCACGAATACTTCTACTTTAGCCAAACGCCACTGATCCTCCGGTGTGGTGAAATCCCCGAAATGCCTTGTATAACTATCCTCTGAGCCAAATTTGTCGATCAGAAAATGCTAGGATATCACGTGGCCGGATGTGAGCTCATCCTGTATAACTCTACGCCGCAACCCGGTGAGAATCATAAACTGTCGGCTCATGTCACCGATAGCCATCCACGCATAAGGTCTGTCCAGTGGTAGCGCCGGCAACCGTGTGTACTTCTCTAAGGTAGGAGTCAACTAATGGATGCCAAACCAGAAAATCTGCGTCTCCGGTATCCAATGCTCCAACATGCCCTCCATAAATCCTGTAGGAACTTGAAACATCAGGAGGGTCATCGAATGCTGTAATAGTTGATCTACAGTCACTCTATCTGAGGGTGACATACTATCATACCAGGATGTCAAACGGGATGCCACCAATACTGGTGGGGTATGATTTATGCGGCTGACTGTCGAAGAAGACATCTGTGTGGGCCATATCATAAGACCATCCAGGGGTCAATGCTGAATATCTCTGGACATACATACATATGTATAACATGATACATGCATTACAAATAATAGATGGCAGTATGATATAGGGAATGAAAAATAGTACATACATTCCTAAGTACATCATCATCTATATACATCATCTCTATACAGCTAAAAAATACAGGAAAATAGGGCACAACCATCTAACAACTAACAGAGGGCTCCCCTACATGGGTCCCACCCCTCCGGCTCGGTCCAGTTCGAGTTGTAAAGGAGTTCTCACAACTTGAAAAGGCCAAATCAGGAATAAAAACGTTACGCGATTGAGTAGAATAGCCTGAAATCTTGGTTTTCTTGGGCCCGACTGTGGCTTTCATATCATTCATTGGTATTCACCCAAACACAGGGTATACTATATCGATGATCTCAGCAGTTGCAGATCGCATTCGGCAATACCGCACAAAGGTCCAATGCTTTCAGTTTAGGGTCGTCATTCTCAAGTACACATTCCCCGGCGGGGGTATCACGCGTTGTCATCTGTTGATGTTCACATTCCCCGGCGGGGGTATCACGCATCTACATCTGTTGATGCATCATCCCCGGTGGGGGTATCACGTATCTGCATCTGTTGATGCACCATCCCCAACGGGGGCATCACACATTATCTGTTGATAATACAGATCCCCGATGGGGGTATCACGCATGGTCATCTGTCCAAATACAGATTCTCAGGCGGGGGCATCACGTAATCAATGGTACACATTCTCAGCAGGGGCAACACGCATTCTCAAGCAGTTTCCTCAGCGGGGGCATTGCGCATTATTATGTGTCGAAGTACATATCCTCGGCGGGGGTGTCTCTCATTTTTCGTTAATGCACACGTCGACAAAGGTCAAGCAACCTTGACATCATTTCAGCCGTTGGCAATTAAACCCAACGACGCGTCGGAAGCCATCCGATGATTACATCAGTTGATACACACATCAACAAAGGTCAAGCAGCCTTGGCATTTATCCCCAGTAGGGATTTCATCCATTGATGTATAATTCAACAAAGGTCAGGCAACCTTGACAAGCACATACTGTTGGCAGTAACTCCAACAGAGCATCCTCATCGGGGAGGACTAATGATGGAATATGTTATACACATCCTCAAACAGATATGGATACATCCCCATAGAATCTCTGATACATGAGGGATACATCTTCAGTATAAAGTCTGTATCAAAGATTCAAGACTTTGGTGATAACCCCAATGTCAACAATCCTAGAGATTCCTGGTAACTATGGATCTCACATCCATAACAGTTCATCAGGCTGCTTATCTATTGCCATCCCCGGTAGAAGCAACAGGGAGCCGGTAATCTTCCCACCTTGTTGGAGAACAATCCAACAAACCACATACATTTGCATCATGTTGTTGTGCATTTGCATCATGATTATATTGTTGCATTTCAAGTGTCTATGATTCTTTATCCTATCCATGCCATTTTATTGCAAGAATATGATAAAGAGGGGCATCTGTAGACACTTGAATTTTTTTTTTCTGCATACCTGTTATTAACATTACAGGAAAACAGAATCATCTTTCAGAGATAACCCTGGAAGATAGCTCAGTTCAATCCCAGAGATAACCCTGGGATATTCAGTATCTTCATCTCGGAGATAACCCTGAGACATCCAGCTCAAACCCGGATACCACCAGAAGTTTAAACCTCAACCCCATATACAACACTGGGAGTTTTCAGTTTCAACCTCGGAGATAACCCCGAGGAGTGCAGTGCCAATACCGGAAATCACACCGGAGAAGACCGTGTCATCTTAGAGATAACTCAAGATACTCAATCTCAGTCCCGGACAACACCGGGAAAGATCGTCAACCTCGGATATAACCCCGAGGCATACAGTTGCAAATCGGAGATAACCCCAGAAATTCTTGTTTCAAAGCCATGCAAATAGCTTCAGAAAACTCAGCAAAAGCCCTAAGGCACTCATGCCACAAGCCGAAATACGCTCAATATTATAAAAGAAGAATTCTCTGATTCTGGTATATTTTCATTTCTAAACTAAGCATCCTATTTATAGGAGAATGGCAGGGTACTATTTGAATTAGAAAATCATGGACAGCACAATAGGAGTTCACGGGCATAGAATCAAAGTTTTTTTTCTTCTAATTTTTATTATGCTACACTATGCAATACTATGCAGTATTATGTAAATACTATGTAATATTATGCAAACACTATGCAATACTATGCAAATACTATGCAATACTATGCAAACACTATGCAGTACTATACAATATAATAAAATATAATATATTCTATTTATAAAAAATATTCTATTTTATTACTATAAAACAAAAACTGAGATAACTTTCTACCGATGATTTTGAAAAATAAGTAAGTGGGGGTTCATGTAATAAGCCAAATTTATAACAAATAATTCATAAAGCCCCTCTATTTATCACAAATCTCTTGACTTCAATAAACACATTTTTGATATAAAAAAATTCATCATTAATATTATAAGTCATAATATTAACAACCAGATCATTCCCAGAAAAGTGGGGCTTTCCGATAAAGACTTCTCCTTATTGGCGCACAATTAGATGATCAAACCCCTTTCCTCGATATAACATTCTAGACATTGTCAACAATACAAATAATAATATGAATAACTTTGTCATCTCAATTATTGATTTAATAATATAAAATATTGTGCAGATGATACTGTGACAATAATTGAATCAATAATATGAGATATTATGCATCAACTACTGTTGCAATAATTGAATAAAATTTAGTGACTTCTCATGTAAGCATCAATAATCAAAGACACTGTACAATATCGTGTGCTACTGTGCAACCATGCGTATTGCTGTACTTTTATCACCGGATATTTCAATAGTTAACGGTAAAAGTGTTGCCGTTATTTTTATAAAAAGGTTATTTCTGTCACTTTTTAAATCCGACAATAATTACATTGTGGGGTCCACCAATGATTGTGTCGTTGTACGGATATTAACAAAAAGAATATTCCCCGACCCAACGAATATTTTATGACAACTTGCTTACTTTGTAAAATTTTTAAATATTACCCACAACTATAACATTATATCAAATCCACACCTTATTACTCAAAATGATATTTAGAAAAAATTAAATCTTTATTCATAAAAGTTGGGATCTTACAATAGAGACTTTAGAAAAATAAAACCATAAACTAGAAACTTATGAATTTTACCTTTGATTCTTCTTTAAACTTAGAATAGATGATATGAATCTTCTTCTTCTTTCTTTCTTTGATTCTCAAAATCTTCTCTATTTACAGAGAATTTCTTTTCTTTTTCTCTCAATTTCTCTATTTCTCTCTTTTCTCTGTGTTTTTCTTCTTCTTAGCCATAGGAATATTATTACGTAGAATCAAACTAACAAAGCCTCAAAAAGGATTTTTAACGCATCAGTTAAAATACAAAAAGTAGTTGTTTAAAATACCAAAGGTCATAAGACCTTGTTTGGCTAGCATCAAATACCACCTTTCTAATTTATTTTTATAACTTCCTTATTACATAGTACACAATCGTCACACTTTATTTAATTTAATTACTTAATCAATATAATTCCAATTTTATTTAAAAAATCATTAGCCCTCTAATTTAATTATTTAATTAAATTAGGACATCACTAACACATTAGCGTAATAAAATACGCAAAAATTATAAAATTATTTATCATCAATTTATTTAATATCATCATACTTAAATAAATTATTCCATAATAATTTCCATTGAATATTTATTTTATTCCATAAATACTTCAACTAAAATATTTATTTTATTCGATAAATATTTTAACTATTTACAATATTCACAATCGTATTACATTAACATAATATGTTTATATGTAATATATATTACTTTCTCATCTTATTACAACAAATATATTTACATTAATTCACTATTTTAATTAAGTGAATTAGTTGTCTTATTTATGAAATTTAATTCATAACAATTTAATTGCCAATCAAGGCCTAATAATCAAATTATATTATTTCATAATATAATTCCCAACTCTATTTAAATTAACCAATATTTATTCAATTAATTTCTTTTTCCACCATATTCCTTTACATAACTAATTCTCTTCACTTCCTTTAATAGTTTAACTAACTATTAAATCTCATATATATATATATATATATATATATATATATATATATATATATATATAATTTTTTCACATCAAAACACATAATTCAAAATATATACATCTCATAATAAGAATTTTAATTATTAAATTCTTATTTTAATAAATTATGAAAATTTGGGTCGTCACATCCTTCCCACCTTATAAGGATTATGTCCTCGGAATAAACGAAACATCCCTTACTCGGTTTTCAGCAAATTTCTTTTCAAAATTTATCGTTGAACCACTCAACACATTATCTTAATATAGGTTTTTGTGTTTCCTACGACATTTATTTTTCACAACAAACTCTTATAGACTTTATTTCACAATCTTTTCTTAAACTCAAATATAATTAAGTATTATATATTCTTTAACCCGTTCATTACCTTTTTCTAAGGATCATTATCATATACTCAATTCTCAAACTCTCGGGACATTACATTCACCCCTTCTTCTAAAAATTTCGTCCTCGAAATTTATTTATTAATCTTCATTCATTCAATCTATTAAAATAGATTTTACGTTAATCTTTTATTCATTCATTAGATTCTATAACCACTTCCTCCTCTAAGGATCTTTCTAAAAAAATTATCGCATTCTTTACATCTTTCTCTTCTAAGAATTTCACATTTTCTTTAGATAACTTCATCCTTTCTCTTATCAGAATTTTATTTCTTTCTTGGAATTATTATAGTTTCCTCAATTTACTCATCATCACATGCCGTGTTTCCACAAATTACTCTTTTCTAAGGAATATCCTTCTTACCACATTCACCTTTCAGAATAACAAGAATCTTCCACAATTGTTCAATAATTAGGAAGCAGTATGAATAACTCAGGAATTTAAAAGATTCTCAAAACATGTTGAGGGGTTACAAGACCTTGAACTATGTCCCCAGGTTATCAAGTATCTCGACTTAAACCTTTAACAGTCATAAGACTATATGGACCTTTCTTCTCGTACTCAGGGGGATCAGCTATTTGTACAATATTTTGTGCACAAATATTTTAACGCTTTCGCGTAATATAATCCCCTATAAAAGGGTTGTTCACCTCAGCTTCTCAACATTTGAATCCGCACCAAAACAATTTGGTTTGTCATAACTTCTCAAGAAACGCTTGAACTGCATAAACATCTTTCAATATTTTTTTAGCTGAATCAAATAGCATAGACTTCTAACAACAACTCGGACATTAATCGAAATAGTTTTAGCTAATTCATGTGGCATATCTTTCTTAGTTTAAAGAAAATCAAAATCATTTTTATGATGGTCAAGACCGTATAATTTTAATAGTACGTTGAGGATTCAGTTACTATATGACTTCGTCATGTTACATCATACCATAGTGGGCTGACGATCCTATGATCACATCCAACACCAAGTTCAATTGATTTGATGACTTCCTTGTTCGTCATATCAGCATCATATTTAGTGATTCTTTAATGACTATAGAAAAAACAAAATACATTTTGATATTTTTTAAATCATTTTTGTCTAGCCGAAACAATTAGCATAGACATACGAATAACGATATTATTTTTAAAACTCATTGGTTCCATCATTTGATCAAATACTTTTCAAAAAAATAGAAGTGCAAACTTCAACACAAAGTCAATAAATTTTGAAAATCTAGCAAAGCTAGAAGATCTGGAATATCTAATTCTCTCCATCAACTTTAATCTTTACGCCATTACTTTATTACTGACTAATTCTTTTTATTTCTAGCACCACCAATGCTCTTATACTAAATATTCTTATATCTCAATTTACAAACTTTCTATACCCCCAGTATAGTTCATCAAACTTACCACACATTGGAAGTTCAGGAACTTGCCACAATAATATAAGTTTAGGAACTTATCCTAGCAATACGTAGTTCAAGAACCCATCAGGGACTGTCCATACGCTTAGGGGTTCAAAAACATAAATATAATTATGAGTCATCAACTTACCATAAGTATGATTTTTAAGAACTCGCACCTAATCCTAATAATATCTAACTAATCTTAATAGTCTATAACTATCAAATAAACACATGAGAAGAGAATCACATTTTCACCACATATACATTGATAGCGTGGCACCAACATTCCAATGATTATCAATGTGATAAACCAAGTGCAAGCACAAAACTCCCGCCCATACAAAGGTTTGTACAACTCAGCCATCACGTGAGTCCTCAATTAAAATCCCACCTAACTCTATCTTGCTCATAACTTGCTCTTTACTCAATACGAATTTTTTGTACCTCATCATTTATAACTCCTCGCGAGTTTATCTCGTACTATTTTATAGTACCTTCTCGTTATAGCATCAAGCTATAACCATTCAGTCATTACAGACCATCTGTTATTTCAAAACCTAATCTGATCATGTCGTGATCTTATTCTACAATCATCTTCCCTTACGATTCTTCTTCTATTTATGATCGTTTTGGTTTTCCTCTCTCTAATCATATTATCTCAAGATTGTTTAACTCAGGTGTTCCCTGATCCTTTGGCTCTTCAAATTCTTTGAATGTATTCATATTATCTGAACTTATTTCATAAGCAGTCTTTGAATTTTCATTAATTAAACTCGATTTGAGTTCATGCTTATTATCTTAATCATCTTCATCTTGTAGACATCGTCTATTTAATAACACTTAACATCTTATTAATGGAGTCAGGTAACTCCATATTCTTATCTTTTAAATACCTCAAGATTCCTCTTTGAATCTCCTCATATATATTTTAATCTCTTCTCTATACATTTGTTAAATTTATTTCTTATTGTTCAAACTTTAATCGAGTTCATCCTTTACAATCTTCACCTTTCTTCTCTAAGATTATAGCCTAAGGTACTCCTACCTAAGGTTTAAAACCTATAGCTTTGATACCAACTATAACGACCCCAGAATTCATACAACTCAACTCTCGACCTTGGTCGTTATCAATACATTTTTATTCTAACATTACATCATTAAACGCTGTTAACCTTAAAAAAATACAGAATAATTTAAAATTTTCTATCTTCTTCTTTTATCTTCCCTGAATCACAACCTTTATCATCTACATGTCTTTGAATCTTATAAAATCCATGATTCACTTTATCAGAGTTAATATATAGATACTTACATCTCAAATTAGTATCCTTTATACATCGGATAACTCAAACTTTAACTTTACAACTCAACAATTATTAAACATCATAAACCATCAAGTACATATCTCAAAACCTTAAACATGGATTAAAAGAATAACAGTTATAGCTAAAGTATTTAATATTTATGCATTGCATCTAATCCATGTTATTCAAGTAGCACATTGCGTTACCTTGAAACGTTAAACTGCAAAAATAGTTATTTACAAGGTTGAGCTCGACAGCCCAGCAAATCTAACAGTTTTCATGCAACACATAACACATAAATAACATGTTCCTCTTATACAAACATCTATCTAAATACATTATAAATGTTGTACATCATATATCAAATAAAGATTGTGTTAGGAATAAGCAAGTGAATGATATTCCTATTTATGAATGATTTGATTATGATATAAATGAATAAATATGCAAGTATGCTTGCATTAAGAAAAGCTGTAAAGTCCTTTGATAGATAATAGGAACATATGTACAAGGACTTAGAATAAATTGATCAAATATTTTAGGTTGATCCTACATAAGCAAAACAGCTTTGTAAAATCCTTAAAAAGAAATGATGTACAAGGATTATAAATATAGAAAGATTAGGCCTGTTAAGTTGATCTTATATTGTAATAGATAGGCTTGTCTGATCGTCGAGCACTGCACTAAAAATCGTAGTCTGCCAAGAGAGTCAAGGAAAACTCGAGAGCTATTAAGGCAGAATCGTAGTCTGTGAAGATAGTAGATCTCGGAGTTCGTAGACTGCCACGAGAGACGAGGAAGGATCGTAGTGTGTCGAGAAGAACATCCTCGGAGCCATAGTTTGTTGAGGACTTCATGTTATGAATCGTAGAGACAGCCTGACTAAGAGTCGATCGAGTATTTGCCGAAACCAAGTCAAGAATCGTATACCACACTTGGAGTCGTAGAGTCTAATGATCACTTTAGAGGTAGAGATCGTAGTCGAGCCAGATCAGATGAAGACAACAAGCTTAAGGATAGAAATCGTACAGTGTCAAGATCTGATCTCGGAGTCATAGTGTCTGCAAAACTAAAGCTGAATCGTAAAGTGCAGAACTAAGGCTTCAATAGAAGTGCTCACAATGCCAAGGTATAATTGTAGAGCAAACACGATTCTCAATAAACGAACACTCCCTGAATATCCAAAGTATGAAATGTGACGCCCCCAAAATTAGGTATACATCACCCATCTTGAGTCGCCAGATACATGGTACAGAATTCAAATACAACTTAATAATACAACTGTCGTGTACAATACGACAAAACATAAACTGTGAGTTTGAATACAAATATTGTCTACTAGAGAGTATACAAACTCAAAAGGAGTCCTCATTACAATTATTATCACACTATTACATAGAATAGTGAGGACTACTAATGCTATCATCTGGTCCATCACTCCGTTTTTCGACTCGTCCCAACTATATTCTCATTTCTTGAAGAGAACGGTGAAAGAAAGGGTGAGCTCAACTTGCCTAATAAGAAATATTACGACTAGATAATGCAAAATAAATTATCATTAGTCTTCAAAAATATTAAACTGATAAAATACAATAGACATCAAGTTTAACTGCAGCGGAACAAGCAATCCATTAAAAGAGTCAAGCAGAGAATAAAATCTACTATCTTTTATGATTTAAAAGGTTTTTCATCACTTTTATCGCTGAGACTCAACTCAATAAATAATCCACATCATTAAATCATCCATGCACTACAGGCCAAGGATATTCTTTAGTATCATGACCACAAATTATCCATGAACTACGGGCCAAAGATAATTGTGTTTTCATCAACGGTCCTGATCATTCCATAAAATAATTCATCTTTGTACTACGGCCAAAGAGAATCCATAGCCATAATCATACCAAAAACTGTCCATCAATGCACTACGGGCCAATGAGGACTTTTTCCACATCATTTGTAATAGTACGGTCATAATTACACCGAATAATCTATGGTCATAATCATACCAAGTCCATCTATGCACTACAGGCCATAGATGACTTTCAACAGAATATAAACATGACGATGATGACAATGATATAAGAATTTAATAAAACAAATTCAAGAATTAATTTATCTAGTAACTGATAACGTCAAAATTGTCAACATGATACTGTTTTGTAGAGTAAAATTCAAGAATGCTCAGAAGAATATTTTCATGAAAAGATACTGGATGAAGCGCAAATATCAAGGATATTCCACTAATTTCATGAAGTATAAAAGCCAAAACTTTAACCAACTAAGTATAATAAAGAATGGAATAACAAAAGAAATCACCAGGCATGCGATAGACCGCACAGACAGGTTATTCTAACAGAAAAATAAATAGTGGAACCAGGTCATGCGTAAATGCACCGACAGGATATTCCGATAGAATAATAAATAATGGAACCAAGTCTGACGTAAACGCACAGACAGGATATTCTGACAGAATAATAAATAATAGAACCAGGTTCGGCGTAAAGCACAGACAGGATATTTTGACAGAATAATAACTAATGGAACCAGGTCTAGCGTAAAGCATAGACAGGATGTTCCAACAGAATAATAAAAATATAATAACAGAAGAATTTTACCATGTATAGGGTAGCTCGCGCATACAGGTTATTCCAACAGAATAATAAAGAATGGAATAACAGAAGTTCTCTTCATGAATAAGAAAGAAAGAATACCCTTTACGAGTACAACAAATAATATCCCTTACCGTAAAAGAAACTTGATATCGAATTAGTGAAGTAGCAGAATACTTTTTTTCTTTCTCTCTATAGTTTCTCTCTCTAGAGTTTCAGTGAATTTGTAAGAAATAATGAAGAAATGAGCTTCTATTTATAGAAGAATGGACTGCATAGTAACTAATTCATGAACGTTCCAGATTGATTTACTTTTAATCGGACGGTCTATGTGACGCCCCCAAAATAGGTATACAACACCCATTCTGAGTCGCCAAATACATGGTACAGAAAACAAACTACAACTTCAATAATACAATTGTCGTGCAAAATACGACAACACATACTGTGAGTTTAAATACAAATATTGTCTTTTAGACAATATCCACACTCAAATAAGTCCTCGTTACAATTATTCAAACACTATTTTACAGAAATAGTGAGGACTGCTAAAACATCTTTCTAGAATCATCACTCCGTACCCCGACTAGTTCCTGCTATGTTCTCACCTCCTGAGAAGAAAAATGGAACAAAAAGGAAAAGGGTGAGCTCAACTAGCCCAGTAAAGAATATTATGACTAAGATAATATACAACAAATTATCGTTAGTCTTCAACAGGGAAAAATCTGATAAAATATAATCGACAACAAGTTTTAGATCAACAACTGCAGCGGAAACAGCAAACCATTAGAAGAGTCAAGTAGAGAAAGAATTCTACTATCTTCTAAGATTTAAAAGTCCATCATCAATATTTTATCCCTGTAACATCAATTAATAATCATCTTTAACCAAATATTCATCTTTGCACTACAGGCCAAAGATATTCATTTGTATCATCAGTCGGTCATGTTCATCTCAACACCTGTTCATCTTTGCACTACAGGCCAAAGATATTCATCAAGTAATCATACATCTTTGCACTACAGGCCAAAGATATTCATCAAGTAATCATACATCTTTGCACTACAGGCCAAAGATATTCATTAATATCATCATTTAGGACTGAGGATGATGAAAAATATCTTAAAGAGAACGAATCCAATGAGACAGAAGAACAAATAGTAGGGATTCGTATAACAGTTTATCCAAGATCAATAATACTTCATAATAATCAATTGTGAAGCAGAATTCAAAAATAAAGATTAAAACATGGATACAATCAAAGATAGTAACCATAATAGACATCTTGGACAAAAAGGGAAAATTTTATTTTTCGGTGAATAGTGTCGTATTCGTGAATAGTACCGTATACGTGAATAGTGCCGTATACGTGAATAGTAACCCCGACACAAAAAGTTCCAAATTTGATAAAAACTCATATCAATATTTCAGCATAATGATATTGAAGAAAATAATATCATTAAGAAGAAAATAATATCCCTTACCTCAAGATATCAGTACTTCTGGTCGGAATACCGGTATAAGGCTGAAAGAAACTTGCTCTGATGAATAGAAACTCTCAAAGTATCTAAATACTCACAAAATACACTCAATAATCTAGAGAGAGAAAGAGAGAAAACTTGTTTCTGGTGTGATTTTCAATTCTAACTTAGCCCTCTATTTATAGGAAAATTTTGGTAGGTTTGACCTGCAACCTGATGGCTTTACCTGCTACTATTCCCACCCACCACATTTGAAATATAATTCAGCACATTTTTTCACCAACCACAAGTGGGGCCCACCAATTCTAGAATTTTCCACCAAAATGATAAACTCCGAAAATTCAACAATTTCTGAACCAGTCATCTTGTAAAATTCGTAATAAATCATACGTTCATTTTTAACGGTTCAAAATTTGTGGGCATATACTCAACTTATATATGTATAACATATCCAAAAATTACCACGATCCAACGGTCGGATTAAAAATTATAACCCCCGTAAAATATCTCAAAAACCCTGATTTTTAATACCTTCATTCAGACAAAAATATGGATAAAAACCTCAACATTAACTCCTTCATTTTTAACCAAAAAAATATATCCCTCATTTATATCCACATAAAATAAATATTTTCTTATCATATGAATCAATAATTAATTATTCACAAATAATATTACAGAATCACATTTATGACAACCAGGCCGTTCCCAGGAAAGAGGGGGCTTTCCAATAAGGATTTCTCCTTACTGGCGCGCAATTAGATGACCAAACCTCTCCTTAGACAGAACTTTCTAGACATTGCCAATAATGTTATCTAATAATATTATTCAAATAATATGAATTATTGATCTGATAAATGAAAATACTGTGCAGCAACAATTATTAAAACAACAATAATATAAAATATCAACGCAGCAATTATTGAATCAATAAAATAAAATATTGAATAATAACTACTGTAACAATTATTGAGTAGTGCCTTCTTACGTACGAATCAATAATTCAACTATACTGTGCAATCCGTGTGCTACTGTGCAACCACGCGTTATTACTGTATTTTTAACCACCGGGTATTTCAACAGTGTTAACGGTAACAACTACGCCGTTATTAATAAACAACTTATACTTGTCGTTTTTTTCATCCAATCGCTTTCCGTTATGGGGCCCACACAAGGCTGCGCCGTCGTACGAATATTCCCCGACAGCAAGAATATTCCACGACCAAACGAATATTCCCCGACAAAATGAATATTTTATAACCACTTGCTTATTTTGTAAAATTTGCACATTTCACCCATAACCAAAGTATTATATCAAATTAACCCCTTATTATTCACAATAATATTTAGAGAAAATTTGATTTTATTCCTTAATAAGTTGGGGTCTTACAGTCTATATTTAAAGTAAAATCTTTTAAATAAAATATAATATATTCTATTTATAATCTAATAAAACGAATAACTTTATAAAAGATTTTACTATGCAAATACTATGCATAATAAAATATAATATATTCTAATTATTGTCTAATAAAACAGATAACTTTATAAAAGTATTCGGTTTTATATAAAAAGATTTTACTATTAGCCTAATAAAACGAATAACTTTATAAAAGTATTATGTTTTATATAAAATGCTTTTCTGTTTTATAACATTAATAATACCAATAAAACAAAACTGAGTGACTTCTCACGTAAGCATCAATAATCAATACCGTGTGCTACTATGCAACCACGCGTATTACTGTACTTTTAACACCGGGTGTTTCAACAGTTAATGGTAAAACTTCTGCCGTTATTTTCATAAAAATATTTTTGTCGTTTTCTCAATCCAAAAATAATTCCGTTGTGGGGTCCACCAATGATTGTACCGTCGTACGAATAATTCCCGATAAAAAGAATATTCCCCGACTAATCAAATATTCCCCTACCCAACGAATATTTTCTATCAACTTGCTTACTTTGCAAAAAAAAAGATTCACTTATTACCCTTAACTTTAAACTTTTATCAATTTAACTATTTACCAAAATAGAAAAATTGAATACTTTTATTTCATAAAATTCGGGGTCTCACAATCACCCCTCCTTATGAAATTTTGCCCTCGAAATTTACGTACGTACCTGATATTCGAAGAGATGAAAATACCTTGCTTTCTTTTCAGATTGTACCTTCCCGGTAATTTCCTCGCTATCATGATTTTTCCATATCTCATTTTCTGTATTTTAGATATTATTCAAGAATATAGCTTCAAAACAAAGGTTAATTGACATATCATAATTTGTCAACTTATCAAGTAAACAATTTCAGCTTAGGTAAGTCACACACTAGCGAAGTATATAACTCGTCTCTCCCCTCCTAGTTCTAGACTCTTATCTCCGCCAACGACCATATTCCTAAGCTCTGATACCAACTGTGACGCCCCTAAAATTAGGTATACATCACCCATCTTGAGTCACCAGATACATGGAATAGAATTCAAATACAACTTAATAATACAACTGTCGTGTACAATACGACAAAACATAAACTGTAAGTTTGAATACAAATATTGTCTACTAGAGAGTATACAAACTCAAAAGAAGTCCTCATTACAATTATTATCACACTATTACATAGAATAGTTAGTACTACTAATGCTATCATCTGGTCCATCACTCCGTTTCCCGACTCGTCCCAACTATATTCTCATTTCCTGAAGAGAACAGTGAAAGAAAGGTTGAGCTCAACTAGCCCAGTAAGAAATATTATGACTAAGATAATACAAAATAAATTATCATTAGTCTTCAACAATGCTAAACTGATAAAATACAATCGATATCAAGTTTAACTGCAGCGGAACAAGTAATCCATTAAAAGAGTCAAGTAGAGAATAAAATCGACTATCTTTTATGATTTAAAAGATTTTTCATCACTTTTATCGCTGAGACTCAGCTCAATAAATAATCCACATCATTAAATCATCCCTGCACTACAGGCCAAGGATATTCTTTAGTATCATGACCACGAATTATTCATGCACTACGGGCCAAAGATAATCGTGTTTTCATCAACGGTCCTGATCATGCCATAAAATAATTCATCTTTGCACTACGGCCAAAGACAATCCATAGCCATAATCATACCAAAAATTATCCATCAATGTACTACGGGCCAATGAGGACTTTTTCCACATCATTTGTAATATTACGGTCATGATTACACCGAATAATCTCTGGTCATAATCATACCAAGTCCATCTATGCACTACAGGCCATAGATGACTTTAAACGGAATATAAACATGAGGATGATGACAATGATATAAGAATTCAATAAAACATGTTCAAGAATTAATTTATCTAGTAACTGATAACGTCAAAATTGTCAACATGATACTGCTTTGTAGAGTAAAATTCAAGAATACTCAGAAGAATATTTTCATGAAAAGATACTGGATGAAGCGCAAATATCAAGGATATTCCACTAATTTCATGGAGTATAAAAGCCAAAACTTTAACCAACTGAGTATAATAAAGAATGGAATAACAAAAGAAATCACCAGGCATGCGATAGACCGCACAGACATGTTATTCCAACAGAAAAATAAATAGTGGAACCAGGTAATACGTAAATGCACCGACAGGTTATTCCGATAGATAATAAATAATGGAACCAGGTCCGGCGTAAATGCACAGACAGGATATTCCTACAGAATAATAAATAATGAAACCAGGTCCGGCGTAAAGCACATACAGGATATTCTGACAAAATAATAAATAATGAAACCAGGTCCGGCATAAAGTACAGACAGGATGTTCTAACAGAATAATAAAAATGTAATAATAGAAGAATTTTACCAAGTATAGGGTAGCCCGCGTATACAGCTTATTCCAACAGAATAATAAAGAATGAAATAACAGAAGTTCTCTTCATAAATAAGAAAGAAAGAATACCTTTACGACTACAACAAATAATATCCCTTACCGTAAAAGAAAATTGATAACGGAGTAGTGAAACAGCAGAATACTTTTCTTCTTTCTCTCTATAGTTTATCTCTCTAGAGTTTCAGTGAATTCGTAAGAAATAATGAAGGAATGAGCTTCTATTTATAGAAGAATGGACTGCATAGTAACTAATTCATGAACGGTCCAGATTGATTTACTTTTAATCGGACGGTCCATATTTAAAGCAAAATCTTTTAAATAAAATATAATATATTCTATTTATAATCTAATAAAATGAATAACGTTATAAAAGATTTTACTATGCAAACACTATACAGGTACTATGCAGACACTATGCATAATAAAATATAATATATTCTAATTATTGTCTAATAAAACAGATAACTTTATAAAAGTATTCTGTTTTATATAAAAAGATTTTACTATTAGCCTAATAAAACGAATAACTTTATAAAAGTATTTTGTTTTATATAAAAAGCTTTTCTGTTTTATTACATTAATAATACCAATAAAATAAAACTGAGTGACTTCTCACGTAAGCATCAATAATCAATACCGTGTGGTACTATGTAACCACACATATTACTGTACTTTTAACACCGGGTGTTTCAACAGTTAACGGTAAAACTTTCGCCGTTATTTTCATAAAAATATTTTTGTCGTTTTCTTAATCCGACAATAATTCCGTTGTGGGGTCCACCAATGATTATACCGTTGTACGAATATTCCCCGACAAAAAGAATATTCCCCGACACAACGAATATTTTATATCAACTTGCTTACTTTGTAAAAAAAAATTCACATATTACCCTTAACTTTAAACTTTTATCAATTTAACTATTTACCAAAATAGAAAAATTGAATACTTTAATTTCATAAAATTCGGGGTCTCACATGAAACCTCTGGTCTGAGCTGTAGAGATACATTCCACCTCAAAGAAACTAGATATCACTCAATGAATGGCATGCAAGCTAACAGAAGATCTAAGCACCAACCCAATCAACATCCAGATTGAGTTGTAAAGCCATTCAAGATGAAGTCTTCCACAAGTTGATTAGAAGAAGACTTTAGTCAAAGTAACTGATTAAGAAAAGTCAGCAAGTGCAGTAGCTGTAAAATAAATAGAAGATAGCGATCTTGGGGTTAACCAGGATCGTAGTGTTTGCCAAACAAAGCAGGAACTGATGAAGTGTACACAGAGATACTAGTCAGCTTATGAAGAACAAGGCTAAAGTGATTAAGCATTGGGTCAGTCCATTGATGATAAGTGAACGGAAGATCACAAGGAGAAAGCGAGCTGGGCATGCCATAAATCTGAAGTGTCTTGCTATTCAGAAGAGGCCAGAACAAAGTCAAGCTATCAGTTCCTCAGAACAGTCGAGGCAAACAGAAGTGTTAAAGCACTGCACAAGGGAAGGAAGAGGTGTTCTACATTGAAGATCCAGTAAACACTCTTCAGGATCGTAGTGTTGTCTCAACCTGTCAATGAGCAATATTCAACAAGACACACTATGATCAGGTCCAAGAACATCTGCATTAGAATCATAGAGTTCGGTCATCTAAAGATCGAAGCATTGACAACGGTTCAATCTAAAGACTAATATTCGAATATTGATGTGTGAGAGCATCGATGCAAAAGGACAACTCCTGATGCTCTAATCGAGAAATTAGAAAGGAGATATAAAGTTGACTACCTGCCCGAGACATCAAAGTGACATCTCTGACAGGGTAGGTGAAACAATAGACTGCAGTGTCAAAAAGATGAAAAAGGGGATGTCATGTCATATCTACAGTCTACATTAAATAACTCGAGATCTGCGAAGCAATTCAAATAGATTTTAATAGCGCTATCCCAACGGGAAGATTGGGAAGGAGTATATATCAACCAGAGCTTCAAAGATCAAAAAGTTGCTGATGTTGCTGAAGTTGCAAAGGTTGCAGAATCGTTGAGTTGTTGGAATGCTATATTGTTGACTCTACGAGTTCCACCAGAGCTAAACAGAACAAGTCTCAGTGACAGTGAGACTACAAAGGTGGAAGTGAAGCAGTTTTAAAGAAGGACTTAAACAGACTAAAGCTTCACTCAACAAGGATGAGAATGCCACTGAAGACGACAGCTAAGCTGAGAGCCGAGAAGGCCAAGAAGATAGCATTCAGAAGAATGGCAGAGCACAAAGAAGATCCAAACAGCCACTCTACGAATCACCATGAACCAAAAGCTAAAACAGAACAGATGTAAAACCATGCCTGCAAACCTTTCAAGAATGGTTCAGGGGATGCTAAGTGCAAGACGAAGTCTACCAAAAGTTCAAATACTTAACAAACCCAAATGGTGATGGTGCACAACTGACATCGAATAAAGATGAGCTGAACAGTGTGAAGATCAGCTGCACCAGAGAAGAGGTGGTCCAGACTTTACACAGAATACAAAGAAGACCACGCCAAGCTGCTAAGTACAGAAGATGTTCAAGTTTAAAGACATCTTAGTAGCTCAACACCACCACCACCACCAACAACAACAACAAGTAGCCAGGGCCTGAGGGGTCCTTGTCCAGAGGGACTAAATGAAGTTCCAAGCCTGCTGGGCTTGAAGAGTTCCTAGGGAACTAGATGAGTTCCAAGCCTGCTGGGCTTGAAGAGTTCTTAGTGAACTGGAGTTCAAAGGCTGCTGGCCTTGAAGAAATCTTAGTGATTCAGGGTGCTTCCATTCCTTAGTGAAAATCCTGCTAGTTAAAGCAGAAGAGTGGATTAGGAGCTTGAGTCTTTGAACCACTTAAAATCCCTCGTGTCTTTTACATTCAGTCATTTACTTTCTCTTATTTACATTATGTACCTAACTGCTATAAAAATGCTATGTATGTACTAACTGTTTATAACTAAACAAACTCTACGAACAATGTATGTATGTATGTTCATGATTATATCAATGAAGGGGATCTTTTACTTATTCCACTGTGCTTAAAAAGATTCTTATGTTTGTCACATGCTAAGTCATTAGCAATACTAAATAAACGAGAAAAGTATTTAAAATTAAAAAGGATCTATTCAACCCCCTCTTCTAGATCTATTGTGTGCCTACTGGGAGCTAACAATTGGTATCAGAGCAGGTTGTTATGCTATATTCAAAAGATAATCGCTTTGATTCTGATCCTAGGCACAAACATTATTCAAAACTTAGTTTAGTAGTAAGTCACTTGTAAATGCAGATGAGCTCACACGTTGGAAATATTGTGTACAGGTAAATGTGTATATACACCTGAAGCTTCTCAGATTGGTCCATGTTCTTAAATGCCATAACAACAAGACCAATCCTTGCCCATAGTCAATCTTGTAGTCTGAAGACCAGATATGGGAGCTCAAGAGGCATCAACAGCAAAGAGCCAAGCATCCACCAATTTGAAAGATAAGATGGATATATGCTAAGACGTACTTATCCAGAGAAGAAAGAAAAATATCTCAAATATGTATTTGGCTAACTAGCAGCTGGATGTGAACCTTGAGGTTCAAGGTTGTCAAAGAACTAAGGATGTCAAGATTCTCTTAGCTTACATCTTCAAGACTATGACTGATTGATCGAAGGACAACTGGAGCAACAAGCTATCAGAAATGAATGTAAAGATATGCACATCAATGCTTGATCTCATTATATCAAGATAAATGCCTGTCAAGAAACTAACAGTGAAAAGGTACAGTTCCTCATTAATATAAATGTATACATCATGTTACATCACCCTATGCACTATAACAGTATTCTATCAAGAGACCATACTCTACCTAAAAAGAGGAAGAGAGAAAGTACACTGGAGTTGAAAAATCAAATGCTAACAAACTTTCTCTCCATCCAAGTTTTAGGTTGAAGATAACATCTTGAAAGAAGTATGAAATAGGTCACAATCATATAATGATTTAATTAATCTTAAGTGGAGTAATCTTTGTTGTTGGGTTAGTATGTATGTACAAACCTATGTTCTATATTTTTGATAACACATAGAGTATGATCCGTTCTACAAGAATATCTTAAAGATTCGTAGAAACTGATCACCTCCACGAATCAACCAGATACAAATGTGTGATAGAGTTGATTCTCACTCTGTGAACATTTAAAATCTGTGAACATAACCAAGTAAATGATGAATCCATCAAAGAAAAAGAGTGTTTTATTAAAATGGTTAATCTTACACATACTCATCATCATGCATTTTAAAGTGTCATATCTAAATTGGATGCATGGATGAATATGATTGTTGATAATCAATATGATAAAAATTCAAATATATGAGGAACATGGATTTTGAGAACTAACCTGGCAGGACCCATTTAACCATGGGTACCAAAAATAAAAATTTATCTAACCTACAAGTACTTGGTCTATCTGACCACACTAAGGAATGCTGAAGCAGATGACTTCAACCAAGAAGATTCAACCAACTGGAGGCTTAAGATAATTCAGAAATGTTTCTGACAAAATCCTTATATGTCAAAGCCTGTCCTTAAAGACTTGCTGAGCTAACGTAAATGAAGCTCATATGGTTGCTGATCTCCTTATGGAAGCAGACCCTTCACCCTAAGATAAAAATGGTCTTACATGCTCAATCATCCAAAGCATATCATCTGAGAAGAACCCTCGAGAAACTCATTCTAGAAGCAGAACTCTACAAGTACAAACTGTCAAAGAAGACTACGTTCGTATTTATGTTAAAACTATCGTAGAGTGATCAGTCCTGAAGATATCTATGTCTACGATCCAAGGAGGTTTAAGCGATAGTGATGACTTCAGTCAGAAGGAAATATGCAAGACTGCCTTCTAATGCACGTGAAGAAGAAGAACTTACACCTCTATGAGAAGATAGTATCAACTATGGGAGAGCAGTGATCTGTTAAAGATCAAAAGCACTAAGAAAATCAAAAGCTATGAAGCAAAATACTAGTTACAAAGTCCCAAAACTTTGTGGCTGATGAACCAAACAAAGATCCATAGTCAGTGGGAACGTCTCAAAATGTGCCACTGATAACCTTGTCAACCACCCAACTCAAAATCATGGAGCGCCTACGATCAAACATCTGATCGTAGTGTAAGGCCAAGAGGACACCACGATTACAGCCAACACAAATGTCCAAAGTTGGTAAAGTAACTCCCCAGCAGAAAAGGTCAAATGAGATAACAGTTCAAATCAGTTCTAAAGTTTTTCATCTAGTAAGCGCCTCAGGGACAAACATGGCCCTTAGTTCACTCTAAGAGGTTGGCCCTTCCTGAGCTACCTTAACCCAGAAAGAATGCTTAGTCAAGTTCATCTCAAGGACCAGGACAGACAACATTCGTAGAGCAAATTTTGAAATGAACTCAACGATCATAGAACAGCCTCGACGATCGCAGTCTTCCCAAAGGATACACTGGCTCATGAAGAGCTTAGCAGAAAATGGCACATGCTCAACTATTCAGATCGTGTGGAGATAAGTTTGAATACAGTTTGGAAAGATGCTCTGCAAACTCACCTTAGAATTCCAATGTCCTAACTATTTTGGAGTACATCAGTGATTAAGACATGCAATGTCAAGATGAGGATTAGTGTTAAATCATCCACTAAAGCGTCTCTCAGAAGACGATTGTTGAGTCAACAAAGAAAATCATAGAGCATGTAGCAAACTCATCAAGCTGCTCTACGTACTGGAATGATCAACGGAAGAAAAGTCAAATCTGAAGAACGGACACGATGGAGGAGTTATAGATCATAACTTATCAGCGACTTACAACTATCCCACTAAGAAACGTGGAAGGAACAGTTACAATAGGGAAATTTAAATAATTAGCAATTTCATCTTAGCGGGTTTTTCAAAAGCTGCAAGCCTGTCAAATCCACACCTGAGGTAAAACCTAACTACCTCTAAACAACCAAAATCTCCAAACATTTATCACAAGCTATCGAACCTCTCATCCTCCCTTATTTAAACCCCAAAATCCTCTTCAAAGCCTGAATCCAGTAAACCTTGAGCTTTTCCAAAATCACATTCAACTATCTCTCATAAGACTCCCTAAATCAAATACCCATATACTTCAAACTCTTCAAATGGCAGATTGGCGAGTAATCACTAGCATTCAGCTCGGCAACAAGACGTTTGAGAAATCCGAGAAGAAGTTCAGAGATATTCTTGAACTTGTAAAGAAGGCTGGATTCTCAGAATGTCTTAAGGCAAACACTCGAATATAAGCTAAACTGGTTAAAGAGTTTCACTCAAACACAACCATAAATTCTGGAACCCTTTCTACTAAGGTCAAGGGTCAGGTTCTGAAGCTAAATTCTTCTGACATCAATCAACGCTTAGGCCTTCCTGATCGAGATCTGAAAAGCCTGGATGAGATCGACATTGAAAAAGCTAAGAAGATTATGCAGTACAAAAGAAACCCTAGTCTGAAGGACATGAAGAAAAAGGAGTTTCCTGAAGAATTCGAGTTCCTTGCTGAAATAGTGGGAAAATGTATCCTATGTAAGGACACTGCACATGACACTGTGAGTGATCAACAGCTAAAGTTCATGTTTGCAATAGTTCTGAAGAAGCATATCAACTTTGGAGTTATTCTGCTCGACCAAATGTCCAAATGGTTGGATAAGGAAGTGAAGAAAAGATTAACAAGAAAACCCATCACTAAGGTTTTCCATGGAAGGTTCTTGAGTATCATCTTCAAAGAAAAGCTGAAGAATAAAATTAAGGATGATGAAGGTGAAATCCTTAATGTTCATAAAGTGATGTCCCCACAGTTGTTCGAAAATTGGAAGAAAACCCCAAGGAAAACAAGAGGCAAATGACATCTGGCAGCAGCAGCAAGATCTCTACAAAGAAGAGAAAGGCAAAAGAAATAGAAGACAGTATGTCTCAATCTGATGAATCTGTACCTGTAGCAGCCATTTCAGCAAAGAAGAAATCTAAGAGTGTGAAGAATACAGAGTCTCCACCAAGCAGTCTCTCCACTGACAAAAAGAGTCATGGAGCAGGAGAAGAACAAGCATCAACTGCAGTAACCCCAAAGAGAAGAAGAAGTAACAGATTACTTCAAGGGCCATCCAAGAAGAAAGCAAAGGAGTCAATTCCATCTTCCCAAGAAAGTATATCTACCAAAGAAGAGAATGTAGAGTCAGAAGATGAGAAGGGAACTGAAAGCCTCAAGAATGAACCACCAAAGAGCAAGTCCAGCAGTGGAGAAGAAGTTAAATCTATGAAAGGAATAACTAAATTCGACGGTGGATAAGAATATACAAGTCATGTGGCTAACCCTCAGAGCAGCAACTCTGCTGCTGAAGAAAGTTTGAAAGCTGAAACAACTGCATCTCCTACTACTAAAGTCCAAACAAGTTCATCTGATGATTCACAAGATGCTAAGTCCAAAGAAGAAGGACATGCCCCTATTGTTGCTGAACATCTAGGAAGCTTATCTAATGATACAGAGGATTCAGATTCTGAAGAAGAAGAAAAGTATGAAACTCCCATAGCTGAACCTCCAAGGAGAAGAAAGAGCAACAAATTGCTTGCTAAATCTATCTCAAAAAAGAAAGGTGAACCCTCTACTACAATCATTGAATTGAGTGATGATGAGTCTGAATCCAAGGGAGAAGATATTGAAGAAGGTACTAGTGATGAAAATCAGCATGAAGGATTTAGTGATGAATCAGATGAAAGAATTCAGCACTATTCAAGCTCAGAAGGTGTAGAGATGGAAAAAGACTCTAGTTCTACAAATGAGGAATCAACAGACTATCATGTTCTCTATCCAGCAAGAATTCGCAGAAGAATAGTAGTGGAGGTCATTGATGAACCACAAGATACACCACCAGAAAGATGGATAAGCTATGGAAACGAACAACTCAAAGTTGTAAGGATGACTACAGACCAGGTGTTCAACAACTAGAACAACATAGAGTTAGACTACACAACAATACTGTACAATCTTGATGATCTTTTGATAAGATGGTTCTACCCATGGATGCCCTGGTTAAAGGCATATACTGAAAGAAATAGGAGTTACTTCAGCTGGTGTTACTCACAATTTCTGAACTTGGAGCTGGTGTCTCAAAACTTCCCAAGGGTAAAGAAGTTTGCAACTAAAATGATCAAAGACCAGTCTCACTTCAAAGTCTACCGACATGCTGGTAACAACTACATTCCCTACGATTGTAGAATGGATTCAGATGGCAGAAGGGTTTTGCCCAAGTATAAGATCGTAGAGTCCCCTCACTCTACCACTGAAGTTGATCAAGTTCAGGATGAGAAGCTTCCCTCTGTCCAAGCACAACTGTCTGATATTCCTTCAGCCTCTAACAGTAATTGGCACTCAACAATTTATCAGATTCTCACTACTTTTAAAAATCTGTCCAAGAATGAAAATCTCGGAGTCCAATCTGGTGTTCAACAAGAGTCTGCCTAATAAAATGACCAAACTCCTACGGAGCAGGAGTTACTGAAGAATTCTGATGAGTTAGTTGAAAAGATAACTATCATCACTGAAGAGGCAAAGATGGTGTCAGAAGAAGGAGACAATGTGTTTCAAAACAGACTCCAAGCAATTATGTCTAATATGTCTCTCAAAATCAAAGAGAGAGATCAAATCTATCTGAAGGCTCTGAATGATCAGAAGGAAGAAGATCTACGAGCAAAGAAGGCTAATGAAGAGTAAATCCTATCCCTCTCTGACAAGATTGACAATCTGAAATCAGTCTTTCTCCCTACAAATTGAGCTGAGCCAACAAGAACTTATGATTGAGGTTGTTAACTCATCTTACTTGATGGAGCAACTTATATCCAACATGGAGCAGCTTTTACAAGTGATTAATGACAAAAAGGGGGAGAAAAAGAGGCATAGGAAAAGGCACTCAAGGAGGAGCAAGGAGAACAAAAGAAAAGAAGACAAGAAGGCCAAGAGAAAGGCAAAGGAACAGAAGAAGAAAATGGCAGTAGCAGAAGCAGAATCATCATCTGAGGGGGAGCCAAAGGATGATGATCCCATGAATACAGAGTCTGAGGGCGAGTAGAGAAAAGAAATGAAGTCACCATCCCGGGGGAGAAGGAGCAAAAAGATCAAACAGATAAGTAGATAATCAACAGACATCTTGGAGACACACATGGAGCCAAAAAGGTACATCTCTATCTAGTTAGGTATGTTCTGAATCCAGGATGTAAAGTGTCATAGTATATATAATTCTATATTATTATCAATAACATTCATGATTATCTATTTTAGAAATATAGCTGCTCATTGTATATAAGATTCATTCATCTCATGCATATGCACTAATTGTTTTTGTCATAATCAAATAGGGAGAGATTGTTAGGAATAAGCATGTGAATGATATTCCTATTTATGAATGATTTGATTATGATATAAATGAATGAATATGCAAGTATGCTTGCATTAAAAAAAGCTGTAAAGTCCTTTGATAGATAATAGGAACATATGTACAAGGACTTAGAATGAATTGATCAAATATGTTAGGTTGATCCTACATAAGCAAAGCTGCTTTGTAAAGTCCTTAAAAAGAAATGATGTACAAGGACTATAAATATAGAAAGATTAAGCCTGTTAGGTTGATCTTATATTGTAATAGATAGGCTTGTCTTATCGTCGAGCACTGCACCAGAAATCGTAATTTGCCAGGAGAGTCAAGGAAAACTCGAGAGCTATCAAGGCAGAATCGTAGTCTACAAAATAGTAGATCTCAGAGTTCGTAGACTGCAAGGAGAGGCGAGGAAGGATCGTAGTGTGTCGAGAAGAACATCCTCAGAGCCATAATTTGTTGAGGACGTCATGCTCAGAATCATAGAGACAGCCTGACTAAGAGCCGACCGAGCATCTGCCGAAGCTAAGTCAAGAATCATATACCACACTCGGAGTCGTAGAGTCTACTGATCACATCAGAGGCAGAGATCGTAGTCGAGCCAGATCAAATGAAGACATCAAGCTTAAGGATAGAAATCGTAGAGTGTCAAGATCTGATCTCAGAGTCGTAGTGTCTGCAGAACCAAGGCTGAATCGTAGAGTGCAGAACTAAGGCTTCAACAGAAGTGCTCACAACGCCAAGGCAGAATCGTAGAGCAAACACGATTCTCAATAAACGAGCACTCCCAGAATATCCAAAGTATGAAACCTCTGGTCTGAGCTACAAAGATACATTCCACCTCAAAGAAACTAGATAGCACTCAATGAATGGCATGCAAGCTAACAGAAGATCTAAGAACCAACCCAATCAACATCCAGATTGAGTTGTAAAGCCATTCAAGATGAAGTCTTCCACAAGTTGATCAGAAAAAGACTTCAGTCAAAGTAACTGATTAAGGAAAGTCAGCAAGTGCAGTAACTGTCAAATAAACAGAAGACAACGATCTTGGGGTTAACCAGGATCGTAGTGTTTGCCAAACAAAGCAGGAATTGATGAAGTATACACAGAGATACTGGTCAGCTTATGAAGAACAAGGCTAAAGTGATTAAGCATTGGGTCAATCCATTGATGATAAGTGAACGGGAAATCACAAGGAGAAAGCGAGATAGGCATGCCACAAATCTGAAGTGTCTTGTTATTCAGAAGAGACCAGAACAAAGTCAAGCTATCAGTTCCTGAGAACAGTCGACGCAAATAGAAGTGTTGAAACACCGCACAAGGGAAGGAAGAGGTGTTCTACATTGAAGATCCAGTAAACACTCTTCAGGATCGTAGTGTTGTCTCAACCTGTCAATGAGCAACATTCAACAAGACACACTATGATCAGGTCCAAGAACATCTGCATCAGAATCGTAGAGTTTGGTCATCTAAAGATTGAAGCATTGGCAACGGTTCAATCTGAAGACTGATATTCGAACATTGTTGTGTGAGAACATCGATGCAAAAGGATAACTCCTGATGCTCTAATTTAGAAATTAGAAAGGAGATATAAAGTTGACTACTTGCCCGAGACATCAAAGTGACATCTTTGACAGGGTAGGTGAAACAGTAGACTGCAGTGTCAAAAAGATGAAAAAGGGGATGTCATGTCACATCTACAGTCTACATTAAATAACTCAAGATCTGCGAAGCAATTCAAATAGCTTTCAATGGGTCTATCCCAACGGGAAGATTAGAAAAGAGTATATATCAGCAAGAGCTTCAAAGATCAAAAAGTTGTTGATGTTGCTGAAGTTACAAAAGTTGCAGAATCGTTGAGTTGTTGGAATGCTATATTGTTGACTCTACGAGTTCCACCAGAGCTAAACAGAATAAGTCTCAGTGACAGTGAGACTACAAAGGTGGAAGTGAAGCAGTTTTAAAGAATGACTTGAATAGACTAAAGCTTCACTCAACAAGGATGAGAATACCACTAAAGATGGCATCTAAGCTGAGAGCCGAGAAGGCCAAGAAGATAGCATTCAGAAGAGTGGCAGAGCACAAAGAAGATCCAGAGAGCCACTCTACGAATCACCATGAACCAAAATCTAAAACAGAACAGATGCAGAACCATGTCTGCAAACCTTTCAAGAAGGGTTCAAGGAATGCTAAGTGCAAGACGAAGTCTACCAAAAGTTTAAACACTTAACAAACCCAAATGGTGATGGTACACAACTAACATTGGATAAAGATGACCAGAACAGTGTAAATATCAGCTGCACCAGAGAAGAGGTGGTCCAGACTCTACGCAGAATGTAAAGAGGACCACACCAAGCATCTAAGTACAGAAGATGTTCAAGCTTAAAGACATCTTCGCAGCTCAGCACCAACAACAACAACAACAACAACAACAACAACAACAACAAGTAGCCAGGGCATGAGGGGTCCTTGTCCGGAGGGACTAAATGAAGTTTCAAGCCTACTGGACTTAAAATTCCTAGGGAACTAGAGGATTTACAAGTCTTCTGGGCTTGAAGAGTTCTTAGTGAACTGGAGTTCCAAGGCTGCTGGCTTTGAAGGAATCTTCGTGATTTAGGGTGCTAGCCTTCCTTAGTAGAAATCCTGCTAGTTAAAGCAGAATAGTGGATTAGGAGCTTGAGTCTCTAAACCACTTAAAATCTCTCGTGTCTTTTACATTCAGTCATTTACTTTCTCTCATTTACATTATGTACCTAACTGCTATAAAAATGATATGTATGTATTAACTTCTTACAACTAAACTAACTTTACGAACAATGTATGTATGTTCATGATTATATCAATGAAGGGGATCTTTTACTTATTCCGTTGTGCTTGAAAAGATTCTTATATTTGTCACATGCTAAGTTATTAGCAATACTAAATAAACGAGAAAAGTATTTAAAATTAAAAAGAATCTATTCAACCCCCCCTTCTAGATCTATTGTGTGCCTACTGGGAACTAACAGATTGAGTTCTATAACCCAATCAGCATTCCTTACTCAACCAAGTCATAAATTGACCTTAACATTTAATACTTGCAACATAAATCATACATCATGCTTTTTGAAATACAGATTTAAAATAATTCATCATCAAGTTAACATAACAAATAGGAACTGAAAGACTTGCCTTGATCGTTGTTTACCAATAACAGTTTAACAGCTTATATTTATCTGCACTTCACGTGCCCTACACAATTATATAATCATGCGCATCAACTATTAATCACATAGCAATGCATGGTAGTTGTAATGTAAACTTTACTTTACATCCCATAACCCTTCTTATTAATCAATACACAATGTTCAATTTGATTGTGTTAACTTTCGACTTATATCTCACCATGTTTCTTCTTAATCATACTCGAAGTTCATTCAAGTGTTTAAGTTTTGCTAGGACTCTTTATTTGTTTTATATTAACCCCTTTCCATATCTTATAATATTTATTTCAATTGAATTAGAACACTTTTTACATTCATTAACACTTGTCATGGTATTTCGACGTTCATTCGTCACACGCCCGATTTGTCTCTCTTGTGTATGCTTAGTATGCTTATAAAACTTATCTAATACATCATTTATTAATGTTAAGCAATATTATATTTACTAATATTCATGTTTTATAACTTAGAACAACATCTTTTATCGTCAGAAGCACTACACTTGCATACGTGCTTGCCCGACACCCTCCGATTGCCTCCGAATACACATCTGTCCCAAAAATGACCATTTTGACCCCTGCTAACAACCTCAAATTGAAAAACTTAAATAACAAAAGTTGTAGGTCTACTCGTCCTCGTTCCAGATCACCTTGAATCTCCTCAATCGAAGTTTATATGAAAACGTTATGACCATTTTACTATAGGAGGTCAAAACAGTCCAACCTTAGCACTGTTCCGGCGCCGCAGTGCCCCAATTAGCCTTGGGGAGGTGCTGCAGCGCCCAAGAGCAGTTTAGGTGGCCCAAGTTATTCTGTTTTGCAAATTTTTGACCTTTTCTTCTTCCAACCTTCATAACTCGAGTTATACACAACCAATTGAGCCCATTTTCGACTCTATGGACTCGTAATTCATAGAACTACAATATACCAAAGAATCAACAATTTAAAGAAACATTAAATAACCCAAATCTTGACCCAAAACTCATGTTCATACTAAACTTTCATATTTTAACATGTTTAGCGAATTAATTCACAACGAATTCGTTTCTTAACCAAATTGATTCATTTAACTTGCGTTCTTTTCGTTTTAAAATGTTTTAACAACATCCATCATCAATTTAAGGTTTCTGTGACGCCCCCAAAATAGGTTCATTCCACCCAACTAATTCTGAGTCGCCAAATACATGGTACAGAAATACTACAACTTTATTATTACAATTGTCGTGTAAAATACGACAACACATATACTGTGAGTTTAAATACAAATATTGTCATCTAGACAGTATTCAAACTCAAATGAAGTCCTCATTACAATTATTGATACACTATTTTACAAAATAGTGAGGACTACTAAAACAACTATCTTGAACCATCATTCCATACCCCAACTAGTACCTACTACATTCTCACCTCCTAAGAAGAAAAATGGAACAAAAAGGAAAAGGGTGAGCTCAACTAGCCCAGTAAAAAATATTATGACTAAGATAATATAGAACAAATTATCGTTAGTCATCAACAGGGAAAAATCTGATAGAATACAATAGACAACAAGTTTTAGATCAACAACTGCAGCGGAAACAACAATTCATTATAAGAGTTAAGTAGAGAATGAAATCTACTATCATCTATAAATTTAAAAGTCCATCAGCGATATTTTATCCCTGTAACATCAATCAATAAATATGTTGAATCAAATATTCATCTTTGGCCAAAGATTCATCAGTTGGTCATGTTCATCTCAACACATGTTCATCTTTGCACTACAGGCCAAAGATATTCATCATAAAATCATTAATCTTTGCACTACATGCCAAAGATATTCAGTTATATCATCATTTAGGACTGAGAATGATGAATTTTTTTTTAAAGAAAACGAATCCAGTGAAACAAAAGAATAAATATTAAGGATTCGTATTTCAAACAATCCGAGTTCAAAAACACTTCATAAATAATCATAGCGAAGTAAAATTTAAGAGTGATCAAAACATGGATACAATCAAAGTTAGTATCCATAATAGATATCTTGGACATAGAAAATAAAATTTAATTTTGCTGTGAATAGTGCCGTATTTGTGAATAGTGCCGTATACGTGAATAGTACCGTATACGTGAATAGTAACCTCGACACTAAAAGGTAGAAATTTCACAAGAAAAAAAATCATCATGCTTTGTGAATAGTACTCGTGAATAGTACTCGTAAATAGTAACTCATAAATAGTAACTCGTGAATAGTAACCCCGACATAAAAAGACAAGAATTTTACGAGAAAAATCTTACCAATATTTCGGCATAATGATATTGAAAGAAATAATATCATTTTTTTAAAAAAAAATAGCATCCATTACCTCGAAAAGACAGTACTTCTGACTGGAATACTAGATATAGTATTGAAGGGAACTTGCACCGTATAGCAACACTCAAAGTATCAAAATACTCACAAGAATACGCTCAATAATATAAAGAAAGGAAGAGAGAGAAAACTTCAGTTTCTGGTGTGATTTTCAATTCTAACCTAAGCATTCTATTTATAGAAAAATGCTTAGAACACCAAAACAGAAAATTTAATAAAATAATAATATTTATAAACAAAATTCCTACGCCCACTTTGAAAATCTAATTTCAGCCATTTTGTAACACATGTGGGCTCACCAATCACACATAACATGTTTTTCTTAAAAAAAATTTAAAACTCAAAAATCAATTATTCTAGAACTTCAATAATTCATAATAAATAGCCCATTTATCAGAAAAATTCGAACCTCATGTCCTTTTCATAGGAAATTCTATTCTCTACAACTTTGCAGAAGAAAATGTTTTCAAATTCCAAACAAAAAATGACTGAAATCCATATACGGATGATTTTGCAGGCTATAATCAAATTTCAGTCAAAATTAGAATCCACCAACATGTTTAACATGTGTTTAGCATTTATTGCAACAAAAATACTCTTCCTCCTCATTTATCCATATATCACACATTCATTAAAAAATATCATCATTATTATATCATTAAAATATAATAATATATTTAAATAAATTATTTAATCAAAAAAAGATAAAATATTAATTTTCAACAATTGTCACATTAAAAGTTTTCTCCATCTATATCCACATAAAATGAATATTTTTCTTATCATATAAATCAATAATTAATTATTCACAAATAATATTACAGAATCACAATACTGACAACCAGGCCGTTCCCAAGAAAGAGGGGGTTTTCCAATAAGGATTTCTCCTTACTGGCGTGCAATTAGATGACCAAACTTCTCCTTAGACAGAACTTTCTAGACATTACCAATATTGCTATCTAATAATATTATTCAAATAATATGAATTATTGATCTGATAATGAAAATACTGTATAGTGACAATTATTGAAACAACAGTAATATAAAATATTAACGCAATAATTATTGAATCGATAAAATGCAATATTGAACAGTAATTACTGTAACAATTATTGAGTAGTGCCTTCTTACGTAAGAATCAATAATTGGTGTAATACCGTGTGCTACTGTGTAACAACGCGTATTACTGTGTTTTAACCACCGGGTATTCCAACAGTATTAGCGGTAACAACTACGTCGTTATTTATAAACAACTTATACTTGTCGTTTTTTTCATCCAATCGCTTTCCATTATGGGGCCCACAAAAGGCTGCGACGTCGTACGAATATTCCCTGACAGCAAGAATATTCCACGACCAAACGAATATTCCCGACAACAATGAATATTTTATAACCACTTGCTTATTTAAAAATATTTACGCATTTTACCCATAACTAACCACATTAATCAAATAAACCCTTACTATTTCAAAATAATAAATAAAGAAAATTTCATTTTATTAAAAAAAAATTCAGGGTCTTACAGTTTCCATCATGATTTCATACCTAATTTTAGTCTCAAAATTAACCAAAATGTACATATTCAACTAAAAACTCAATTCTTCATCTTTAACATGTTTTCATGAGTTTAAACACTCCAAAATTATTTTTAGATGACCATTAACAAATTATATCTATCCATAAACATATATAAACTATATCTCAACAAATTCAACCACCAAAACCTAATTATAGAGACTTCAGAAAAATAAAACCATAAATTAGAAATTTAAGAATTTTACCTTTGATTCTTCTTTAAACTTAGAATAGATGATATGAATCTTCTTCTTCTTCCTTCTTTGATTCTCAAAACCTTCTCAATTTACAGAGTATTTCTTCTATTTCTCTCTCAATTTCTCTCTTTCTCTCTTCTTCTATGTGTTCTTCTTCTTCTTAGCCTTAAGAATATTATTACGTAGGATAAAACTGACAAAACCTTAAAAATGATTTTAATGCATCAGTTAAAATATAAAAAGTTGCTGTTTAAAATACCAAAGGTCATAAGACCTTGGTTGGCTAGCATCAAATAACACCTTTCTAATTTATTTTTATAACTTCCTTATTATATAGTACACAATCGTCACACTTTATTTAATTTAATTACTTAATCAATATAATTCCAATTTTATTTAAAAAATCATTAGCCCTCTACTTTAATTATTTAATTAAATTAGGACATCATCAACACATTAGCGTAATAAAATACGCACAAATTATAAAATTATTTATCATCAATTTATTTAATATCATCATACTTAAATAAATTATTCCATAATAATTTTCATTGAATATTTATTTTATTCTATAAATACTTCAACTAAAATATTTATTTTATTCGATAAATATTTTAACTATTTATGAGATTCACAATCGTATTACATTAACATAATACGTTTATATGTAATATGTATTACTTTTTCATCTTATTACAACAAATATATTTACATTAATTCACTATTTTAATTAAGTGAATTAGTTGTCTTATTTATGAAATTTATTTCATAACAATTCAATTGTCAATCAAGGTCTGATAATCAAATTATATTGTTTCATAATATAATTCACAACTCTATTTAAATTAACCAATATTTATTCAATTAATTTCTTTTTCCGCCATATTCCTTTACCTAACTAATTCTCTTCACTTTCTTTAATAGTTTAACCAACTTTTAAATCTCATATATATTTAAATTCTTCACACCAAAACACATAATTAAAAATATATACATCTCATAATAAGAATTTTAATTATTAAATTCTTATTTTAATAACTTATGAAAATTTGGGTTCTCACATCGTTCCCCCATTTTAAGGATTTTGTCCTCAGAATCAACGAAACATCCTTTACTCGATTTTTCAGCAAATCTCGTTTTAAAATTTATCGTTGAACCACTCAACATATTATCTTAATATAGGTTTTATATTTCCTACTACATTTGCTTTTCACAACAAACTCTTATAGACTTTATTTCACAACTTTTGCTTAAACTCAATTATAATTGAGTATTATATATTCTTTAACCCGTTCATTACCTTTTTCTAAGGATCATTATCATATACTCAATTCTCAAACTCTTGGGACATTACGTGTTATGTGTCAGACTTATTATGTGGTCCTTATGCACCTTTTAACCTTCAGGTATATCTTTCCATTCATTAGTTGTTTTTGCTAGCAAAGCATTTTACCAGGTGATATTATTTCAAATAAACATAAAACAAATGTATTCCTTCTAGTTAATGAGGAAATGAAAGTTTTCTCTCCTTGTGGCTTGCTATGTTTAAAATAGATGGTGTTTTCTAAATAGATTATTAGATGCAAGGAAACTATTTGTTTTAAGATTTAATTTATTTTTTTATGGGTTAAAAGATTGTACTTTTCATCTTTGATGAGGAAGAGTCTTTTCATATTAGATGTTAAGATGTTGTATGTTGTATATTTTTGTTTATTCATATTTTATTTCAAGAATCGTATTGTGATTTAGATGATAATCTTAATTGATGCATCATATATCATAAAATTCAAATTCTTATGAATTGTATTTTAGTGGTGCTACAAATCACGAAATTTAATGAGAGTGAAGTGACGATTAACCATGCTTTGAAAATGTGCAATGGAATGGATGAGATATGGTCATAAGGATGGTTTCATTTATTTTTTTCTATCACATTTGATTAGAACTAATTAATTATGAATATCAGTACTTTGGTAGGTATTGGAATGGATGAGATGTGATTTGTATTCAAATCTCTTATTCTCTTTCTATCTTTTTGCACAATTGATCAATTGAAAAGTTAAATTCTTTTATTGAGTTTTTTATTTTATAGAGTTGTTACATATTTAAGCATGAAAAGATATATAATATACATTGAACATATATCCTTTTATTGTCCTTGCCCTTTTACAGGTACACTAAAACTCTGTTGTGCTTTCTTTTCTTTTCTTTTTTATGTTTGGTTTGGTTGCTATTGGATAATGGTTGAAGCAACTACTATTATAATTTTTACTAGGTAGTAATATTTTACTGTATCTAAGTTTGATTTGAAATGCTTGAATGGTTCATTTAATTTTTTTACTATAAGTTTGATTTGATTTGAACTAATTAATTAACAATATCAGTACTTTGATAGGTATTAGAATGGATGAGATGTGGGTTGTGTTAGAATCTCTTATTCTTTCTCTATCTTTCTACACACCGGATCAATTCCAAAGTCCAATTATTTTTATTGAGTTATTTGTTAGATAAAGTTATTACATATTTAAGAATGAATTTTTTTATTTCCAGAATATTCACTAAACATATATCCTTTTATTGTCTTTGCCCTTTTTCAGGTACACTAAAGTGATCTGTTGTGCTTTCTTGGTTTTATTTTTAGTTTGGAGCTATTAGATGATGGTTGAAGTAACTACTATTATGAGTTTTTCAGGTACACTGAACTGATCTGTTGTGCTTTCTTTGTTTTATTTTTGGTTTAGAGCTATTAGATATGGTTGAAGTAACTACTATTATGAGTCATACTAGGTAGTAATAATTTACTATTCCTAACTTTAATTTGAAATGATTGAATAGTTCATTTATTTTTTCCTGTCACATTTGATTTAAACTAATTATTTAACAATATGAGTACTTTAATAGGTATTAGAAGCAGCTGTGGGACACAACTTTGTTCTGCACATATTTTTTATCAATAGGAATGGATCAATATTACCTTTTTTGGTTTTGAAACATTATTAGCGGATATTTGATTTTTTAAGTACAGACTGAAATAATATTATGTTTCCTTTAATCATCTTGGAGAATATTTATATTATTTGATCCATGTTTGGATGTCCAGAATAAATTATACTTTGGTAGGTATTGGAACAAGATGTGGAATTGAACTTTGTTATCCATATAATCTATATCAACAGGAATGGATCAATATTAGTCTTTTTATGTTCTGAAACACTATTAGCCAACATTTGTTTTGTTAAATACAAACTAAAATAGTAATATGTTTCCTTTAATGATATTGGAGAATATTTATATTCTTGATCCATGTTTGGATGGTCGGAACGAATTCTAAAATCTTAGAACATGAAATAAAATGATTAATTTATTTTAATTTGATGCTGTGATATCCCGAAAATTGGTAGTATTTCTTTTAAGGGAAATATTAAATGATTAAATAAAGGTTAGAGATTTAACCTAATTTTAATAAAAAGAGTGGATTAATTTATTTTTTTTATTTTTTATTATCTATGTGCTATAAAAAGCCCATATGGTATAAAATGATTGTGAAGAGAGAGACTTTTAAGATAAAAGGCTCTAACTAATAATGTACGAGACATTATAAAATATTACTTATTCATAATGAAGATAAAGTAATATGAGGAATTAAATAAATTTTATGAGGCGTAGTAAGTAAATGTATTGTTAAAAATATACATTTATTATTCAAAATGAAAAAGGAAAGCCAACATGACTTAATTGTGAAATATTCTTGAAATAAATCTTCCTATGAGATCAATAAAGTAATTGTATCATAATATAATTAATTTTATTGATAAGTATATTTTGTGACAAATAAGGAGAATGGTGGGTACTACCATGAGTTATTTAAATTACATGAAACCATCATTTTTAATGATGTAGATGCTAACTATTTTGCTTGCTTAAATAAATGTGATGGACGAAATGTATAAATATTTATATGTACGAGTGTCCACATTTAAACTTTGGGCCATATTAAATTCATACTTAGTATTCTTGTACGCTGCTACATTAATATTAGTGTTAATGAGTTTCTTGCTATACTAAAAGAGGCTAATTGTAATACCCAAGGAATTTTAAAGATTATTATTAACGAAATAAGTATTATTTGGTCATAATTGTGTGCATTTATGGGTAATGTGTGTATACAAAATTTAGTGAATGCAATGAAATCTCATCACGAGAAGAAATAAAACTGAGACTATAACGTGCGACAAGCTTGAGTTATGCATTAACTAAGCTTAAAATGATGAGCCTTGAGTGACATAATGATTCGTGAGGAATTAACTCAAGTGTTTAATTAAACTATGAAAAAGGACATTTTTATAGGTCCAATGGATAGTTGTTATCAGATTGGTAATTAATCAGTGTTGATTGTGTTAGCATTATATGTGATTTACTAAGTTATTTGCGGGTCATGGAAGGATTCATAATCTGGTGGGGAAAAAAGATAGTGGACTGAAGTGGGTAGTTAATTTAGCTGAGCATAACCGAGTAGTGCTTCTAGCTCAAATTGATGGATATGGCAAATAGGTTGTTTGAGCCCCACAAATTGTGCAGATGGTAATAGACAAACCCAATGATACTAGGGTCCGGGTCAGTGAGCCCAAAGAGGGGAACCAACTTGGTGAGTTGTTATTAACTCATGGTATTAAAATTATGTACATACAGACTTTACAGCTAATTACTTGCTCTCAGCCAAACTAGACCAATGGTCTACAGCCACCCTATGTTACTTTAGATTAAATTAATCCCATGTGGGCTGAAATGATTTCCTGTAGTATGGCTAGCAATGAGTTGGTAAGAAACTTTTTACCAAACCTTTATTAACCAACGGTTGATTTAGTTAGAGTCGGTCCAAAGATTTGAGTAATGACCAATGATTGGATAAAATGTCTCCCTATAAATATAGACCCTAATACACCTTACAAAGCTTGCTGAAATTGTTAGTTCTAATAAAGAGAGGAATACTGTGAGTTGAGAATTAAAGAACCAAGAGGAACTCTTATAGTTCGGTGAGCAGAGGAGATGGGAGGGAAAAAGCAAGCCAGTAGCTTACACCAGTATCTTAGCAGTAGAAGGAAGCGTCAAGAGGTACACATTCATTCAACCCTAAATCGTTAACTTAATCTGCTATAGTTAATTTTGGCAGACGAAGTTAACAGTCAGTGAGAAGTTTCTAAACTATCCATAAACAACATTTTAGAGTTGTTCCTTAACTTAGTTAAGGTCTATATCGAGTACTACTCAGTTTTCATGTTTAAGGGTCATGAAAAGTAAGCTTTAAAGTGTCATCTAATACTTGAATGAAGAAAGGTCGCACCTGAACCTTGTAGGAAAGATTCAATAGCTATAACATGGCGTAAGTAAGCTACACAATCTAAAAGAAATCAAGTCTAAATTATTTTGGAGCATTGTACTTATTAAAAATCATGTTTTAGGCCAAAAGTGGTCTGTTTTGGGTCATTTTTGAAAGTAGTATGCACACAAGAAAATCATATTGATGATAAAGCATATACTTTGTAACAATCTTATTCGTTTATTAATAAAAATATTCATTTACTAAAGGCTTTAATTTATCTACATGGTGTTATTTTTATAATATGTGATAAACCCATAGTTTTAAGCAATGCTTTTAGAATCATGATGAGATCATGCTAGTGAGATCTAAATTCTTAGATAGATTAAAACTAAAATTATTCCCAATTGTTGGATTACTAAAATGGTGATTAGTGAATCCGGATAGATTGATACATATGTTGCTTGCTCATTAGATGAGGATAATTAATCTCATGATCATTTATGTGGAGACACTAAAACAAGTATGTAGGTGCTTATTGGAGAATAAGTTCACTGAACGTAGCTCGCTAAGGAATACCTAATAGAGTTTTACTTGTCTGTCAATAGTAATTCATGTAGTGATAGTAGTACAAGTGATCCTTGGACTTGATATCATTATATTATCTTATGTATAATGAGTTATACTTTGACTTATTCCTTAAAACCTTTAGGATATATCAAAGGATATACTTGGGTGTAATAAGTTGTACATGGAGATAATGTATGATCAACAAAGAATCTACCACTTCTAATAAAAGAAAAGAAATGTCCTATGTGATTCAATAAATGACAACCCAGTAGTCCTTGACCAAGGCATAATGAAATTAGAAAGGAGTTTCTAATTTACATTATTTGGAGTTTTGCATTTAAGAATCGAAAAACATATATTTAAATAAAATAAGACTTGACAGTAATTCCATGTATTATATTTAATTGGGACATTGTATGGTGGAAGGATTGAATTGTACGGTAACTATTTACTCAAAGGTTCTTTTATGATTAATGTTAAAATCTATATTATCTGAAAAGTCGTTGATCGATAAGGAAGTTTATTCTTATTGTAGAATAAATGTTATTTATTTGCATAAATTATTAGATTAATTTATTTATTTAAATAAGATTAGAATTGTTCTAATTGATTTATTCACAACCGGTTTAATATGGAGAACCTAAAGGGTCACACCGCAAAAGAAAAAATATTTATTTAAGAAGTAAATTACATAATCGTAATAATAAGTTAAGCGTATTTAATTTAATCTATGGTTATAGAATAAATTAAATAGCTTAATATTTATTATTTAATATTTTAGAAAAATTTAATATAAATTAAAAAAAAGAATCTTATTATTATTATTAGGCAAAACTATGTTTTTCACCACTAAACTTGGCACGTTTTACTTAATACACGATTGAACTTTTAATTTTTCGAATTACATCACTGAACTAATTATTATTTTACAATTAAGCCATTCCGTTAAAAAATATTGACAGGCGTTAAATAATTGCTGACGTGGCACTGACATGGCAAAAAAAATAAAAAAATAATGCTGACGTGGCAAAAAAAATACATAATACTCATTTTAAAGTTTAAAAAATAATAAAAACATAATAAAATAAAACAGATTTTTCGAAAAAATAGAATTTTTAATAAAAAATAGATTTTTTAAAAAACATAATTTTTTAAAAAAACATAATTGTTTAAAAAAACATAATTTTTTAAAAAAACATATTTTTTTTTAAAAATATATAATTTTTTTTAAAAACGTAACTTTTTAAAAAAAACATAATTCTTTTTTAAAAAAACATAATTCTTTTTCAAAAGCATAAAAAAAATTTAAAACGTAATTTTTTTAAAAAAAACATTATTTTTAAAAAAACAGAACTTTTTTAAAAAAGCATACTTTTATTAAAAAAACATTATTTTTTAAAAAAACAAACTTTTTTAAAAAAACGGAACTTTTTAAAAAAACAGACTTTTTTAAAAAAAATAGAATTTTTTTCAAAAAACGTATTTCAAAAAAAACGGAACATTTTTTAAAAAATATAATTCTTTTTTAAAAACAGATTTTTAAAAACCATAAATTTTAAAAAAAACGGAACTTTTTAAAAAAAACATACTTTTTTTTAAAAACAGATTTTTAAAAAACATCAATTTTTATTAAAAAAATAGATTTTTTTACAAAACGTATTTTTTTTTAAAAAACATAAAAAAAAAAATTAAAAACCAAACTTTTTAAAAAAGCGTAATTTTTTTAAAAAAACAATTTTTTTTCAAAAAACATAACTTTTTAAAAAAACTAGTTTTTTTAAAAACGTCAATTTATTAAAAAATTACGCTTTTTAAAAAAATTTATGTTCTTTTTAAAAAATTATAATTCTTTTTTAAAAACATATTTTAAAAAAAACGAAACTTTTAAAAAAAACATAATTCTTTTTTAAAAACAGATTTTTAAAAAACATAATTTTTTTTAAAACGTAATTTTTTTAATAAACGTAATTTTATAAAAAAAACGTAATTTTTTAAAAAAAGAAATTTTTACTAAATTTACGTTTTTAAAAAATCTGGTTTTTTTAAAAAGTTATGTTTTTTGAATTTTTTTATTAAAATTTAAGTTTTATTAAAAAAATTATGCTTTTTTTTAAAAAGTTCCGTTTTTTAAAAAAAAATTGTGTTTTTTAAAAATCTGCTTTTAAAAAAGAATTATGTTTTTTGAAAAAACAAAATTGTTTTTTAAAAAATTTTAAGTTTTTTTAAAAAAAGTAAGTGTTTTTTAAAAAAAGTTCCGTTTTTAAAAAAAAATTATGTTTTTTAAATAAATTTGCGCTTTTTAAAAATTACGTTTTTTAAAATAAAGTATGCTTTTTTAAAAAAGTTTCATTTTTTTTAAAATTATGTTTTTTTTAAAAAAAATACGTTTTTTAAAAAACTATGTTTTAAAAAAAATTTATGTTTTTTAAAAAAAATATGTTTTTTAAAAATCTGTTTTTAAAAAAGAATTATGTTTTTTTAAAAAAGTTACGCTTTTTAAAAAAAGTATACTTTTTTAAAAATTATGTTTTTTAAAAAAATCTGTTTTTTATTAAAAATTGTATTTTTTAGAAAAATCTGTTTTATTTTATTATGTTTTTGTTATTTTTAAAACTTTAAAATGAGTATTATGTATTTTTTTTGCCACGTCAGCATTATTTTTTTATTTTTTTTGCCATGTCAGTGCCACGTCAGCAATTATTTAACGTCTGTCAATATTTTTTAACGGAATGGCTTAAAAAATTAAAAGTTCAATCGTGTATTAAGTCAAACGTGCCAAGTTTAGTGGTGAAAAACATAGTTTTGCCATTATTATTACTATTACTATTATTTAATTCCTAAATGAGTTTGAGAATTAATTAATAAAAGTACTCTTATATATATATATATATATATATATATATATATATATATATATATATATATATATATATATATATATACGGTCAGGATCAAGAGCATTCTCCTTAAATAGCATTCTGCCTTAAATAGCATTCTTTTATTAAAATTACGTCGTTTTGGAAGGACGCGGTGACATTTTTGTAAATACAATGCCACCGCGTATTTATAAAAATGCCACCGCGTCCTTCCAAAACGACGTAGTTTTAATAAAAGAATGCTATTTAAGGCAGAATGCTATTTAAGGAGAATGCTCTTGATCCTTACCGTGTATATATATATATATATATATATATATATATATATATATATATATAAAATAAGATTAGGAGCCTAATTAATTAAAGGAGTTTAAATAATTAAAATAAAATCTAATTTCTTAATTGTTAAGGAGGGTTGTCTACATCTATAAATAAGAGGAGTCTTATTATGGGTGAAAGTTGATGTTTTCAAAACACACGTGAATGCTTTTTCTAAGAGTTGGGAGAGTACGTATTTTCTATGAAGATAGAAAAAAAATAGGGTTTTGCCAAACACTCATCTTCTTGAATATTTATTCTTGTTAGATTTTATAAAAATCATAGACGCAATCAAATTGCATAATATAGCGGAAGCATGGAAAAATTAGATTTTAAAATTTTCATTAAACCAAATATCCAGATCATCCTTTATGCATATTATTAATTAAAACGAAGAACAAGAAGTTATAGAATCATACCCTTGTAGATACGAGCTTCCACAGGTACAAATTCAATTTCTACTTCTCCGCGATCTACTTGAATCTCCGGGTTAGATTCCTTTCCTTTGATCAATGTTAACCACCCAAGTGTATGGCCTCTACAGGTGATCCACCAAAGAAGAAGAAGAATTCAACAATAAGGGTGTATTGGCTAAAACCTTAGTTTTTTATCTCTGTAGAAAAAGGGGACGTACTCTCTAACTATTAGAATCACGTATATCAGATATTTAATATAAGACTCACCTTATAAAGATATCAGGTAACCCTATTTAATTAAAATAAGGTATTATTTATTTAATTAAACTCTTTTAATTAATTAAGCTCCCTAATCTTATTAGGGATAATTAATTAAACTCTTTTAATTAATTTACCTCATAATCTTATTAGGAATAGATGAGAGTACTTATATTAAATTAATTTCTAAACTCTTTTACAAATTAAATTAATAATAATAATTGTAATAATATTAATAAGACTCCTCTTATTAATTTATATTTAATATTTTCTAAATATTAAATAATAAATATTAAGCTATTTAATTTACTCTATCACCATAGATTAAATTAAATACATTTAAAATATTATTACGATTATGCTATTAACTTCTTAAATAATTTATTCTTCCTTTTATGATATGACCATTTAGGTACTCCATATTAAACTGGTTGTGAATAAATCAATTAGAACAATTCTAATCTTATTTAAATAAATAAATTAAACTATTAATTTATTTAAATAAATAATATTTATTCTACAATAGGGATAAGTCTCTCTAGCGATCAACGACTTTCCAGATAATATAGATTTCAACATTAATCATAAAAGAACCTTTGAGTAAATAGTTACCGTACAATTTAATCCTCCCACCATACAATGTCCCAATTAAATATAAGACATGAAATTACTGTCAAGTCTTATGTTATTTAATTATATGTATTTCGATTCCCAAATGCACAACTCCGAATGAATGCAAATTAGAAACTATTTACTGATTTCATTCCACCTTGGCCAAGGATTCTTGGGTTGTCATTTATCGAAGCACATATGACATTTCTCTTCTTTTACTAGAAGTGGTAGATTTTTTATTTATCATTCATTATCTCCATATATAATTTATTACACCCAAGCATACCCTTTGATATAACCTAAGAGTTTTAAGGAATAAGTCAAAGTGTAATTCCTTATATATAAGATACTATGATAATCTCAAGTCGAAGGATCATTTGTATTACTATCACTACAGGAATTCCTATTGACATGCAAGTAAAACTCCATTAGGTATTCCTTAGTGAGTCACGTTCAGTGAACTTATTCTCCAATAAGCACCTACATACTTGCTTTAGTGTCTCCATACAAATGATCATAAGATCAATCATTCTCATTTAATGAGCAAGCAACATATGTATCAATCTATACGGATTCACTAATCCCCTTTTTATTAATCCATTGATTAAGAACATTTTTAGTTTTAAGTTATCTAAGAACTTAGATCTCATTAGCATGATCTCATCATGATTCTAAAAGTATTGCTTAAAACTATGGGTTTATAACATATTATTAAAACAGCACTATGTAGATAATAAATGCCTATAATAAATAATTCTTTTATTAATAAATAAATAAGATTAATTAGAAAGTATATGCTTTATCATCATACATGATTGGATTGCATGCATACTACTTTCAATCTCCTACTTGCACTAAAGTCAATCGCTATGGTATCTCATACCCATCTTCTCTAAGTGACGATCGAACTGTTGTTTTGTTAACGCTTTAGTAAATGGATATGCAATATTGTCTTGAGAGTCCACACGCTCCAGGGTGACATCTCCTCTTTTAATGATCTCTTTGATTAAATGAAACCGCCTCAACACATATTTGGATTTTTGATTAGACTTGGGTTCCTTAGCCTACGCAACAGCTCCGGTGTTGTCACAGAATAAAGTTACTGGTCCTGTAATACTAGGAACCACACCAAGTTCGGTAATGAACTTCTTCATACAAACAAACTCCTTTGCAGCTTTACTTGTAGCTGTGTACTCTGCCTCTGTCACTGAATCAACAATTGTTTGCTGTTTGGAACTCTTCCAACTCACTGCGCCACCATTCAAGGTGTTTACATACCCCAAAATGAAATTACTATCATCTTGGTCCGTTTGGAAACTTGAGTCTGTGAAGACCTCTAGTTTCAATTCAGACTCACCGTAGACAAGAAATACATCCTTAGTTCTTCTTAAGTACTTTTGGATATTTTTCACTACTTTCTAGTGTTCTTCTCCTGGATTCGACTGATATCTTCTTGTTACACTAAGTGCATGAGCGACATCTGGTCTAGTACATATCATACCGTACATGATAGATCCTATTGCTGAAGCATAAGGAATCTTACTCATACGGTCTCTCTCTTCAGGTGTCTTTGGGGCCTGTTTCTTGGAGAGATGTATTCCATGGCTCATCGGCATGAGACCTCTTTTGGAATCTTCCATGCTAAACTTCTTTAGCATCGAGTCAATGTACGTTCCTTGGGATAAGCCAAGCATCCTTTTCGATCTATCTCTATAGATCTTTATTGTAAGACCCCGAATTTTATGAAATAAAAGTATTCAATTTTTCTTATAATTACTATTCAGTAAATGGTTAAATTGATAAAAAGTTAAAGTTAAGGGTGATATATGATTTTTTTTCAAAATACACAAGTGGTTATAAAATAATCATTGTTGTCGGAGAATATTCGTTTGGTCGTGAAATATTCTTTCTGTCGGGGAATATTCGTACGACGGCGCAGCCATTTGTGGGCCCCATAACAGAATAACTGTCGGGTGAAGAAAATGACAAATTTGAGTTTTTACAAATAACGGCGTAGTTGTTACCGTTAACACTGTTGGAATACCCGGTGGTTAAAATACAGTAATACGCGTTATTGCACAGTAGCACACGGTATTGCATAGTATTTTTGAAATTATTGATTCTTACGTAAGAATGCACTACTCAATAATTGTTACAGTAATTACTGTTCAATATTTTATTTTATTGATTCAATAATTGCTACGTTGATATTTTATATTATTGTTGTTCAATAATTGTTGATGCACAGTATTTTCCTTTATCAGATCAATAATTCATATTATTTAAATAATATTATTAGATAGCATTATTGACAATGTCTAGAAAGTTCTGTCTAAGGAGAGGTTTGGTCATTTAATTGCGCGCCAGTAAGGAGAAATTCTTATTGGAAAGCCCCCTCTTTCCTGGGAACGGCCTGGTTGTCATAAATGTGATTCTGTAATATTATTTGTGAATAATTAATTATTGATTCATATGATAAGGAAATATTTATTTTATGTGGATATAAATGAGGGATATATTTTTATGGTTAAAAATAAAGGAGTTAATGTTGAGATTTTTATCAGTATTTTTATCGGAATGAAGGTATTAAAAATCAGGATTTTTGAGATATTTTGCGGGGGTTATAATTTTTAATCCGACCGTTGGATCGTGGTAATTTTTGGATATGTTATACATATATAAGTTGAGTATATGTCCACAAATTTTGAACCGTTAAAAATGAACGTATGATTTATTATGAATTTTACGAGATAACTGGTTCAGAAATTGTTGAATTTTCGGAGTTTATCATTTTGGTGGAAAATTCTAGAATTGGTGGGCCCCACTTGTGGTTGGTGAAGAAATGTGCTGAATTATATTTCAAATGTGGTGGGTGGGAATAGTAGCAGGTAAAGCCATCAGGTTGCAGGTCAAACCTACCAAAATTTTCCTATAAATAGAGGGCTAAGTTAGAATTGAAAATCACACCAGAAACATAAGCTTTCTCTCTTTCTCTCTCTAGATTATTGAGTGTATTTTGTGAGTATTTAGATACTTGGTGAGTTGCTATTCATCAGTGCGAGTTTCCTTCAGCGTCATATCCGATATCCAATCTGAAGTGCTGCTCTTTGAGGTAAGGGATAGTAAGGGATTGTAAGGGATAGTAAGGGATAGTAAGGGATTTTAAGGGTTGTTATGATTTTCAGTTTCGTAATTTTTCTGATCTTCAAAAATTTTGGAAAAATTTGAAATGATATTTTGATGAGTTTTCTTGATTGTGTCCAAAAATGGTGATTTTTGGATGTATAGATTGAGAGTTATGAATTTTATGAGAAAAGACTATTTTAGAAGTAACAGCTTATAATTCCTTGTGGTTAACTCCAAAATTGATGAAATTTTTATTGGGAGTACATGTATATGATAGAAGTATACTCTGTAAATTTCAGAATTTTTAGACAAAAGTACAATTTTTGATAAATGTCTAAATATTCGGCTATTTTGGCCATATGAAAAATAGTAAATGACTTTTAAAAATTCTGAGAAAAATATATGTTCACTATGGGACTATATTATGCTAAATCCCAGAAAAGAAATATTTTTGGAACTGATTTGGTATTTTTTTTATGAAAATGGACTAGTTATGAGTAAATAAATTAATTATGTTATGTGAAGTAAGAAAATTGGAAAATAGGATTTTATGGCTTGAGAATCCTATATGAGGTATATGCAGATTTTTGATGAGGGTTTTGATTATTGGTGATAAAATCTTATGAGTTTGGTATTTTAGAATGATTAAATGCATTATTTAGTAAAGTGTAAACAATTTAAATAAATTGTTTATAAGCTTAAGAAATATTATTCTTTCAATATCATTATACCGAAATACTGGTATGGATTTTATTGTGGAATTTCTACCTTTTTGAGTCGGTGTTACTATTCACGAGTTACTATTCACGAGTTACTATTCATGAGTTACTATTCACGAGTTACTATTCACGACAAAATTGGTTTCTTTTACTAACCAAATTATAGTTGATTTATGAATATTACTCTTGAGATTAAATCTATATGTTGATTATATTGATTTTATTATCATATATAACATTTTTATAACCCTGATGTTAAAATTCTCTTTCACTGGAGTGTAAAGATGGGTAGATTATTGGTATGATCATGACTAGGGTTCTCTTTGGCCTGTAGTGCAAAGTTGAATTGTGACTGGTATGATCATGACCATTGAATTTATAATTGAATATCTTAAGCTTAAGTGCAAAGGTGAATTGATCAACATGGTTATAATTATTGTTTATATAAATTCTGAAATGATTATATATTTCTTTGACATATGAATATATTTGGCCTGTAGTGCAAATATGAATTGTTGATGAATATCTTTGGCATGTAGTGCAAAGATGACCTGTTGATGAATATCTTTGGCCTGTAGTGCAAAGATGATCTGTTGTTGAATATCTTTGGCCCGTAGTGCAAAGATGGTTTGTTGATGAATATCTTTGGCCTGTAGTGCAAAGATGAACTGTTGTTGAATATCTTTGGCCCGTAGTGCAAAGATGGTTTGTTGATGAATATCTTTGGCCCGTAGTGCAAAGATGGATTTGTTAGTATGATTATAAACAGGAACTGTGATTTGGTATAACCATGATCTTTGATGTTTCAGGTAAAGACAGGTGATGAAAATATTCTTCGTCCTGGGTGCGAAGAAAAATTTATAGTCACAATTATGATTATGAGTTATTCATATGATTGTGGAAAGGAACTGTTGAGTGAGGTTACATGGATAAAACATTGTTGATGGATTTTTAACATGGAGAAGATATTAGACTTTAAAGTCTATTTGACTCTTCTAATGGATTGCTCGTTCCGCTGCAACTATGGTTGAAATTTTTATCATTTACCATATGTTCTAAATCTCTGATTTATTGTTGATGAGGGCTATTGATAATTGAATTATCTTTAGTCATGATATTCTTTACTGAGCTAGTTGTGCTCACCCTTTTGCTTCACAATTCCTTTTCAGGTAATAAGAGTGTAGCTGGGTCGAGCGAGGGTAACGGGAAAATAGAACGGTGGTCTCTAGCTGTGGATGTTCTCCCGAAGCAGTATAGAAAAGTTCATTTAGTAGTTATATTTGGTGAATCCAATAGGGTAAGATGTACCCAACGTTGGAAGGGTGGTTTGCCACTATAATACAAGATGTCTAATGACATACAACCTCGTGTCATCATAAGACAGGGATGTGCTCATCCACTTGCTGAGTATATCTATGGGCACTACCTATATAATCTTGGTGTTTGTTTGAAGTATAATTCTCAATTAGAGACAGTGGAGATAATGATAAGTCAAGAGAAGACTCACCATTGGGAAGAATATGATAATAATCTTCTCGTTTTTCTTTGGGGTCTATTGGGTCAACCAAGGATAATTCTGTGGCCATATGATATCTATCATAACCTAGACGCGTGGCCTCCCATGTACGAAGGTTTCCTTGAGCACTTCCCAAAGATTCTAATTTCTAAAACAGTTTTTGACTATACCTTTATGTAAGGTGTTATTGTGAGGTGATGTCCACGGTTGGAACATGAGTCACATTTGGTATATATTTGTATCCAAACTCACAGCATATGTGTTGTTGTATTTTGCACGACAATTGTTGTAATAAAGTTGTAGTTATTTTCTGTACCATGTATTTGACGACTCAGAATGGGTTGGGTGGAATGGACCTATTTTGGGGTTGTCACAGGTGGTATCAGAGCTTAGGGATATGATCTCTGGCGGAGATCGGGAATAGGACTAGGAGGGGAGAGACGAGTAAATCCTTCGCTAGTGTGTCCTACCTAAGCTTATTTGTTGGTCAGTCATAATATTGGGATATTATGTGATATGTTAATTTGTTCAATTAACCCTTATTTTGAAGCTGTATTCTAGAATGATATCTGAAATACAGGAGATGAGCAATGGAGAAATCATGATGATAGGGAAGATGGAATCTGAAATGAAAGCAAGGTATTCTTAACTCTTTGAAATACCAGGTACGTAAATTTCGGGGACGAAATTTCATAAGGAGGGGAGATTGTAAGACCCCGAATTTTATGAAATAAAAGTATTCAATTTTTCTTATAATTACTATTCAGTAAATGGTTAAATTGATAAAAAGTTAAAGTTAAGGGTGATATATGATTTTTTTTCAAAATACACAAGTGGTTATAAAATAATCATTGTTGTCGGAGAATATTCGTTTGGTCGTGAAATATTCTTTCTGTCGGGGAATATTCGTACGACGGCGCAGCCATTTGTGGGCCCCATAACAGAATAACTGTCGGGTGAAGAAAATGACAAATTTGAGTTTTTACAAATAACGGCGTAGTTGTTACCGTTAACACTGTTGGAATACCCGGTGGTTAAAATACAGTAATACGCGTTATTGCACAGTAGCACACGGTATTGCATAGTATTTTTGAAATTATTGATTCTTACGTAAGAAGGCACTACTCAATAATTGTTACAGTAATTACTGTTCAATATTTTATTTTATTGATTCAATAATTGCTACGTTGATATTTTATATTATTGTTGTTCAATAATTGTTGATGCACAGTATTTTCCTTTATCAGATCAATAATTCATATTATTTAAATAATATTATTAGATAGCATTATTGACAATGTCTAGAAAGTTCTGTCTAAGGAGAGGTTTGGTCATTTAATTGCGCGCCAGTAAGGAGAAATTCTTATTGGAAAGCCCCCTCTTTCCTGGGAACGGCCTGGTTGTCATAAATGTGATTCTGTAATATTATTTGTGAATAATTAATTATTGATTCATATGATAAGGAAATATTTATTTTATGTGGATATAAATGAGGGATATATTTTTATGGTTAAAAATAAAGGAGTTAATGTTGAGATTTTTATCAGTATTTTTGTCGGAATGAAGGTATTAAAAATCAGGATTTTTGAGATATTTTGCGGGGGTTATAATTTTTAATCCGACCGTTGGATCGTGGTAATTTTTGGATATGTTATACATATATAAGTTGAGTATATGTCCACAAATTTTGAACCGTTAAAAATGAACGTATGATTTATTATGAATTTTACGAGATAACTGGTTCAGAAATTGTTGAATTTTCGGAGTTTATCATTTTGGTGGAAAATTCTAGAATTGGTGGGCCCCACTTGTGGTTGGTGAAGAAATGTGCTGAATTATATTTCAAATGTGGTGGGTGGGAATAGTAGCAGGTAAAGCCATCAGGTTGCAGGTCAAACCTACCAAAATTTTCCTATAAATAGAGGGCTAAGTTAGAATTGAAAATCACACCAGAAACATAAGCTTTCTCTCTTTCTCTCTCTAGATTATTGAGTGTATTTTGTGAGTATTTAGATACTTGGTGAGTTGCTATTCATCAGTGCGAGTTTCCTTCAGCGTCATATCCGATATCCAATCTGAAGTGCTGCTCTTTGAGGTAAGGGATAGTAAGGGATTGTAAGGGATAGTAAGGGATTTTAAGGGTTGTTATGATTTTCAGTTTCGTAATTTTTCTGATCTTCAAAAATTTTGGAAAAATTTGAAATGATATTTTGATGAGTTTTCTTGATTGTGTCCAAAAATGGTGATTTTTGGATGTATAGATTGAGAGTTATGAATTTTATGAAAAAAGACTATTTTAGAAGTAACAGCTTATAATTCCTTGTGGTTAACTCCAAAATTGATGAAATTTTTATTGGGAGTACATGTATATGATAGAAGTATACTCTGTAAATTTCAGAATTTTTAGACAAAAGTACAATTTTTGATAAATGTCTAAATATTCGGCTATTTTGGCCATATGAAAAATAGTAAATGACTTTTAAAAATTCTGAGAAAAATATATGTTCACTATGGGACTATATTATGCTAAATCCCAGAAAAGAAATATTTTTGGAACTGATTTGGTATTTTTTTTATGAAAATGGACTAGTTATGAGTAAATAAATTAATTATGTTATGTGAAGTAAGAAAATTGGAAAATAGGATTTTATGGCTTGAGAATCCTATATGAGGTATATGCAGATTTTTGATGAGGGTTTTGATTATTGGTGATAAAATCTTATGAGTTTGGTATTTTAGAATGATTAAATGCATTATTTAGTAAAGTGTAAACAATTTAAATAAATTGTTTATAAGCTTAAGAAATATTATTCTTTCAATATCATTATACCGAAATATTGGTATGGATTTTATTGTGGAATTTCTACCTTTTTGAGTCGGTGTTACTATTCACGAGTTACTATTCACGAGTTACTATTCATGAGTTACTATTCACGAGTTACTATTCACGACAAAATTGGTTTCTTTTACTAACCAAATTATAGTTGATTTATGAATATTACTCTTGAGATTAAATCTATATGTTGATTATATTGATTTTATTATCATATATAACATTTTTATAACCCTGATGTTAAAATTCTCTTTCACTGGAGTGTAAAGATGGGTAGATTATTGGTATGATCATGACTAGGGTTCTCTTTGGCCTGTAGTGCAAAGTTGAATTGTGACTGGTATGATCATGACCATTGAATTTATAATTGAATATCTTAAGCTTAAGTGCAAAGGTGAATTGATCAACATGGTTATAATTATTGTTTATATAAATTCTGAAATGATTATATATTTCTTTGACATATGAATATATTTGGCCTGTAGTGCAAATATGAATTGTTGATGAATATCTTTGGCATGTAGTGCAAAGATGACCTGTTGATGAATATCTTTGGCCTGTAGTGCAAAGATGATCTGTTGTTGAATATCTTTGGCCCGTAGTGCAAAGATGGTTTGTTGATGAATATCTTTGGCCTGTAGTGCAAAGATGAACTGTTGTTGAATATCTTTGGCCCGTAGTGCAAAGATGGTTTGTTGATGAATATCTTTGGCCCGTAGTGCAAAGATGGATTTGTTAGTATGATTATAAACAGGAACTGTGATTTGGTATAACCATGATCTTTGATGTTTCAGGTAAAGACAGGTGATGAAAATATTCTTCGTCCTGGGTGCGAAGAAAAATTTATAGTCACAATTATGATTATGAGTTATTCATATGATTGTGGAAAGGAACTGTTGAGTGATGTTACATGGATAAAACATTGTTGATGGATTTTTAACATGGAGAAGATATTAGACTTTAAAGTCTATTTGACTCTTCTAATGGATTGCTCGTTCCGCTGCAACTATGGTTGAAATTTTTATCATTTACCATATGTTCTAAATCTCTGATTTATTGTTGATGAAGGCTATTGATAATTGAATTATCTTTAGTCATGATATTCTTTACTGAGCTAGTTGTGCTCACCCTTTTGCTTCACAATTCCTTTTCAGGTAATAAGAGTGTAGCTGGGTCGAGCGAGGGTAACGGGAAAATAGAACGGTGGTCTCTAGCTGTGGATGTTCTCCCGAAGCAGTATAGAAAAGTTCATTTAGTAGTTATATTTGGTGAATCCAATAGGGTAAGATGTACCCAACGTTGGAAGGGTGGTTTGCCACTATAATACAAGATGTCTAATGACATACAACCTCGTGTCATCATAAGACAGGGATGTGCTCATCCACTTGCTGAGTATATCTATGGGCACTACCTATATAATCTTGGTGTTTGTTTGAAGTATAATTCTCAATTAGAGACAGTGGAGATAATGATAAGTCAAGAGAAGACTCACCATTGGGAAGAATATGATAATAATCTTCTCGTTTTTCTTTGGGGTCTATTGGGTCAACCAAGGATAATTCTGTGGCCATATGATATCTATCATAACCTAGACGCGTGGCCTCCCATGTACGAAGGTTTCCTTGAGCACTTCCCAAAGATTCTAATTTCTAAAACAGTTTTTGACTATACCTTTATGTAAGGTGTTATTGTGAGGTGATGTCCACGGTTGGAACATGAGTCACATTTGGTATATATTTGTATCCAAACTCACAGCATATGTGTTGTTGTATTTTGCACGACAATTGTTGTAATAAAGTTGTAGTTATTTTCTGTACCATGTATTTGACGACTCAGAATGGGTTGGGTGGAATGGACCTATTTTGGGGTTGTCACAGGTGGTATCAGAGCTTAGGGATATGATCTCTGGCGGAGATCGGGGAATAGGACTAGGAGGGGAGAGACGAGTAAATCCTTCGCTAGTGTGTCCTACCTAAGCTTATTTGTTGGTCAGTCATAATATTGGGATATTATGTGATATGTTAATTTGTTCAATTAACCCTTATTTTGAAGCTGTATTCTAGAATGATATCTGAAATACAGGAGATGAGCAATGGAGAAATCATGATGATAGGGAAGATGGAATCTGAAATGAAAGCAAGGTATTCTTAACTCTTTGAAATACCAGGTACGTAAATTTCGGGGACGAAATTTCATAAGGAGGGGAGATTGTAAGACCCCGAATTTTATGAAATAAAAGTATTCAATTTTTCTTATAATTACTATTCAGTAAATGGTTAAATTGATAAAAGTTAAAGTTAAGGGTGATATATGATTTTTTTTCAAAATACACAAGTGGTTATAAAATAATCATTGTTGTCGGAGAATATTCGTTTGGTCGTGAAATATTCTTTCTGTCGGGGAATATTCGTACGACGGCGCAGCCATTTGTGGGCCCCATAACAGAATAACTGTCGGGTGAAGAAAATGACAAATTTGAGTTTTTACAAATAACGGCGTAGTTGTTACCGTTAACACTGTTGGAATACCCGGTGGTTAAAATACAGTAATACGCGTTATTGCACAGTAGCACACGGTATTGCATAGTATTTTTGAAATTATTGATTCTTACGTAAGAAGGCACTACTCAATAATTGTTACAGTAATTACTGTTCAATATTTTATTTTATTGATTCAATAATTGCTACGTTGATATTTTATATTATTGTTGTTCAATAATTGTTGATGCACAGTATTTTCCTTTATCAGATCAATAATTCATATTATTTAAATAATATTATTAGATAGCATTATTGACAATGTCTAGAAAGTTCTGTCTAAGGAGAGGTTTGGTCATTTAATTGCGCGCCAGTAAGGAGAAATTCTTATTGGAAAGCCCCCTCTTTCCTGGGAACGGCCTGGTTGTCATAAATGTGATTCTGTAATATTATTTGTGAATAATTAATTATTGATTCATATGATAAGGAAATATTTATTTTATGTGGATATAAATGAGGGATATATTTTTATGGTTAAAAATAAAGGAGTTAATGTTGAGATTTTTATCAGTATTTTTGTCGGAATGAAGGTATTAAAAATCAGGATTTTTGAGATATTTTGCGGGGGTTATAATTTTTAATCCGACCGTTGGATCGTGGTAATTTTTGGATATGTTATACATATATAAGTTGAGTATATGTCCACAAATTTTGAACCGTTAAAAATGAACGTATGATTTATTATGAATTTTACGAGATAACTGGTTCAGAAATTGTTGAATTTTCGGAGTTTATCATTTTGGTGGAAAATTCTAGAATTGGTGGGCCCCACTTGTGGTTGGTGAAGAAATGTGCTGAATTATATTTCAAATGTGGTGGGTGGGAATAGTAGCAGGTAAAGCCATCAGGTTGCAGGTCAAACCTACCAAAATTTTCCTATAAATAGAGGGCTAAGTTAGAATTGAAAATCACACCAGAAACATAAGCTTTCTCTCTTTCTCTCTCTAGATTATTGAGTGTATTTTGTGAGTATTTAGATACTTGGTGAGTTGCTATTCATCAGTGCGAGTTTCCTTCAGCGTCATATCCGATATCCAATCTGAAGTGCTGCTCTTTGAGGTAAGGGATAGTAAGGGATTGTAAGGGATAGTAAGGGATTTTAAGGGTTGTTATGATTTTCAGTTTCGTAATTTTTCTGATCTTCAAAAATTTTGGAAAAATTTGAAATGATATTTTGATGAGTTTTCTTGATTGTGTCCAAAAATGGTGATTTTTGGATGTATAGATTGAGAGTTATGAATTTTATGAAAAAAGACTATTTTAAAGTAACAGCTTATAATTCCTTGTGGTTAACTCCAAAATTGATGAAATTTTTATTGGGAGTACATGTATATGATAGAAGTATACTCTGTAAATTTCAGAATTTTTAGACAAAAGTACAATTTTTGATAAATGTCTAAATATTCGGCTATTTTGGCCATATGAAAAATAGTAAATGACTTTTAAAAATTCTGAGAAAAATATATGTTCACTATGGGACTATATTATGCTAAATCCCAGAAAAGAAATATTTTTGGAACTGATTTGGTATTTTTTTTATGAAAATGGACTAGTTATGAGTAAATAAATTAATTATGTTATGTGAAGTAAGAAAATTGGAAAATAGGATTTTATGGCTTGAGAATCCTATATGAGGTATATGCAGATTTTTGATGAGGGTTTTGATTATTGGTGATAAAATCTTATGAGTTTGGTATTTTAGAATGATTAAATGCATTATTTAGTAAAGTGTAAACAATTTAAATAAATTGTTTATAAGCTTAAGAAATATTATTCTTTCAATATCATTATACCGAAATACTGGTATGGATTTTATTGTGGAATTTCTACCTTTTTGAGTCGGTGTTACTATTCACGAGTTACTATTCACGAGTTACTATTCATGAGTTACTATTCACGAGTTACTATTCACGACAAAATTGGTTTCTTTTACTAACCAAATTATAGTTGATTTATGAATATTACTCTTGAGATTAAATCTATATGTTGATTATATTGATTTTATTATCATATATAACATTTTTATAACCCTGATGTTAAAATTCTCTTTCACTGGAGTGTAAAGATGGGTAGATTATTGGTATGATCATGACTAGGGTTCTCTTTGGCCTGTAGTGCAAAGTTGAATTGTGACTGGTATGATCATGACCATTGAATTTATAATTGAATATCTTAAGCTTAAGTGCAAAGGTGAATTGATCAACATGGTTATAATTATTGTTTATATAAATTCTGAAATGATTATATATTTCTTTGACATATGAATATATTTGGCCTGTAGTGCAAATATGAATTGTTGATGAATATCTTTGGCATGTAGTGCAAAGATGACCTGTTGATGAATATCTTTGGCCTGTAGTGCAAAGATGATCTGTTGTTGAATATCTTTGGCCCGTAGTGCAAAGATGGTTTGTTGATGAATATCTTTGGCCTGTAGTGCAAAGATGAACTGTTGTTGAATATCTTTGGCCCGTAGTGCAAAGATGGTTTGTTGATGAATATCTTTGGCCCGTAGTGCAAAGATGGATTTGTTAGTATGATTATAAACAGGAACTGTGATTTGGTATAACCATGATCTTTGATGTTTCAGGTAAAGACAGGTGATGAAAATATTCTTCGTCCTGGGTGCGAAGAAAAATTTATAGTCACAATTATGATTATGAGTTATTCATATGATTGTGGAAAGGAACTGTTGAGTGAGGTTACATGGATAAAACATTGTTGATGGATTTTTAACATGGAGAAGATAATAGACTTTAAAGTCTATTTGACTCTTCTAATGGATTGCTCGTTCCGCTGCAACTATGGTTGAAATTTTTATCATTTACCATATGTTCTAAATCTCTGATTTATTGTTGATGAGGGCTATTGATAATTGAATTATCTTTAGTCATGATATTCTTTACTGAGCTAGTTGTGCTCACCCTTTTGCTTCACAATTCCTTTCAGGTAATAAGAGTGTAGCTGGGTCGAGCGAGGGTAACGGGAAAATAGAACGGTGGTCTCTAGCTGTGGATGTTCTCCCGAAGCAGTATAGAAAAGTTCATTTAGTAGTTATATTTGGTGAATCCAATAGGGTAAGATGTACCCAACGTTGGAAGGGTGGTTTGCCACTATAATACAAGATGTCTAATGACATACAACCTCGTGTCATCATAAGACAGGGATGTGCTCATCCACTTGCTGAGTATATCTATGGGCACTACCTATATAATCTTGGTGTTTGTTTGAAGTATAATTCTCAATTAGAGACAGTGGAGATAATGATAAGTCAAGAGAAGACTCACCATTGGGAAGAATATGATAATAATCTTCTCGTTTTTCTTTGGGGTCTATTGGGTCAACCAAGGATAATTCTGTGGCCATATGATATCTATCATAACCTAGACGCGTGGCCTCCCATGTACGAAGGTTTCCTTGAGCACTTCCCAAAGATTCTAATTTCTAAAACAGTTTTTGACTATACCTTTATGTAAGGTGTTATTGTGAGGTGATGTCCACGGTTGGAACATGAGTCACATTTGGTATATATTTGTATCCAAACTCACAGCATATGTGTTGTTGTATTTTGCACGACAATTGTTGTAATAAAGTTGTAGTTATTTTCTGTACCATGTATTTGACGACTCAGAATGGGTTGGGTGGAATGGACCTATTTTGGGGTTGTCACAGGTGGTATCAGAGCTTAGGGATATGATCTCTGGCGGAGATCGGGGAATAGGACTAGGAGGGGAGAGACGAGTAAATCCTTCGCTAGTGTGTCCTACCTAAGCTTATTTGTTGGTCAGTCATAATATTGGGATATTATGTGATATGTTAATTTGTTCAATTAACCCTTATTTTGAAGCTGTATTCTAGAATGATATCTGAAATACAGGAGATGAGCAATGGAGAAATCATGATGATAGGGAAGATGGAATCTGAAATGAAAGCAAGGTATTCTTAACTCTTTGAAATACCAGGTACGTAAATTTCGGGGACGAAATTTCATAAGGAGGGGAGATTGTAAGACCCCGAATTTTATGAAATAAAAGTATTCAATTTTTCTTATAATTACTATTCAGTAAATGGTTAAATTGATAAAAAGTTAAAGTTAAGGGTGATATATGATTTTTTTTCAAAATACACAAGTGGTTATAAAATAATCATTGTTGTCGGAGAATATTCGTTTGGTCGTGAAATATTCTTTCTGTCGGGGAATATTCGTACGACGGCGCAGCCATTTGTGGGCCCCATAACAGAATAACTGTCGGGTGAAGAAAATGACAAATTTGAGTTTTTACAAATAACGGCGTAGTTGTTACCGTTAACACTGTTGGAATACCCGGTGGTTAAAATACAGTAATACGCGTTATTGCACAGTAGCACACGGTATTGCATAGTATTTTTGAAATTATTGATTCTTACGTAAGAAGGCACTACTCAATAATTGTTACAGTAATTACTGTTCAATATTTTATTTTATTGATTCAATAATTGCTACGTTGATATTTTATATTATTGTTGTTCAATAATTGTTGATGCACAGTATTTTCCTTTATCAGATCAATAATTCATATTATTTAAATAATATTATTAGATAGCATTATTGACAATGTCTAGAAAGTTCTGTCTAAGGAGAGGTTTGGTCATTTAATTGCGCGCCAGTAAGGAGAAATTCTTATTGGAAAGCCCCCTCTTTCCTGGGAACGGCCTGGTTGTCATAAATGTGATTCTGTAATATTATTTGTGAATAATTAATTATTGATTCATATGATAAGGAAATATTTATTTTATGTGGATATAAATGAGGGATATATTTTTATGGTTAAAAATAAAGGAGTTAATGTTGAGATTTTTATCAGTATTTTTGTCGGAATGAAGGTATTAAAAATCAGGATTTTTGAGATATTTTGCGGGGGTTATAATTTTTAATCCGACCGTTGGATCGTGGTAATTTTTGGATATGTTATACATATATAAGTTGAGTATATGTCCACAAATTTTGAACCGTTAAAAATGAACGTATGATTTATTATGAATTTTACGAGATAACTGGTTCAGAAATTGTTGAATTTTCGGAGTTTATCATTTTGGTGGAAAATTCTAGAATTGGTGGGCCCCACTTGTGGTTGGTGAAGAAATGTGCTGAATTATATTTCAAATGTGGTGGGTGGGAATAGTAGCAGGTAAAGCCATCAGGTTGCAGGTCAAACCTACCAAAATTTTCCTATAAATAGAGGGCTAAGTTAGAATTGAAAATCACACCAGAAACATAAGCTTTCTCTCTTTCTCTCTCTAGATTATTGAGTGTATTTTGTGAGTATTTAGATACTTGGTGAGTTGCTATTCATCAGTGCGAGTTTCCTTCAGCGTCATATCCGATATCCAATCTGAAGTGCTGCTCTTTGAGGTAAGGGATAGTAAGGGATTGTAAGGGATAGTAAGGGATTTTAAGGGTTGTTATGATTTTCAGTTTCGTAATTTTTCTGATCTTCAAAAATTTTGGAAAAATTTGAAATGATATTTTGATGAGTTTTCTTGATTGTGTCCAAAAATGGTGATTTTTGGATGTATAGATTGAGAGTTATGAATTTTATGAAAAAAGACTATTTTAGAAGTAACAGCTTATAATTCCTTGTGGTTAACTCCAAAATTGATGAAATTTTTATTGGGAGTACATGTATATGATAGAAGTATACTCTGTAAATTTCAGAATTTTTAGACAAAAGTACAATTTTTGATAAATGTCTAAATATTCGGCTATTTTGGCCATATGAAAAATAGTAAATGACTTTTAAAAATTCTGAGAAAAATATATGTTCACTATGGGACTATATTATGCTAAATCCCAGAAAAGAAATATTTTTGGAACTGATTTGGTATTTTTTTTATGAAAATGGACTAGTTATGAGTAAATAAATTAATTATGTTATGTGAAGTAAGAAAATTGGAAAATAGGATTTTATGGCTTGAGAATCCTATATGAGGTATATGCAGATTTTTGATGAGGGTTTTGATTATTGGTGATAAAATCTTATGAGTTTGGTATTTTAGAATGATTAAATGCATTATTTAGTAAAGTGTAAACAATTTAAATAAATTGTTTATAAGCTTAAGAAATATTATTCTTTCAATATCATTATACCGAAATACTGGTATGGATTTTATTGTGGAATTTCTACCTTTTTGAGTCGGTGTTACTATTCACGAGTTACTATTCACGAGTTACTATTCATGAGTTACTATTCACGAGTTACTATTCACGACAAAATTGGTTTCTTTTACTAACCAAATTATAGTTGATTTATGAATATTACTCTTGAGATTAAATCTATATGTTGATTATATTGATTTTATTATCATATATAACATTTTTATAACCCTGATGTTAAAATTCTCTTTCACTGGAGTGTAAAGATGGGTAGATTATTGGTATGATCATGACTAGGGTTCTCTTTGGCCTGTAGTGCAAAGTTGAATTGTGACTGGTATGATCATGACCATTGAATTTATAATTGAATATCTTAAGCTTAAGTGCAAAGGTGAATTGATCAACATGGTTATAATTATTGTTTATATAAATTCTGAAATGATTATATATTTCTTTGACATATGAATATATTTGGCCTGTAGTGCAAATATGAATTGTTGATGAATATCTTTGGCATGTAGTGCAAAGATGACCTGTTGATGAATATCTTTGGCCTGTAGTGCAAAGATGATCTGTTGTTGAATATCTTTGGCCCGTAGTGCAAAGATGGTTTGTTGATGAATATCTTTGGCCTGTAGTGCAAAGATGAACTGTTGTTGAATATCTTTGGCCCGTAGTGCAAAGATAGTTTGTTGATGAATATCTTTGGCCCGTAGTGCAAAGATGGATTTGTTAGTATGATTATAAACAGGAACTGTGATTTGGTATAACCATGATCTTTGATGTTTCAGGTAAAGACAGGTGATGAAAATATTCTTCGTCCTGGGTGCGAAGAAAAATTTATAGTCACAATTATGATTATGAGTTATTCATATGATTGTGGAAAGGAACTGTTGAGTGAGGTTACATGGATAAAACATTGTTGATGGATTTTTAACATGGAGAAGATATTAGACTTTAAAGTCTATTTGACTCTTCTAATGGATTGCTCGTTCCGCTGCAACTATGGTTGAAATTTTTATCATTTACCATATGTTCTAAATCTCTGATTTATTGTTGATGAGGGCTATTGATAATTGAATTATCTTTAGTCATGATATTCTTTACTGAGCTAGTTGTGCTCACCCTTTTGCTTCACAATTCCTTTTCAGGTAATAAGAGTGTAGCTGGGTCGAGCGAGGGTAACGGGAAAATAGAACGGTGGTCTCTAGCTGTGGATGTTCTCCCGAAGCAGTATAGAAAAGTTCATTTAGTAGTTATATTTGGTGAATCCAATAGGGTAAGATGTACCCAACGTTGGAAGGGTGGTTTGCCACTATAATACAAGATGTCTAATGACATACAACCTCGTGTCATCATAAGACAGGGATGTGCTCATCCACTTGCTGAGTATATCTATGGGCACTACCTATATAATCTTGGTGTTTGTTTGAAGTATAATTCTCAATTAGAGACAGTGGAGATAATGATAAGTCAAGAGAAGACTCACCATTGGGAAGAATATGATAGTAATCTTCTCGTTTTTCTTTGGGGTCTATTGGGTCAACCAAGGATAATTCTGTGGCCATATGATATCTATCATAACCTAGACGCGTGGCCTCCCATGTACGAAGGTTTCCTTGAGCACTTCCCAAAGATTCTAATTTCTAAAACAGTTTTTGACTATACCTTTATGTAAGGTGTTATTGTGAGGTGATGTCCACGGTTGGAACATGAGTCACATTTGGTATATATTTGTATCCAAACTCACAGCATATGTGTTGTTGTATTTTGCACGACAATTGTTGTAATAAAGTTGTAGTTATTTTCTGTAACATGTATTTGACGACTCAGAATGGGTTGGGTGAAATGGACCTATTTTGGGGTTGTCACATTTATCCCCAAAATATAAGATGATTCTCCAAAGTCCTTCATGGAGAAGTGTTTAGATAACCAGATTTTAATTGATTGTAGCATAGGAATATCATTCCCTATTAGTAATATATCATTAACATATCATACAAGGAATGAAACATCGCTCCCACTAACCTTCTTGTACACACATGGTTCATCCTCATTTTTGATAAAATCAAACTCTTTGATTGTCTCATTAAAACGGATGTTCTTTCTACGAGAAGCTTGCTTTAATCCATAAATGGATCGTTGTAGCTTACAGACTTGATTTGTTCTAACCGTTGAAAAGTATTCCTCTAGCTGTGTCATTTACACATCCTCCTCAAGTTTTCCATTGATGAAGGCTGTTTTCACATCCATCTGCCAAATTTCATAGTCGTGGTAAGCTGCAATCGCAAGAAAAATTCGAATGGACCTGAGCATTGCTACTGGTGAGAAGGTTTCGTCATAGTCAACTCCTTATTTTTGTTTGAAACCTTTTGTGACCAATTGGGCCTTATAGATCTCTACCTTTTCGTATGCTCCAATCTTTCTTTTAAAAACCCATTTACACCCAATAGGCTTAATGCCTTCAGATGGTGAAACCAAAGTCCATACTTGGTTTTTATACATGGAGTACATCTCAGATTTTATTGCTTCTTGCCATTTTTTTGACTCTTTACTACTTATAGTCTATTCGTAATTTAATGGATCATCATCATCTATGATGCGTACCTCATCGTCATCCTCTATGACGGATCCATATCTATTAGGTATCTTCGGTACACTTTCAGATTTACGAATAGGGTGTGTTACAATAGGTTCATCCACTTGGTTAGGTACCTGACTTTGATTCATAGTATTTTGTCGTTCTTGAACTTCATCAAGATATATCTTACTCCCACTGACCCCTTCAAGGATAAACTCCTTTTTCCAAGAAGGTAACATGTTTCGCAAAAAACAACTTTTGCTCAGTTGGATGATAGAAATAATACCCTGATGTTTTTTTAGGGTATCCCAAAAATCTACACTTGTCGGATCTATTTTGTAGCTTATCGTTTTCAAACTTTTTGACATAAGCTAGACAACCCCAAGTCTTAATATGCTTAAGATTTGGTTTCCTCCCTGTCCATAACTCATATGGGGTCTTAGGGACGGATTTCCTAGGTACCTTGTTAAGTAGGTATGCAACCGATTCTAGGGCATATCCCCAGAAGGAAATTGAAAGATCGGTCAAGCTCATCATGGATCGAACCATGCCCAATAATGTTCAATTTCTCCTTTCAGATACACCATTCAGTTGTGGTATCCCTGGTGGAGTCCATTGTGAGATTATACCATTTTCTTTGAGACAATTGAGAAACTCACCGCTTAAGTATTCACCACCTCGATTGATCGAAGAATTTTAATTCTTCTACCAGCTTCTTTCTCTACTTCACTTCTGAACTCTTTGAACTTTTCAAATGATTCAGATTTGTATTTCATTAAATACACATATCCAAATCTTGAGTGATCATCAATAAATGTAATAAAATAAGAATACCCTTCTCGCGCAGTCGTTGTCATAGGTCCACATACATCTGTGTGTACCAATGCTAATAACTCTGTAACTCTTTCTCCTTTTCCACTAAAAGGAGATTTAGTCATTTTTCCCATGAGACAAGATTACTCTGTAGTTAGTTATTATATTGTTTGGAATAATGCATATTTGCTCTGTAGTATAGTTTGTTGTTCTTGCCTTAGCATGTGCAGATAGCAGTTAGAAAAATTGCAAAAATTGGCATCTCACGCCGCGGCGCCACTATATACACTGGGTTTCGCGCCGCGGCGCCGGCTTCGCGCCCCAGCTCCAGAATTCGCGATGCAGCGCCAATGTTTAAATGCCCACTCTCTCTCCTCCGCGCCGCAGTGCCAACCAACCCTAGACAGACCACGCCGAGGCACCATGAACGAGCCCAGCCACTGTTAACTCGCGCCGCAGCGCCAGCCAACAAAGGTCAGTCCGCGTCGTGGTGCCAGCAGCGAGTTTTTGAGTTTAAAAGTGCAGATTTTGGTCAGTTGCAAATCACTACACCCCTATTCTTCTCAGCAATTTCAGCAACAAGTTCCTCATACCCCAACATCCTTAGCAATTGTTCGAGCAATACAACTGTGCAAATATTCCAGCCTTGTTTCTACCCCCACAATTCACCATCGCTTCCCACAAGACCCCAAATCAGATAACAAAAAAGGGGCAGACTCAAACTAGGGTTCTTACTCAAGGTAATTGGAGAATTTTGTCAATTTTGTTTTGATTTCAAATCGTGGGATAGTGTTGTTCTTCTTGTTGTGTAATTGGTGTGATTTCTACTGACGAAAATCTGTGTAGAGCAATTACGAACAAAGGTTTGTCCAAATTGGTTTTGAAGAGTGCACTCTAGGTGCTTGATAAAATTCCTGAACCAAAAATTTGACTGATTTGGGGCTATTTTGGCTTGGATTCGCTGAGCTTTCATTGGAGACTATCTGTATTAAGTTTTGGGGAGTGTGTGCTTCAGTTTTCTGCGTGTGTTCATACAAATTGCTACGATTTCTGAAATGGCACAAAAGCGACAACGCCTTAGCATGGGAGGATCATCGTCCGCGGCACCACCTACGGCTTGGGACGAAGCCAAATTTGTGAGCGAGGAGGCTTGGAAATGATACAATAGCTCCTTTGTTGCTAGAAATCTGATTCCAGAATGGGGGTTGAGGCCTAACAAAGAGGATGGCAAGTTATTGGCCATAATTTTGGGTCGCCAATGGATTCATTTCACAAAACCACCCGGGTCAGCCAGTGTATCAGTGGCTCAGGAGTTCTATGCCAACGCCAATGCCAAAGGTGACGCGGTTGTCCAAGTTAGGGGAAAGCTAGTCGCGTTTGGTAGTGAGGCCATCAATGCACTATTTGCCATGCCTAACTATGCGGGCAATGATTATATGCAGCCGGGGCTCCGCAGCTACGACTTAGAGGATATTATCAGGAGGCTTTGCAAGCCCGGGACTTCATGGAAAAAGAATGACTACAAGGGTGAAAAGACCAGTTTCCCGTCTTCAGCATTCAGTTGATATGGGAAGGCGTGGTTCAGCTTCATATGTGCTAATATGATTCCTACTCGGCACCTGAGCGATGTGACCAAAGATAGGGCGATCCTCCTATTTACTATTTTCATGGGCCTGAACGTGGACGTCGGGGTCCTTATACACGAGTCAATCATTAAGGCAATCAAGAGCAAAGTGGCTTCGGGGCTTCCACATCTATCGTTGATCACTCGACTGTGCAAGCAGGCAGGCATTCGGCGGGGGACAGAGGAGATAGCCTTGCCTCCCATAGCAGTCATAGACCACCAAACGATCTCCCGTTTCATTGTGTGGGACGGGACAGAGTCTCATGTCTGAAACGAAGGCTACGGGCCACCTACAGCGTCGCCCCCTACTACAGAGCCAGACCAGGGACAGACTTTAGGCGCAAGCCCAGCTGGACAGGGGCTATTGACTGATATTATGGCGTCCCTCACACTTTTGCACCAGAAACAGGACGCCGAGGCTCAGAGGCAGAGGAGGCACATAGCTGTAGTGGCTCAGAGACATGAGATAGCTATACAGTACCAGGCTGAGCTGGTGAACACCATACAGAGAATCTACACTGATTATTGTGGCGAGAATGCTGAGTTCATGCCATACCAGTTTCCAGAGCTTCCTGCCTTCCCACCCTACCCTCCCCCATCACCGCCCGCTGAGGCTGACAAGGACGAGACCGCTGCTGAGTGAGCCACTTCAAGGAAGCCCTCTTGTATCGATTGCTTTATGTTTAGCAATGAGGGCATTGCTCACCTCAAGTTTGGGGGTGCTTTTAGCCATTATCTATCTATTTTTGTACTGCCATGATTAGGATTGCATACTTTAGTATCTTATTATGTTTTGATTATCAGGATTGTGGTGCAGTCGTTTTGAACTATGGGTTTTTGTTGGATTTTTATTATTATTCCATGAACTGTTTTTGGTTTTCATTTTATTATTTAATGCTTTGATTTTTATCAGCATGATTGTGGTTTATAGCCATCATTTTGTGGCTTTTACAGATTAGATGCTTGTGCCATGTGAATGGCCTTGTTACCCTTTTTTGAGCTGCTATTTAGCAAGGGTATTATAGTTATTATTATTTTTTTGATTGTGGTTGATGACGAGCGTCAAGTATCTGTGCCTATCTCTTAGAGTCGTGTCAAGCATGTATGAGCTAGGGGTTATTTAATTAATAAGTTTAGACTGTTATTGATCCGTCCTTCTTAGCATACACCGACCAACTATTTTTAACTAGTTATTTTTTGAATTTAGTTCGCATGTTTATTGCTTTAAAAATTGTTCACTCTTATAAACTTTCATTTGTACAAGGTAATAAAAGACTTAGACATTTATATAGTTTTGGATCTTGGATTCTAGCATGTTGACATATAAAAAAAAGAAGAAAAATGAATGAAAACAGAATAAAAATAGAAAAGAAGAGTTTATATCGAAAGTTTTGCGGTGGGTCGAGATGGAGCGTAAAACGCACTCGCCCATAAACGCAGGACCGATATCGAGATGGAGCATAAAATGCACTAGCTTAATAATCTTCGTTTGTATTGTAAAATCTTAGTTGGCTTATGTTGATTACGTGGCCTATACTACTCGAGTTATTAGATTCATAGGGGTGTTCTACACCTAGTGCCCTAAAGTCGTCTGGCTTGGGAGTCACTGATCAAAAGCTCATTCATGGGTAGTTTTGAATAGCCTAAGGTAATTAAGTATTGTCCAAGTCTGATTTTACTGTCGTCATGCTAGAGTCTTTTGATCTTTTCCTGCATTTGCGTCTTATTCTTAATGCTTGTTAAATGTTTAAGTTGAAGAGTTTGCTCATTAGTTTTAGCAATCGACTGTGCGAGCTTATTCGAGTTACGATTAGTTATAACGGTTGGTCTCCACACACACACATAGAACGGATCGAATACATTCTTATGCTTGAAATTGAATGAACCCTTATTCATTTCTATGTTTACCTTATTCTCTGGGAATGGCTATGATCGAGCTTTGAAGCCATGATGCTACTATTCTATTTTTATTTTCTTTCGCGTATGTTTTATTATTAGTGATGTGTTAGTTTGCTCGAGGACAAGCAAAGACTTAAGTTTGGGGGTAATTGATGAGTGGGATTTATACCCACGAATCGGATATTTTATGACTTAAATAGTTGTCTGTTCTCGTAGAGTTTATATGTTTTTATATGATTATAGTGTTGTTGTGCTTAATTGACATATTGTAGGGCTTATCAGGTGTTTTCTAGCATTCAGGGGCAAAAAACGGGCATTTTATGTATAGCCGTGCTGCGGCGCCAATGCCAAGCATATTGGTCGTGCCACAGCGCCACTCCCTGGCCCTTGCTGACATCATCTTCGCGCCGTGGTGCCACTGTTCCTTCTTGGGCTCCGGTCTCCTTATTTGATGACATGGCGCTACAGCGCCAACCACAGCTTATTTGGCCGCGCCGCGGCGCCAGGTTCGGTTCCCAGACAACCAATGCCTTGGTTTGACCTAGCAAAGGAAGGAAGGAGATATATAACAGAAGCAGCTCTGCATTTCTCTCTCTGATATTTATCATATAGCTTAGCTTAGGTTAGTTTTTCTTCTATATTTCTCTCTCTAGTTCCTTTCTCATGTTTGTAAATATAGATTAGATAAATTAGGGAGAAGTTTGGCTTTTCTTTGGAGCACAAGAGCAACGAGCGACACGGATTGGAAAACTTGAAAGGAGCGGATTGCGTGGAGATTGAAGGGGTTTTGACAGAGTTTCTTCTATCCATTTATCCTCTCTGATTTTGTAATCTATAAATGTTATCTTATTTGCCACTTGTATTTGGTTTATTAACTATGAACTGAATATTGGCTCTAAGGTTATAATGAATCCCTTTGTTATTTGAATTAACTGTCTTTATCTCTTTGGTTGGCACCATATGATTTGGTTTAATATATTTGTGCTTTATGATTCTCGCTAAGACATTAGTGATGATGTTGGTAATCTGCATGATATCGACAGAAGAATTGTAGATTTACACCTAAATATATTAGCATGTGACTGTGGGTTTCGACTGGATAAGTTGTGCATAGAATAGACATATCTCTGTGCGCCACGTGCGACCTCAATGAGAACTTATGCTTAAATCCTTGTTATGATTAACTCGCATAGACATATGTAGGATTGCATCTAGCTTGGACGTTCTTTTCTGTTCTATTCCCTTTAGGGTGGATCTGGAGAGGATATGTTTGTGCATACCTCGACAGAGGTGCATAAGCACATGTGTGTTCTCGGTCGACAAATTATCGTGACCATTAAGACCAAAGAGAGAAAGGGTAGCTAGTTTGATGAAACATAACATGCCAGGTGTTCGACAGAATGCCTGTGTGGGAGTGAAGTTGTGACCTTAGCTTGTAATTCCTTAGATTTCCATTCATTATCCATTTACTTGCTTTGTTTAGTAGTATAATTAGATCAATCACCCTTCCATTTAGTGCTGTTCGAATAAGACTTTAGCGACAAACAATCGGTACTTGGTAAATATTAGTCATAGTTCCTCGTGGGTACGACACACTTCTTATCACTGTATTACTTGTTAGACCGCGTATACTTGCGCGTGTTTAGTGATCGGTTTTTCGACCAACAGGAGGGGAGGGACACTTCAGTTTAAACTGTACGCAGCAGTCCAAAGCATGTTATAATTGTGGAAGAGAAGGTCACCTAGCTCGATTTTGTTGTGCAGTGAAGTCAAGTCCAGCTGGGACGGAGACACCAAAGGTCGTCCCAGACAAGTCAAAGTCGGTAGTTCAAGGGAGAGCGTTTGTCGTGACCTCCCAAAAAGCGAGGAACCCGAATGAAGTTATCACAGGTAAGGTAATCATAAACTCTTACGAAGTATATACCTTATTTGATACCAGTTCTACCCATTCTTTTATTTCTTCTACTTGCGCTCAACGTTTAAATTTCACTACGGAGAAATTAGACTTTGAATTATCTATTGAAACTCCGTTGCGAGAAACCTTCATTACATCCACTGTTTATAAATCTTGTTTGATTCGAATCGGCACCCTCACGTTACCTGTCGATCTTGTCTCTTTGAAAATACTTGCATCTGATGTGATTTTAGGAATTGATTGGTTAACTACTCATCATGCTAATATTGATTATTTTTGTAAGGTTGTTAGTTTTCATATTCCTAACCAACCTTTTATGCGAATTCAAGCAACCAAACCACTAAAGTCAATCACTGTCATATCAAGCCATAAAGTCATTTGTTTATTGAAAAATAGATGTCAAACTTTCTTAGCACATGTCACATATTTAAACAAACATACGTCAGATTTGAATGATATTTCTATTGCTAATAAATTTTCTGACGTATTCCCTGAAGAACTTCCTAGCCTACCCCCAGAGCGTGAAATTAAATTTTGTATCGACCTTGAACCCGGTACAAAACCCATTTCCAAAGTCTCATATCGAATGGCTCCTATTGAACTTCAGGAGTTAAAAACCAACTACAGGAATTGTTAGACATCGGTTTCATTCGTCCTAGTACGTCTCCTTGGGGTGCTCATGTTCTGTTCATAAAGAAGAAAGATGGGAGTATATAACAATCCAAGATTTTATTTGTAATTTAAAATATTTATTAAATTAAATAAATATTTTATTGATGAAGTTGTTCTTTTTATAATTTAAAATATTTCTTAAATTAAATAAGTATTTTATTTTTGTGGTTGTTATTAGTAGATATGTGTGAATTAAATTTTTTAGATAACACTCTAATTTAATTTAATAGATTGAGGGTGGTTAAAGATTTCTTGAATTTGTATGTTGCTATTTTAATTTAATAATTATAGTGATATGTTAATTTATTAAATAAAATTATAATGAGATTATAATTTTGTGATATTTGGATTAAGTGGGAAATTTATTGAGTATGTTGTAATTAGTTTATTTAACTAATGTTGGATATGGAGATTCAAATAAATAATATGGGACTATAGACTATAGTATAAATGATTTATTAAAATAAATTAAAGTAGTTTAAATGGATTTACCCAAACAAGGCTTAAAATATTAAGTCTTTATTTTAATTAGTTTTATCCAAACATAGTCTTATGGCTTTTGACTTTTGAATTTTAATTATAATAAATAATATATATTAAATCCTAGTAACTGATAACTTATTATGGTCATTAGTAAAACGTCGGTTTTGGGACGTTTGGGTGTATGCATTGTTGGTATTTTATTTACGTGAAAAAAAGTTAGCTTATATTGAAACTGAGAAAGAAAGTAGGAGGTTTGCAGAGAAACTTGAGAGAGAATAGAGAGAGTTGAGAGGAAGATTTATGAGAATTCCAAAGAAATTCGTTGTGTTCTAGCAAGAATTACCGAGCAATTGAAGGTATATTTCCATAACCTTACTATTATATTTATGTATATTTTACGGCATAAATTTCCAAGTTCTGTGAATCCAATATTTCTTAAATGGTTGTTATAAACTGAATTATTGTATCTATATGTATTTGTGAGTATTTAGATAAGATTTGGTATGCTAATTACGTTAAAAAGGAAGAAAACTAATTACAGTGCATGTTTGTATATATGGCTTGAGAAAGTACTAAATTTGGTGAATAATTTGTAAACTAATATGTAAATTGAGCCTTGAATATGTTAATTCGGTAAGAAATGAAGAGAACGTAGTTTGAATGAGTTGAATTGGTGTAGAATTGTGATCACAGTGTTAATTTTTGTCAAGAATGTCAAAAATGGAGTTTTGGTATGAAACATGGAATTTAAAGGATTTAAATTAGTTGTATTTGTTGTTAAATTGTTCTAAGTTGATGAATATGTGAGGAATCATGTTTAGAAGAGTTCTATGTCAATTGGATATGTTAAATTTATTGTATTGTGGGTGAAATTCAAGTAAGTTAGGCTAAAACTGAGTACTGTAACAGACTGCGTAGTTTCTGTCTGTGCACCAGCGCAACTGTGCTTGTGTCAAGGCCAGAAACGGCGCAGCTGCGCTGGTCCCATGCTTATGTATAGCACAACTGCACCATACCCTGATCAGAGGCAGTGATGCCTGTTACTTATAAAGACCTTGGAAGCCTATTGTAACTTAGTCTAATGATATGGTAATGTGCCAAACATGTAATAGAGAGGTTAAATCGGAATTGTATCATGTGATTAGTAATTCTAAAGTTATAAATAGATTAGTAGGTTAGGAAGGCGATATGTTATGATTTAAGGTACACAATGAATAGTGAATAGGTGTTGTGAAGCTAACACTTGTGATTTCTGAGATGAAAATTATAAAATATGGAATGTGATTAATATAAAATCAATAAGGAATCCTAGGAAGACTTAAACACTTGAATGAGCTTCGAGTTTGACTAAGAAGAAATATAGTATCGATTAATAAGTTATATTAGATTGAAACTCAACGTTGTAAGAGTTGAGAATGTGATTTGGATGCTAAAAGTCTTATTTTATGTGTTAGTGAGTTTTTAGATTCGTGTTATGTGGTTGATTAATATGGTTAAACCTTAAACTAAGGGTTATAACTTAACTAAGATGAGAATTGAATCTGTGAGGTTAATGTGTATGTAGCTAATTGATGTGATAATCCTAATGGTATGTGTAGGACATTGGAGTACGTGAGTTGTAATTGTATAACTTACGCAAGAGGCATGTTCTCTAACCTTTGCTAGTTTATTATTCAGCAAGGTTACTTTTCGCTGTCATGTTATACTTATGCAAGTTCTCTATCTCTAATATCTTGTTGAGCAATTTATTGTTATGCAAGTTCTTTAACCCTCATTTATTGTTGAGCAAGTTAATTAATCTTTGTTTCTTTATTCCAAACGAGATTACTTTGGTTATTCAAAATCTAATTTTATTGTAAGATATGTGTTTATTTAGCTACTAATAATTTTTGTTTGATCTCCGTTCTCCAATGTCATTGTACTATATTACATTATTGTACCGAACTCTAAGTTGTCTAGCGATTCGTTACCGATTCAACTAATCCTTAGTTGATGAATGTTCTAAACTCTAAATTACCCTTAAAGTCAATCCAAACCAAACTTCCTTTGGTTTGCTTATGTACCCACACAATTTTGAAAGCATGTTGTAGATGATAACATTTGTTCAATTTAGAAATCGTTAATACTCTAGCTCTTATTGATTCATCGATATACCTTGTACATGAAGATATTTTAATCAAACTCTTGAATAGTTATTGGTCCCTATTTGATTCAACCAGTACTTGATTGATAAGCGTTCTAAAGATCTAGAATTCCTTTGAAGATAATTCCCAACCAAACTTCCTTTGGTTCGGAACCTGATAATCTAAGCTGAGATGAACAACCCTATATCAGGGGATTATTTTAGAGCTACGCAATAGCGTTAAAATGTTTGTGCAATACATAGTACAAAGGGCTAATCACCTGGAGTACGAGATGATGGTCCATATAGTCGTTTAGACTGTTCAAGGTTACAGTAAAAACACCTGTTAACCTAGGACATAGATGATGATTATAGTCTTTTAGACTGTTAAAGGTTAATGTATAAATACTTGAAAACCTAGAGTATAGTTCGTGGTCTTGTGACCCTCAGTGTATTCTTTTGATGTTGATATCTGTTGTTAACTTAAACGTTCATTATTCCTTTGAACTCATAGCTTTTGAATTAAAGTTTATTGTTCCGATAAGAGTACTTTACCATTGAAAGTTCAGTTAATTGTCATTCATAGAATGTTATTGTATAATATCCTTCTTGTGGGAAATTGTTTGCTCACTCTTGCACAAAACAATGCAGATGAAGTTAAGAAGTTTGAAGAGTATTCTACAAGCAAGGGAAAGGGCAAGGGCAAAGTGTTTGATTAGAAGACGTTTAATTTACCATTCATTTATGAAGCTTATGCAATAGATTTGATTTTGATTATGTTTTAATATTTCGCTAATGATTGTAATATTAAAGGTTAGATGACCGGGGATTTATTTGAGATTATGTAACCCTTTAATGGGAGATTTATTGTTTAAACTTTTGAGTTTAATTATATCCTTTGTTTACGGGTAGTTAGTTATGATTTAATTGGACAGTGAAAACCAAATCTATGGGATTGAAGTGCCCGAATTTGGGGTGTCACAGAGTATGCGACTTTGTATTGATTATCGGGAGTTGAATCATTTCACCATCAAAAATAGGTACCCGTTGCCTCGCATTGATGACCTATTAGACCAGTTATAAGGCACCAAATTCTTTTCAAAGATCGATCTTTGTTTCAGATATCACCAGTTAAAGATTAAAACCGATGACATTCCAATGACTGCTTTCAGAGCTCGATACGGGCATTACGAATTCCTAGTCATGTCTTTTAGATTGACTAATGCTCCTGCTGCCTTCATGGATATGATGAACCGAGTATTCAAGAAATATTTGGATCATTTTGTGGTTGTCTTTATTGATGGCATCCTCATTTACTCCAAAGGCCATGAAGATCATGAGCAACACTTGAGGCTGATACTCCAAAAGCTTCGTGAAAGTAAGTTATATGCCAAGTTGAAGAATTGCGAGTTTTGTCTTGAGGAAGTAGCATTCCTTGGGTACGTAAAATCAAATCACGGAATATCTGTTGACCCAACAAAGATTGAAGTAACTCAAAGTTGGGAGCAACCTAAGTTAATGACCGAAGTACGTAGCTTTCTGGGCTTAGCTGGTTATTATCGGAGATTTGTGGAAGGATTTTCTCAAATCGCCACTCCGTTAACTCAGCTGACTTGAAAAGATATAAAATTCGGTTGGAGTAAGGAATGTGAGAAGAGTTTTCAAGAACTCAAGAGGAGACTCATTTCAGCACATATTATGACAACACCATCTAGTTCGGAGGGATTTGCCATCTACAGTGATGCTTCAGACAGAGGGTTAGGATGTGTTCTCATATAACATGGGAAAGTCATAGCCTATGCCTCACGACAACTCAAAGAATATGAGAGGAATTATCCTACTCATGATCTAGAGTTGGCAGCTGTCGTTTTCGCGCTTAAAATCTGGAGACAATACCTGTATAGGGAGAAAGTGTAGATCTATACAGATCATAAAAGCCTCAAATATTTCTTCACCCAAAAGGAACTCAACATATGACAACGACGTTGGCTCAAGCTGTTGAAAGATTATAATTATACCATTCAATACCATCCTGGAAAAGCGAACGTGGTAGCTGACGCGTTGAGTAGAAGATCTTATGCAGGTACGAGTGCAATATTGTCAACGCAAAGGCCCATTTTGTATGACTTACAAAGGATAGAGATAGAGTTAAAGACTCTAGGGACCCACGTGATGATGTCAAATACACGAGTAAAACTGACTTTAATCGATAAAGTTAAAGCTGCTTAAGCTACAGACCCGGAGCTGATGCGTATAAAGAAGAAAGTGCAAGAAGGTGCTATTCCGGAAGCAAGAATCGATGAAGAAGGAATACTTCGAGTCAACTCCAGACTTTGTGTTTCTAACGACTCTGATTTAAAGTATAAAATCATGATGGAGGCGCATAACACATCGTTTGCAATCCATCTTTGGAGTACTAAAATGTATCGTGATCTTCGACATACATTTTGGTGGAGCAATATGAAGAGAGAGATAGCGGAGTTTATCTCAAGGTGTCTAACTTGTCAACGTGTCAAGACGGAGCATCAAGTGCCAAAAAGTCCTTTGCAACCACTTGAAATTCATGAATAGAAATTGGAGCACATTACCATGGATTTCGTTACTGGTCTTCTCAAGGTTTCTCAAGGCATAGATGTAATTTGGGTCATTGTTGATAGATTAACCAAGTCTGCTCATTTCTTACCTATGAGAGAAACTTATTCACTTGAACATCTTGCTCGTATATACATAAATGAGATTGTAAGACTGCGTGGTATGCCAGTATCCATAGTTTCTGATTGAGACCCAAGATTCACTTCACGACTTTGGGTCAGTTATAGAAAGTTATGGGCACGGATTTACGATTTAGTTAGGCATATCATCCTCAGAAAGATGGGCAGTCGGAGAGATCTATTCAAACTCTTGAGGATCTATTAATACTCTGTGTCCTTGACTTCAAATGAAGTTGAGACAAGTTCTTGCCATTAGTGAAATTCTCTTACAATAATAGTTATGAAGCAAGTATAGGCATGACTCCATTCAAGGTGTTGTATGGACGCAAGTGTCATTCTTCAGTATGCTAGGATGAGGTGGGTGAAGCAACGTTGTTGGGACCGAAATTGGTACGCATGACAACGAAAAAGATTCAAATGATCCGGCAACGCATAAAAACCTCACAAGATCGACAAAAGAGTTATGCTGATCTTCATCGAAGGGACGTGAAATTCAATGTTGGAGATCATGTATTGTTATGTGTTGCTCAATGGAAAGGAGTTACGAGATTTGAAAAGAGAGGAAAGCTCAATCCTCGATTCATCGGCCCATTTAAAATCCTCTATAGTGTAGGAATTGTGGCCTATAGACTCGCTTTATCGCCTAGTTTGTCTCGTGTTCATAACGTTTTTCACATATCTATGTTACGTAAATATATGGAAGACCCAGACCACATTATTGAATTAGAACCAGACGAGATAGCGGAAGACTTAACGTATGAAAGGTACCTGTTAAAATCTTGGATAAGAAAGAACATATTCTACGCTCAAAGGTTATACCTCATGTCAAAGTTTTGTGGAGAAACCACGATATTGAGAAAATGACTTGGGGGTTAGAATCTAACATGAAAACAAGGTATCCTCACCTCTTTGACATACTAGGTACGTACACCAATTTCGAGGACAAAATTTTATAAGAAGGGGAGGTTGTAAGACCCCAACTTTTATGAATAAAGATTAATTTTTCTCTAAATGTTATTTTGAATAATAAGGTGTGAATTTGATATAATGTTATAGTTGTGGGTAATATTTATAAATTTTTCAAAGTAAGAAAGTTGTCATAAAATATTCGGTTGGTCGGGGAATATTCATTTTATCAGGGAATGTTCGTACGACGGCACAATCATTGGTGGACCCCACAACGAAATTACTGTCAGAGTTAGAAAATAACATAAATAACTTTTTATAAAAATAATGGCAAAAGTTTTACCGTTAACTATTGAAACACCCGGTGATAAAAGTACAGTAATATGCGTGGTTGCATAGTAGCACACGGTATTGTATAGTATCTTTGATTATTGATGCTTACCTGAGAAGTCACTCAGTTTTATTCAATTATTACCACAGTAATTGTTGTATAGTATCTCACATTATTGATTCAATTATTGTCATAATATTTTATATTATTAAATCAATAATTGAAACGACAAAGTTATTCATATTATTATTTGCATTATTGACAATGTCTAAAAAGTTCTGTCAAGGAAAGGGGTTTGGTCACCTAATTACGCTCCAATAAGAAGAAATCCTTATCGGAAAGCCCCCTCTTTCCTGGGAATGATCTGGTAGTTAATATTGTGATCTTATAATATTATTTATGAATAATTATTATCTAGTGGATATTGGTTCAATTTAGATATAAGTGAAGGAATTTAGTATGAAATATTTGTTGAAAGTTTGACAATTATTTTCTCTGATAAAATATTCATTCAAATATATTATTATAATTTTTTTAAAATAATAATATTATCATTATATATATAAGCATGTGATTAAAAAGAAGGAGTGAGCAAATTGTATTCGCATGCATAGCAGTATACTTTTGTTTTCCCTAAGTTAGTTCGTGAGAATTCTCCTGCAAACTAAATTTTTCCCATTGTGTGGGCCCTTGAGGAGTTGATTGGTTAGGCAAAGAAGAAAAGAAAGAGGTTAGGCGTGGAAAGAAGAAAAAAAGTTAGGCAAATAGTTAGGCAAGGAAGAATAATGCAAATGTTAGGCAGAATACTTTGATTTTTCCTCCCTCCGTTGCACTCTAAATAAAGGGGTAACCCTCCTTCCTAAACACACCTTCAATATCAAAAATTCCTATTCTATTGTGAGTACTTCTCTTGAGTATAAGAATACTTTGAGTGTTGTTTTTTGTGCAAAATTTTCTCAGAATAATATTCGATATTCCAATCAAATCCAGTTTCTACTAAGGTAAAGGATATTATTTTATTTCAATACTCGTAAGAAATATTATTTTCTTTTATACTCCATATTATGTAAGGGATATTATTTCATTTCATATTCCTAAATTTAAACTTACTATGGTAAGTATTACTTCCATACTCCTTGAAATTAGTAGAATATCCTTTAAATTTGTGCTTCATCTAGTATCGTTTCACAAGGATATTTTTCTGAACATTCTTGTTAAATTTTAATATTTTCATGTCGAGGTACTGTTTACGGGGTACTATTCACAAAGTACTATTCACGAGGTGCTATTCACTCGGGTACTATTCACCCGGGGTATTATTCATAACAAAAATTGATTTCTTTTCTGTCTAAATTATTTTTACATGAATATTATTCTGAAATTTTACTCCACAAAGTAGTTATCATGTTGACAATTTGGACATTCTTAAACTCTAGATAAATTGAATTATAAATATTTAATATTTATCCTTGATCTCGTTTGATTGAATTCTTATGTCATTGTCATCATCATCATGCTTATATTGTGATAAAAGTCATCTTTGGCCCGTAGTGCATAGATGGACTGTTGATTGGTATGATTATGACCAGGAATTATGTATCGGTATAATTATGACCTGTAATATTACAGACAAATAATGTGGTGAAAGTCCTCAATGGTCCGTAGTGCATTGACGGACAATTGTTGGCATGATCATGACCACTAGTGATAATAACAAATATCTTTGGCCCGTAGTGCATGGATAATTCGTGGATGTGATACTAATAAATATAATTGGCCCGTAGTGCATGGATAATTCAGTGATATGGATTATTTATTGAGTTGTGTCACAGCGATAAAATATTGATGATGAACTTTTAAATCATAGAAGATAATAGATATCATGTTCTACTTAACTTTTCTAATCGATTGTTTGTTCTGCTGCATTTAAACTTGTTGTCTATTGTATTCTATCAGTTTAACATTGTTGAAGGCTAACGATAATTTATTCTGCATTATCTTAGTCATAATATTCTTTACTGGACTAGTTGAGCTCACCATTTGCTTTCATTGTTCTCTTCAGAAAATAAGAATATAGCTGAAACTAGTCGGAGAATGGAGTGATGGTCCAAGATGGAGGCTATAGTAGTCCCCACTATTCTATGAAATAGTGTGATAATAATTATAATGAGGACTCCATTTGAGTTTGGATATTGTCTACGAGACAATATCCTTGTTAAAACTCTCAGCTACGTTTTTGTCGTATTGTATAAATGAAGTTTGTATTTGAATTTTGTACCATGTATTTGGCGACTCTTAATGAGTTGTGTATACCTATTTTGGGGGCGTCATAATTTCATCAGGCGTACAAAATTTGGCGTTAACATTGGCGCCATCTGTGGGAAACAAGACACTTCTTCTAGTGTCAAATTAAAATCACCGAATTTAATTGGAGGGCTTATGTATAAAGCTAAGTTGCCTATCTCTTACCAATATATATATATATATATATATATATATATATATATATATATATATATATATATATTTTGCTTTAGTATATATGTGGTGTCTGTTGTATTGTTTAAGCAAAAAATCCTTGAACTAGTGGGTTCATTTTGTTTGCAATAGTATGACTGATGTTCAACTATAATTATTTTTACTTGTGCTTATACATATTCAATATGTGTCCATCTAGAAAAAGACTTATTTTATTCGAAGTAGGATTCACCTCTTATTTTACATGTGCGTGTAATTATAATTTAACATTGATATTCAATAACCCATGCATGTGCGTGTAATTATAATTTAATGTGATATCTATATGCATATTCAATTCGAAAAGGATAAAAGGGCATTATTGTTTAAGGAGTAGTGGGTAGAACCGTGCTTCTTACTTTTATTTATGCAACACACCGAAGAAGTTAGAATAAAGAAAAATAATTGCGGTCATCCATATACTTCTGTTACTTTTGCATCGCCTCAATTTTATACTAGTAATATTCGTTTTTGTTCCGAGTTGAAACAGATTCTGGAGTCGGGTAGTTAATCTACCATTATAATTTGACACGTGGAAACAGGGGATCGTCTTCTCCACATACCAACATGTGCTTTACTGCCCAACTCATCTGGGCCAGGTCAAAGTTCTTTGAGGCGTTCGACTCAGAAATAGAAGATCCGTCGGATAAAGATTACCGCTCAGGCAACTTTAGAATTTCCAATCTACAACTCCGGCTAATTAAGAATTTCCCAATCTTTAAACTTTCATCACATCTGTTCCAAACAAGAAGAAGCCCTTAAAAGGACTGTTGTTAGAAAACCCATCTGCATCATTACTGGCAATACTAAAATTCACCTCTGAAAGCGACGAGCAGACGAAGGGAATTGATTAGAGGGCCGAGATTGAACAGAGGGAGTAAGAAAGGGGGATTGATTGATGCTTCATTATTGGATCGCGGTTGGAAATGGGTCGGGTTGGAAGACATCATCAGGATAGGTTACGGAGGATCGGATCAAAATGTTTATTTGGCGTTCCCATTGCCAGCCTTGCACTTGATAAAATTGATTGGGGATTTAGAAAAATCGGTTTATGCTTCACCAAAATTAATGACTTCGGCAACTCTTTGCCTTACACTGATACACTGCCAAAATCGGGGCTTCGTCATCCCCTTCGTCGGATTCATCAATTAAATCATCTCGGTCTTCGACATGGTCACAATCAAAATGTTATAGTAGATTTGAGACTTTGGCATCGATAATGTCAAAGGCTGAAGGAAATATGTGCTATCGGAAGGACTTGGATGCAAAGAGAAAGTGCAGGGGAAGCTCAGAAAATTTTAAATTTGCAGGCGTTAGGGTTGGAGAAGAATGTTTCTGATAAGATTGAAGAAGATTTAGTTGGTGGGAGAGTACTTCGGATATGAAGGCTATTGGTGGGAGAGCACTTCAGAAATAGAAGCTACTGGTGGGGGAGTACTTCGGACTTGGATTACTGGTTATTGTCACTCTTTTCGGCATGACAATAAAATTAGCAAGAGAAAATATTTTTGGGCGAGATATAAGATTGGTATTTGATTCAAGCTTCTATTCATTCAGACTGAATTGGCTGGGGGCAAGATTCACAAGCTTGGTGTAAGCTTCAACGGTTTGAGCACCTATGATACTTCGGATGATAGCATTATACTTCGGATTACGTCATATCGGCTTCATTCTGGCTTCGGCTATCTACTAGGGTGTTTGGAGGTTCGGTGGAACCTGTTCATCCTAAAGATGGTGACCAGGACATGTTCATCCTTAAGATGGTGAACAAGATTGTTTAGAGGTTCGGTGGGACCTGTTAATCCTAAAGATGGTGAACATAACATGTTCGTCCATAAAATGGCGAACAAGATTATTTGGAGGTTCGGTGGAATCTGTTCGTCCTTAAGATGGCGAGCAGGATTGTTTGGAGGTTCGATGGAACCTGTTCATCCTAAAGATGGTGACCAGGACATGTTCATCCTTAAGATGACGAACATGATTGTTTGGAGGTTCGGTGGGACATGTTCATCCTAAAGATGGTGAACAGGACATGTTCGTCCATAAGATGGCGAACAGGATTGTTTGGAGGTTCGGTGGAACCTGTTCATCCTTAAGATGGTGAACAAGAAATGTTCGTCCTAAAGATGGCGAACAGGATTGTTTGGTGTTCGGTGGATATAAACATTCATTCATATGTTCATTCATTTGTTTATTCATTCATTCATATTTTCATTTTGTTCATTCATTCATAACATAAACATTTATTCAATTCTTTGGAGCGAATATGTCCGGTTCCTCGGAACGAACTTCATAATTAGTGTTCGGTTGGATGTTCAGTTCTTTGGAACGAAATTTATTAGTGTTCGGTGGGTTATTTATCTATCTTCGGTTGTAATAAGGTGGGCTCGATTATTTATTCGGTTGTGATAAGGTTATTGCTTTATATCTTCGGTTATGATAAGGTTGGTTCTTTATATCATTGATTGTGATAAGGTTGGTTCTTTATATCTTTGATTGTGATAAGTTTGGTTCTTTATATCTTCGGTAGTCATAAGGTTGGTTCGGTTGGTATAAGTGTGATGCCCCCAAAACAGGTATACATCACACATTCTGAGTCGTCAAATACATGGTACAGAATACAAATACAAACTTAAATATACAATATGAGCTATGAGTTTCAATACAAATATTGTCGTCTAGACAGTATTAAAACTCAAAATAATTCCTCAATACATTTATTATCACACTATTTCATATAATAGTGAGGACTACTAATGCTATCATCTGGACCGTCACTCCGTTCCCCGACTAGTCCCTATTACGTTCTCATTTCCTGAAGAGAACAATGAAAGCAAAATGGTGACCTCAACTAGCCCAGTAAGAAATATTATGACTAAGATAATGAAGAATAATTTATCGTTAGCCTTCAACAGTGTTAAACTGATAAAATATAACAAACATCAAGTTTAACTGCAGCGAAACAAGCAATCCATTAGAAGAGTCAAGTAGAGAATAAAATTTACTATCTTCTATGATTTAAAAGGTTTTTTATCGCTGAGACTCAGCTTAATAAATAATCCACATCATCCCTGTACTACGGCCAAGGATATTCATTAGTATCACGACCACAAATTATCCATGCACTACGGGCCAAGGATATTCGTGTATTCATCAATGGTCATGATCATGCCAACAACTGTCCACCAACGCACTATGGGCCAATGAGGACTTTTACCACATCATTTGTAACATTACGGTCATTATTATACCGAATAATCCCTGGTTATAATCATACCAAGTCCATCTATGCACTACAGGCCACAGATAACTTTCAACAGAATATAAACATGAGGATGATGACAATGATATAAGAATTCAATAAAACAAGTTCAAGGATAAATTTTTAAAGATTTATAATTTAATTTATCCAGAAATCAATAACGTCCAAATTGTCAACATGATACTGCTTTGTAGAGTAAAATTCAAGAATAATATTGTACCAAAAATAATTTGGACCAAAAATGAATCAATTTTTATCATGAATAGTACCCCCGGTGAATAGTACTCGAGTGAATAGTATCCCATGAATAGTACTTCAGGAATAGTAATCCCGTGAATAGTACTCCGACATAAAAAGGTTAAAACTTATCAAGAATGCTCAGAATAGTATTTTCATAAAAAGATACTGGATGAAGCGCAAATATCAAGCATATACTACTAATTTCATAGAGTATAGAAGCTAAAATTTTAACAAACGAGTATAGAATTCGAAATCTGAAACGAAATAATATTACTTACATACTACAGAGTATGGAAGAAAATGTGACAACCCCAAAATAGGTTCATTCCATCCAACCTATTCTGAGTCGCCAAATACATGGTACAGAAAACAACTACAACTTTATTACAACAATTGTCGTGTAAAATACAACAACACATATGCTGTGAGTTTGGATACAAATATATACCAAATGTGACTCATATCCCAACCGTGGATAGCACCTCACAATGACACCTTACATAAAGGTATAGTCAAAAACTGTTTTAGAAATTAGAATCTTTGGGAAGTGCTTAAGGAAACCCTTGTACATGGGAGGCCATGCGTCTAGGTTATGATAGATATCATATGGCCACAGAATTATCCTTGGTTGACCCAATAGACCCCAAAGAAAAACGAGAAGATTACTATCATATTCTTCCCAATGGTGAGTCTTCTCTTGACATATCATTATCTCTACTGTCTCTAATTGAGAATTATACTTCAAACAAACACCAAGATTATATAGGTAGTGCTCGTATATATACTCAGCAAGTGGATGAGCACATCCTTGTCTTATGATGACACGAGATTGTATGTCGTTAGACATCTTGTATAATAGTGGCAAACCACCCTTCCAACGTTGGGTACACCTTACCCTATTGGATTCACCAAATAAAACTACTAAATGAACTTTTCTATACTGCTTCGGGAGAACATCCACAGCTAGAGACCACCGTTCTATTTCCCCGTTACCCTCGCTCGACCCAGCTACACTCTTATTACCTGAAAGGAATTGTGAAGCAAAAGGGTGAGCACAACTAGCTCAGTAAAGAATATCATGACTAAAGATAATTAAATTATCAATAGCCTTCATCAATAATAAATCAGAGATTTAGAACATATGGTAAATGATAAAAATTTCAACCATTGTTACAGCGGAACGAGCAATCCATTAGAAGAGTCAAATAGACTATAAAGTCTATTATCTTCTCCATGTTAAAAATCCACCAACAATGTTTTATCCCTGTAACATCAATCAACAATTCTGGTCCACAATCATATGAATAACTCATAATCATAACTGTAGTTCTAAATTCCTCTTCTCATCCAGGACGAAGATAATTTTAATCACCTGAAACATCAAAGATCATGGTTACACCAAATCACATTTCCTGTTCGTAATTATACTAATAACTTTATCTTTGCACTACGGCCAAAGATATTCATTTGTATCACCAATTGGTTATGTTCATCTCAACACCTGTTCATCTTTGCACTACTGGCCAAAGATATTCAATAACATGTCATCTTTGCACTACGGGCCAAAGATATTCATTAACAGACCATCTTTGCTCTACAGGCCAAAGATATTCATCTACAATTCATCTTTGCACTACAGGCCAAAGATATTCCTCAACAATTCATATTTGCACTACAGGCCAAATATATTAATATCTCAAAGAATATATAATCATTTCAGAATTTATATAAACAATAATTATAACCATGTTGATCATTTCACCTTTGCACTTAAGCTAAAGATATTCAATTATAAATTCAATGGTCATGATCATACCAGTCAACAATTCAACTTTGCACTACTGGCCAAAGAGAACCCATAGTCATGATCATACTAATAATCTACCCATCTTTACACTCAAGTCAAAGAGAAATATCATCATTAGGGTTATAAAAATGTTATATATGATAATAAAATCAATATAATCAACATATAAATTTAATCTCAAGAGTAATATTCATAAATCAACTATAATTTGGTTAGAAAAAGGAAACCAATTTTATCGTGAATAGTAACTCGTAAATAGTATCTCATGAATAGTAATTCGTGAATAGTACCTCGTGAATAGTAACTCATGAATAGTAACTCGTGAATAGTAACTCCTGAATAATAACTCATGAATAGTAACTCCGACAAAAAAAGGTAGAAATTTCACAATATAATACATACCAATATTTCGGTATAATGATATTAAAAGAATAATATTTCTTAAGCTTATAAATAATTTATTTTAATTGTTTACACTTTATTAAATAATGCATTTAATCATTCTAAAATGCCAAACTCATAAGATTTTATCACCAATAACTAAATCCCTCATCAAAAATCTGCATATACCTCATATAGGATTCTCAAGTCATAAAATTCTATTTTTCAATTTTCTTACTTCACAAAATATATTTAATTTATTTACTCATAACTAGACTATTTTCATGAAAAATACCAAATCAGTTCCAAAAATATTTTTTTTCTGGGATTCAGCATGATATAGTCCCATAGTGAACATATATTTTTCTCAGAATTTTTAAAAGTCATTTACTATTTTTTATATGGCCAAAACAGCCGAATATTTAGACATTTATCAAAAATTATATTTTTGTCCAAAAATTCTGAAATTTACAGAGTATACTTCTATCATATACATGTACTCCCAATAAAAATTTCATCAATTTTGGAGTTAACCACAAGGAATTATAAGAAGTTACTTTTAAAATAGTCTTTTCTCATAAAATTCATAACTCTTAATCTATACATCCAAAAATCACCATTTTTGGACACAATCAAGAAAACTCATCAAAATATCATTTTAAATTTTTTCAGGATTTTTGAAGGTCAGCAAAATTACGAAACTGAAAAACATAACAACCCTTAAAATCTCTTACTATCCCTTACCTCAAAAGTGCAGTATTTCTGACTGGAATGCAAAGCCGAAGGAAACTTGCACTGAATAGCAACTCTCACAGTATCTAACTCACACAATATACTTCATAATATAGAGAGAGAAAGACAAAAAGCTTATGTTTCTGGTGTGTTTTTTAATTCTAACTTAGCCCTCTATTTATAGGAAAATGTTAGCACACCGAAGCAGACTTAACCTGCAACCTGATGGCTTTACCTGCTACTATTCTCACCCACCACATTTGAATAAAAATCTCAGCACATTTCTTCACCAACCAAGAGTGGGGCCCACCAATTCTAGAATTTTCTACCAAAATGATTAACTCCGAAAATTCAATAATTTCTGAACCAGTCATCTCGTAAAATTCATAACAAATCATACATTCATTTTTAACGGTTCAAAATTTGCGGACATATACTCAACTTATATATGTATAACATATCCAAATATTACCACGATCCAACGGTCGGATTAAAAATTATAACCCTCGCAAAATATCTCAAAAACCCTAATTTGATTTTCAATACCTCCGTTCCGACAAAAATACAGATAAAACATCTCAACATTAACTCCTTCATTTTTAACCACAAAAATATGTCCCTCATTTATATCCACATAAAATAAATATTTCCTTATCATATGAATCAATAATTAATTATTCACAGATAATATTACAGAATCACATTTATGACAACTAGGCCGTACCCAGGAAAGAGGGGGCTTTCCGATAAGGATTTCTCCTTACTGGCGCGCAATTAGATGACCAAACCTCTCCTTAGACAGAACTTTCTAGACATTGTCAATAATGCTATCTAATAATATTATTCTAAATAATATGAATTATTGATCTGATAATGGAGATGATCTGCAGTGACAATTATTGAGCAACAATAATATAAAATATCAACGCAGCAATTATTGAATCAATAAAATAAAATATTGAACAGTAATTATTGTAACAATTATTGAGTAGTGTCTTCTTATGTAAGGATCAATAATTCAAAAATACTGTGTAATACCGTGTGCTACTGTGCAATAACGCGTATTACTGTATTTTAACCACCGGGTATTCCAACAGTGTTAACGGTAACAACTACGCCGTTATTTATAAAAACTCAAATTTGTCATTTTCTTCACCCGACAGTTATTCTGTTATGGGGCCCATAAATGGCTGCGCCGTCGTACGAATATTTCTCGATAGAAAGAATATTCTACGACCAAACGAATATTCCCCGACAACAATGAATATTTTATAACCACTTGTGTATTTTGAAAAAAAAATTCATATATCACCCTTAACTTTAACATTTTATCAATTTAACCATTTACTGAATAGTAATTATAAGAAAAATTGAATACTTTTATTTCATAAAATTTGGGGGCTTACAATCTCCCCTCCTTATGAAATTTCGTCCCCGAAATTTACGTACCTGGAATTTCGAAGAGTTGAGAATACCTTGCTTCCATTTCAGATTCTATCTCTCAGATCATCATGATTTCTCCATTGCTCATCTCCCATGATAACTTCATTTGGGTTCCTCATTTGTTGGGAAGTCATGACAACCGCCATCCCTCAAACTACTCGGCTTTGACTTGTCTGGAGCAACATTTGGCGTCATCATTACCGTTGGAATATACCTTTCTATCGGACATATTCCTCCCTCAACTGCCTCTTCGTACTCCTCATTCATGATCTGAATCATCAATCTTCGATCCATATCGAATTCAGGTTGACCGCTATGTACAGGGTAATTCAAAACTCGATGTTGGGTTCTCCCATTTGCTTTCCAAAAAGAGAAATTCATATCATCTATTTTAGCCTTCTTAGATCGAACATCTCTTTCCACAATATCCACGTGTCGTGTGGCTTTTGCCCATGCATCACTTATTCTTACTCGTTCAGTTTTTTCTTCTTTCAGCTCAGATTCCATTTTTATCATCTTATACTCTGCCAAAGAATGCTTCTGTTCAAGCATCACATATCGAGTAACACAAGCTTGAATTGTTGCATCCTTTTATTCCACGACCGTCTGTCGTTCTTCTGCCTGCTCTTCTAACTCATGAATACGATTTTGAAATTCTACATTTTGATCATATAATACCTCTAATAAACTCTCCTCAGGTACTTCTTCTTCCTCTTCTTCCTCAGTCTCAGCTATTACCTCTGTGACTATCTTGGGTGCAACTATCAATTCTTCCCTCACCACATGGATATCTCAAATTCCTTCTTCGTCTGACATCACATTATCATGGTTAGCGATTAGAGGTATCCCCACAGTCTCATTCACTCCATTGTTAGCATTCTCAGCTGTCATTCTCAAATACTGCCATAAAACAAGGGTTAATTAAACAAATTAACATATCACATAATATCTCAATATTATGACTGACCAACAAATAAGCTTAGGTAGGACACACTAGCGAAGGATTTACTCATCTCTCCCCTCCTAGTTATATTCCCCGATATCCGTCAGAGATCATATCCCTAAGCTCTGATACCAACTGTGACAACCCCAAAATAGGTCCATTCCATCCAACCTATTCTGAGTCGCCAAATACATGGTACAGAAAACAACTACAACTTTATTACAACAATTGTCGTGCAAAATACAACAACATATATGCTGTGAGTTTGGATACAAATATATACCAAATGTGACTCATATCCCAACCGTGGACAGCACCTCACAATGACACCTTACATAAAGGTATAGTCAAAAACTGTTTTAGAAATTAGAATATTTGGGAAGTGCTCAAGGAAACCCTTGTACATGGGAGGCCATGCGTCTAGGTTATGATAGATATCATATGGCCACAGAATTATCCTTGGTTGACCCAATAGACCCCAAAGAAAAACGAGAAGATTACTATCATATTCTTCCTAATGGTGAGTCTTCTCTTGACATATCATTATCTCTACTATCTCTAATTGAGAATTATACTTCAAACAAACACCAAGATTATATAGGTAGTGCTCGTATATATACTCAGCAAGTGGATGAGCACATCTTTGTCTTATGATGACACGAGATTGTATATCATTAGACATCTTGTATAATAGTGGCAAACCACCCTTCCAACGTTGGGTACACCTTACCCTATTGGATTCACCAAATAAAACTACTAAATGAACTTTTCTATACTGCTTCGGGAGAACATCCACAGCTAGAGACCACCGTTCTATTTCCCCGTTACCCTCGCTCGACCCAGCTACACTCTTATTACCTGAAAGGAATTGTGAAGCAAAAGGGTGAGCACAACTAGCTCAGTAAAGAATATCATGACTAAAGATAATTAAATTATCAATAGCCTTCATCAATAATAAATCAGAGATTTAGAACATATGGTAAATGATAAAAATTTCAACCATAGTTGCAGCGGAACGGGCAATTCATTAGAAAAGTCAAATAGACTATAAAGTCTATTATCTTCTCCATGTTAAAAATCTACCAACAATGTTTTATCCCTGTAACATCAAACAACAATTCTGGTCCACAATCATATGAATAACTCATAATCATAACTGTAGTTCTAAATTCCTCTTCTCATCCAGGACGAAGATAATTTTAATCACCTGAAACATCAAAGATCATGGTTACACCAAATCACATTTCCTGTTCGTAATTATACTAATAACTTTATCTTTGCACTACGGCCAAAGATATTCATTTGTATCACCAATTGGTTATGTTCATCTCAACACCTGTTCATCTTTGCACTACTGGCCAAAGATATTCAATAACATGTCATCTTTGCACTACGGGCCAAAGATATTTATTAACAGACCATCTTTGCTCTACAGGCCAAAGATATTCATCTACAATTCATCTTTGCACTACAGGCCAAAGATATTCCTCAACAATTCATATTTGCACTACAGGCCAAATATATTAATATCTCAAAGAATATATAATCATTTCAGAATTTATATAAACAATAATTATAACCATGTTGATCATTTCACCTTTGCACTTAAGCTAAAGATATTCAATTATAAATTCAATGGTCATGATCATACCAGTCAACAATTCAACTTTGCACTACTGGCCAAAGAGAACCCATAGTCATGATCATACTAATAATCTACCCATCTTTACACTCAAGTCAAAGAGAAATATCATCATTAGGGTTATAAAAATGTTATATATGATAATAAAATCAATATAATCAACATATAAATTTAATCTCAAGAGTAATATTCATAAATCAACTATAATTTGGTTAGAAAAAGGAAACCAATTTTATCGTGAATAGTAACTCGTGAATAGTACCTCGTGAATAGTACCTCGTGAATAGTAACTCGTGAATAGTAACTCATGAATAGTAACTCGTGAATAGTAACTCATGAATAGTAATCCCGACACAAAAAGGTATAAATTCCACAATATAATACATACCAATATTTCGGTATAATGATAATGAAAGAATAATATTTTTTAAGCTTATAAACAATTTATTTTAATTATTTACACTTTATTAAATAATGCATTTAATCATTCTAAAATGCCAAACTCATAAGATTTTATCATCAATAACCAAATCCCTCATCAAAAATCTGCATATACCTAACTCATGAATAATAACTCGTGAATAGTAACACATGAGTAGTAACCCCGACATGAAAAGATAAGAAATATAGGATTCTCAAGTCATAAAATCCTATTTTCTAATTTTCTTACTTCACAAAACATATTTAATTCATTTACTCATAACTAGACTATTTTCATGAAAAATACCAAATCAGTTTCAAAAATATTTCTTTTCTGAGATTTAGTATGATATAGTCCCATAGTGAACATATATTTTTCTCATAATTTTTAAAAGTCATTTACTATTTTTCATATAGCCAAAACAACCGAATATTTAGACATTTATCAAAAATTGTACTTTTGTCCAAAAATACTGAAATTTATAGAGTATACTTCTATCATATACATGTACTCCCAATAAAAATTTCATCAATTTTGGAGTTAACCACAAGGAATTATAAGCGGTTACTTTTAAAATAGTCTTTTCTCATAAAATTCATAACTCTTAATCTATACATCCAAAAATTACCATTTTTGGACACAATCAAGAAAACTCATCAAAATATCATTTCAAATTTTTTCAGGATTTTTGAAGGTCAGAAAAATTACAAAACTAAAAAACATAACAACCCTTAAAATCCCTTACTATCCCTTACCTCAAAAGTGCAGTATTTCTGACTGGAATGCAAAGCCGAAGGAAACTTGCACTGAATAATAACTCTCACAGTATCTAAATACTCACACAATATGCTTCATAATATAGAGAGAGAAAGAGAGAAAGTTTATGTTTCTGGTGTGTTTTTCAATTCTAACTTAGCCCTCTATTTATAGGAAAATGTTAGCACACCGAAGCAGACTTAACCTGCAACCTGATGGCTTTACCTGCTACTATTCTCACCCACCACATTTGAATAAAAATCTCAGCACATTTCTTCACCAACCAAGAGTGGGGCCCACCAATTCTAAAATTTTTCACCAAAATGATTAACTCCGAAAATTCAATAATTTCTGAACCAGTCATCTCGTAAAATTCATAACAAATCATACATTCATTTTTAACGGTTCAAAATTTGTGGACATATACTCAACTTATATATGTATAACATATCCAAATATTACCACGATCCAACGGTCGGATTAAAAATTATAAACCTCGCAAAATATCTCAAAAACCCTAATTTGATTTTCAATACCTCCGTTCCGAAAAAAATACAGATAAAACACCTCAACATTAACTCCTTCATTTTTAACCACAAAAATATGTCCCTCATTTATATCCACATAAAATAAATATTTCCTTATCATATGAATCAATAATTAATTATTCACAAATAATATTACAGAATCACATTTATGACAACTAGGCCGTACCCAGGAAAGAGGGGGCTTTCCGATAAGGATTTCTCCTTACTGGCGCGCAATTAGATGACCAAACCTCTCCTTAGACAGAACTTTCTAGACATTGTCACTAATGCTATCTAATAATATTATTCTAAATAATATGAATTATTGATCTGATAATGGAGATGATGTGCAGTGACAATTATTGAGCAACAATAATATAAAATATCAACGCAGCAATTATTGAATCAATAAAATAAAATATTGAACAGTAATTGTTGTAACAATTATTGAGTAGTGTCTTCTTATGTAAGGATCAATAATTTAAAAATACTGTGCAATACCGTGTGCTACTGTGCAATAACGCGTATTACTGTATTTTAACCAACGGGTATTCCAACAGTGTTAACAGTAACAACTACGCCGTTATTTCTAAAAACTCAAATTTGTCGTTTTCTTCACCCGACAGTTATTCTGTTATGGGGCCCACAAATGGCTGCGCCGTCGTACGAATATTTCTCGACAGAAAGAATATTCTACGACCAAACGAATATTCCCCGACAACAATGAATATTTTATAACCACTTGTGTATTTTGAAAAAGAAATTCATATATCACCCTTAACTTTAACATTTAATCAATTTAACCATTTACTGAATAGTAATTATAAGAAAAATTGAATACTTTTATTTCATAAAATTCGGGGTCTTACAGAAAATATTATTTCAAGCGAATATTGAACAAAAATAATATCCCTTACGAATACGAAAGAAATAATACCCCTTACCTTAGTAGGAGATTGGATACTGCAATAGTGTAGTAACAGAATACTCTTCTTATTTCTCTCTTATTCTCTCTATACTTTCTCTCTCTATAGCTTGAATGAATTGGTAAAAAATAATGATGAAATGAGCTTCAATTTATAGGCTTGACAGAGTAAGGGTAAAATAGTCTTTTTGCCATAATTTATGACATCATCGCTGACATCATCGATCAAATTACATCACTGCTTACCTCATCGTTCGATAACATCATCGCTTACATCATCGTCCGATGACATCATCGCTTACATCATAGAAATTCAAATTCAATTTGTTCTCTTCCACTTCCTTTTACTTTTATACCATGAATTTACTATAATAATGTTACCATTCAAATTATAAAAAAACGTACTATTATATAATTACATCATATTACTATAATATAATATTATAATAATATATTTAAATGAATTATTTTATCAGAAAAGATAAAATATCAACTTTCAACAAATGTCAAATGCTAAAAATTTCTCAATTTAACTCCACATTGAATAAAAATTTTCTTATCATATAAATCAATAAATAATTATTCACAAATAATATTACAGAATCACAATAATGACAATCAGGCCGCTCCCAAGAAAGAGGGGGCTTTCCGATAAGGATTTCTCCTTATTGGCGCGTAATTAGGTGATTAAACCTCTCCTTGACAGAACTTTCTAGACATTGCCAATAATGCTATCTAATAATATTATTCAAATAATATGAAATATTGATCTGATAATGGGAAATACTGTGCAGTGACAATTATTGAAACAATAATAATATAAAATATCAATGCAGCGATTATTGAACCAATAAAGTAAAATATTGAACAGTAATTACTGTAACAATTATTAAGTAGTGTCTTCTTACGTAAGAATCAATAATTAAAAAATACTGTGCAAAACTGCGTGCTACTGTGCAACAACGCGTATTACTGTATTTTAACCACCAGGTATTCCAACAGTTAATGGTAAAACTTTTGCCGTTATTTATAAAAAGATATTTTTGTCATTTTCTCAATCTAACAATAATTTTGTTGTGGGGTCCACCAATGATTGTGCAGTCGTACGAATATTCCCTGTTAAAACGAATATTCTCCGACCAATCGAATATTATATAACAACTTGCATACTTTATAAAATTTATAAATATTACCCACAACTATAACATTATACCAAATTCACTCCATAATATTTAAAAATAATATTTATAGAAAATTCATCTTTATTCATAAAAGTTGGGGTCTTACAACGTCCCCTTCTTATGAAATTTTGCCCTCGAAATTAGGGTACATACCTAGTATGTCGAAGAGGTAAGGATACCTTCATTTCATTTCAGATTCTAACTCCCAGGTCATTTCCTCAACATCGTGGTTTCTCCACAAAACTTTGACTTGAGGTATAACCTTGGAGCATAAAATATGCTCCTTCTTATCCAAGATTTTAACAAGAACCTCTTCATACGTTAAATCTTCCGCTATTTCGTCCGGTTCTAACTCAATAATGTGGTCTTTCACATATTTACGTAACATAGATATGTGAAAAACGTTATGAACACGAGACATACTTGGTGGTAAGGCGAGTCTATAGGCCACAGTTCCTACTCGTTCGAAGATTAAAAATGGGACAATGAATCGAGGATTGAGCTTTCCTCTCTTTCCAAATCTCGTAACTCCTTTCCATGGAGCAACACGTAACAACACGTGTTCTCCAATATTGAATTTTACGTCCTTTCTATGAAGATCAGCATAACTCTTTTGTCGATCTTGTGAGGTTTTTATACGTTGTCGGATCATTTAAATCTTTTTCGTAGTCATACGTACCAACTCCGGTCCCAATAATATTTCTTCACCCGCCTCATCCCAGCATACTAGAGAGCGACACTTTCTTCCATACAACGCCTCGAATGGAACCATGCCAATACTTGCTTGATAACTGTTGTTGTAAGAAAACTCCACCAATGGTAAGAACCTGTCCCAACTTCCCTTGAAATCAAGGACACAGAGTCTTAATAGATCTTCAAGAGTTTGAATAGTCCTCTCTGACTGCCCATTCATTTGAGGATGATATGCCGAGCTAAATCATAAATTCGTGCCCATAGCTTTTTGCAAACTAACCCAAAATCGTGAAGTGAATCTTGGGTCTCGACCAGAAACTATGGATACTAGCATACCATGCAATCTTACAATCTCGTTTATGTACATACGAGCAAGACATTCAAGTGTATAAGTTTCTCGTATAGGTAAGAAATGTACCGACTTGGTCGATCTATCAACAATGACCCAAATCGCATCTATGCCTTGAGAAACCTTGGGAAGACCGGTAACGAAATTCATGGTAATATGCTCCCACTTCCATTCTAGAATTTCAAGTGGTTGCAATGGACCTTTTAGTACTTGATGCTCCGTCTTGACTCGTTGACAAGTTAGACACCTTGAGATAAACTCCGTGATCTCTCTCTTCATATTACTCCACCAAAATGTATGTCAAAGATCATGATACATTTTGGTACTCCAAGGATGGATTGCAAACGGTGTGTTGTGCACCTCTATCATGATTTTGTACTTTAAATTAGGGTCGTTAGGAACACAAAGTCTGGAATTGACTCGAAGTATTCCTTCTTTCATCGATTCTTACTTCTGGCATAGCACCTTCTGGCACTTTCTTCCTCATACGCATCAGCTCCAGGTTTGTAGTTTGAGCAGCTTTAACTTTATCGATTAAAGTCGGTTCTACTCGTATGTTCGCTATCATCACATGGGTCCCTGGAGTCTTTAACTCTATCTCCATCCTTTGTAAGTCATATAAAATGGGCCTTTGCGTTGACATTATCACACTCGTACCCGCATATGATCTTCTACTCAATGCGTCAGCTACTACGTTCACTTTACCAAGATGGTATTGAATGGTATGATCAGAATCTTTCAACAGTTCAAGCCAACGTCATTGTCGCATGTTGACTTCCTTTTGGGTGAAGAAATATTTGAGGCTTTTATAATCCGTAAAGATCTCCACTTTCTCCCCATACAAGTAATGCCTCTAAATTTTAAGTACGAAGACAACAGCTGCCAACTCTAGATCATGAGTAGGATAATTCCTCTCATATTCTTTGAGTTACCGAGAGGCATAGGTTATGACTTTCCCATGTTGCATGAGAACACATCCTAACCCTTTACCCGAAGCATCACTGTAGATGACAAATCCTTCCGAGCCAGATGGTATTGTCAGAACAGGTGCTAAAATGAGTCTCCTCTTAAGTTCTTGAAAACTCTTCTCACATTCCACGCTCCAACCGAATTTTGTATCTTTCCGAATCAGCTGAGTTAATGGAGTAGCGATTTGAGAAAATCCTTCTACGAATCTCTGATAATAACCAGCTAAGCCGAGAAAGCTACGTACTTCGGTCACTGATTTAGGTTGCTCCCATCTTTGAATAGCTTCAATCATTGTCGGGTCAATAGATATTACATGACTTGATACTACGTGCCCAAGAAATGCTACTTTCTCAAGCCAGAACTCGCATTTCTTCAACTTGGCATTCACTTATTTTCACGAAGCTTTTGGAGTATCAGCCTCAAATGTTGCTCATGATCTTCACGGCTTTTGGAATATATAAGAATGTCATCAATAAAGACAACCACAAAATGATCCAAATATTCCTTGAATACTAAGTTCATCATATCCATGAAGGCAGTGGGAGCATTAGTTAATCCAAAAGACATGACTAGAAATTCATAATGTCCGTACCGAGTTCTGAAAGCCGTCTTTGGAATGTCATCAGTTCTAACCTTTAACTGATGATATCCGGAACGAAGATCGATCTTTGAAAAGAATTTGGCGCCTTGCAACTGGTCAAACAGGTCATCAATACGTGGTAACGGATATCTATTTTTGACAGTGACATGATTCAACTCCCGGTAATCAATACAAATTCGCATACTCCCATATTTCTTCTTCACGAATAGAACAGGAGCACCCCAAAGAGACGTACTAGGACGAATGAAACCGATGTCTAACAACTCCTGCAGTTGGGTCTTTAACTTTTAAAGTTCAATAGGAGTCATTCGATATGGGGCTTTAGAAATGAGTTTTGTACCGAGTTCAAGGTCGATACAAAATTCAATTTCACACTCTGGGGTAGGCCAGGAAGTTCTTCAGGAAATACGTCAGGAAATTTATTAACAATAGAAATATCATTCAAAACAGACGTATTTTTATTTAAATCCGTGACATGAGCTAAGAAAGCTTGACATCCGTTTTTCAATAAACGAATAGCTTTATGGGTTGAAATGACAGTGATTAATTTTAATGGTTTGGTTTCTTGAATTCGCATAATAGGTTGGTTAGGAATATAAAAGCTAACAACCTTATGAAAACAATCAATTTTTGCATGATGAGTAGTTAACCAATTAATCCCTAAAATTACGTCAAATGCAAGTATTTTCAATGAAATAAGATCGACATGTAATGTGAGGGTACCGATTTGAACCAAACAATACTTATAAACAGTGGATGTAATGAAGGTTTCTCCCAACGGAGTTTCAACAGATAAGTCAAAGTCTAATTTCTCCGGAGTCAAATTTAAACGTTGAGCGCAAGTAGGAGAAATAAAAGAATGGGTAGAACCGGTATCAATTAAGGTATAGACTTCGCTAGAGTTTATGATAAGCTTACCCGTGATGATCTCGTTCGGGTTCCTTGCTTTCTGAGAGGTCACGACAAACGCTCTCCCTTGAACTACTGATTTTGACTTTTCTGGGACGACCTTTGGTGCCTCCATCCCAGCTGGACTTTTCTTCAGGCACGATAAAATTGGGCTAGGTGACCTTCTCTTCCAAAATTATAACACGCTTTGGACTGCATCGCGTAGTTTGGACTGATGTGTCCCTCCCCTCCGCATTTGAAGCATATGATAGGTGGTCGTTTTCCTTCCTTAACAATAGGTGCTGGTGCTGACATCTTTCCATCAGTGTTGAATCTCCTCTTCTTGAAATGTCCATTCTTATTGTCTTGGCCATGATTACCATCGAAGTGGTTACCATTTCTGGCAGGTTAATTCCCTCCACGTTTGTTGTCACCGCTTCGATGACTGCTACCACTGGTATTATCATTTTGTCGGCTGCTTTCTCTTGGTTGGGTTGACTCGTTATCGCACTCCAATAACTGAGCCCTATTTATAACATCTTAATACAAACATAGTTTGTGAGAAATTAAGTATTGGCGTATCTCAGGTTTCAAACCTCTTAGAAACATCCATGTCATTCTCTCTTCGTTATCAACTAAGTAAGACACAAACTAGGACAACTCATCAAACTTGGCTTCGTACTGCGACACGGTTATATTGTTCTGCTCCAACTTGATGAACTCTACCTCTTTCATGTGATGAATACTTTCGAGAAAGTACTTATTGTTAAATTGTTCTTGGAACTTCTCCCAAGACATCTTCAGTGCGGCAGGTTGAGTACGCTTTACAGATTCCTACCAGTAATCGGCTTCTGCCCGCAACATGAAGGTGGCAAAGGGGACCTTTTGCTCCTCGAAGCATTCCAAGATATCAAATATCTTGTTGATCTGCTTTATCCACGTCTCCGCTTTAAGTGGTTTTGGCTCTCCAAAAAATTCTGGTGGTCCAAGCTCCTTGAACTGTTTAGCGGTGACCGTCCGAGAGTTTTTAGTGTTTCCACCTATATTTTGGACAGGAGTCGCTCTCGCCTGATGTTGAATGAATTGCATAAAGCCTCGGAACATTCCATCATTCATCATTTGATCGTTCTTGTTTAACTGAGGATTATTGTCTTCCTGTTGCACATTATCATGGGTATTGATCTGTGGTGACTCAACGGTCTCCTGTGCTCCATTTCTATTCTCAATATTCTCGGATGTCATTTTTAAATACTGCCACAAAATAAGGATTAATTGACATGCAACATTTTATCCCTATACTCTGACCGACCAATTAAATACCAAATAAACTTAGGTAAGTCATATTAGCGAAGGAATTTCTCGTCTATCCCCTCCTAGTTCTTGTCTCACATCTCAGCCAGAGATCATATCCCTAAGCTTTGATACCAACTATGACGCCCCCAAAATAGGTATATATCACCCATTCTGAGTCACCAAATACATGATACAGAATACAAATACAAACTTAAATATACAACATGAGCTGTGAGTTTCAATACAAATATTATCGTCTAGACAGTATTAAAACTCAAAATAAGTCCTCAATACATTTATTATCACACTATTTCATAGAATAGTGAGGACTACTAATGCTATCATCTGGACCATCACTCCGTTCCCCGACTAGTCCCTATTACGTTCTCATTTCCTAAAGAGAACAATGAAAGCAAAAGGGTGAGCTCAACTAGCCCAGTAAGAAATATTATGACTAAGATAATACAGAATAATTTATCGTTAGCCTTCAACAGTGTTAAACTGATAAAATATAACAAACATCAAGTTTAACTGCAGCGGAACAAGCAATCCATTAGAAGAGTCAAGTAGAGAATAAAATCTACTATCTTCTATGATTTAAAAGGTTTTTCATCACTTTTATCGCTGAGACTCAGCTTAATAAATAATCCACATCATCCCTGCACTACGGCCAAGGATATTCATTAGTATCACGACCACAAATTATCCATGCACTACGGGCCAAGGATATTCGTGTTTTCATCAATGGTTTTGATCATGCCAACAACTGTCCACCAATGCACTACGGGCCAATGAGGACTTTTACCACATTATTTGTAACATTACGGCCATGATTATACCGAATAATCCCTGGTCATAATCATACCTAGTCCATCTATGCACTACAGGCCACAGATGACTTTCTACGGAATATAAACATGAGGATGATGACAATGATATAAGAATTCAATAAAACAAGTTCAAGGATAAATTTTTAAAGATTTATAATTTAATTTATCCAGAAATCAATAACGTCCAAATTGTCAACATGATACTGCATTGTGGAGTAAAATTTAAGAATAATATTGTACCAAAAATAATTTAAACCGAAAATAAATCAATTTTTATCATGAATAGTACCCCAGTGAATAGTACTCGAGTGAATAGTATCCCGTGAATAGTACTTCGGGAATAGTAACCCCGTGAATAGTATCTCGGCATAAAAAAGTTAAAATTTATCAAGAATGCTCAGAATAATATTTTCATGAAAAGATATTGGATGAAGCGCAAATAACAAGGATATTCTACTAATTTCATGGAGTATAGAAGCCAAAATTTTAATAAACGAGTATAGAATTCGAAATCTGAAACGAAATAATATTACTTACATACTACAGAGTATGGAAGAAAATATTATTTCAAGCGAATATTGAACAAAAATAACATCCCTTACGAATACAAAAGAAATAATACCCCTTACCTTAGTAGGAGATTGGATACTGCAATAGTGTAGTAACAGAATACCCTTCTTCTTTCTCTCTTATTCTCTCTATACTTTCTCTCTCTATAGCTTGAATGAATTGGTAAAAAATAATGAAGAAATGAGCTTCTATTTATAGGTTTAGCAGAGTAAGGGTAAAATAGTCTTTTCGTCATAATTTATGACATCATCGATCAAATTATATCACTGCTTACCTCATCGTACGATGACATCATCACTTACATCATCGTCCGATGACATCATCGCTTACATCATAGGAATTTAAATTCAATTTGTTCTCTTCTACCTCCTTTTACTTTTATACCATGAATTTACTATAATAATGTTATCATTCAAATTATAAAAAAAACGTACTATTATATAATTACATCATACTACTATAATGTAATATTATAATAATATATTTGAATGAATTATTTTATCGGAAAAGATAAAATACCAACTTTAAACAAATGTCACATGCTAAAAATTTCTCAATTTAACTCCACATTGAATAAATATTTTCTTATCATATAAATCAATAAATAATTATTCACAAATAATATTCCAAAATCACAATAATGACAACCAGTCCGCTCCCAGGAAAGAGGGGGCTTTCCGATAAGGATTTCTTTTTATTGGCGCGCAATTAGGTTACTAAACCTCTCCTTGACAGAATTTTCTAGACATTGCCAATAATGATATCTAATAATATTATTCAAATAATATGAATTATTGATCTGATAATGGAAAATACTGTGCAGTGACAATTATTAAAATAACAATAATATAAAATATCAACGCATTAATTATTGAACCAATAAAGTAAAATATTGAACAGTAATTACTGTAATAATTATTAAGTAGTGCCTTCTTACGTAAGAATCAATTATTCAAAAATACTGTGCAAAACCGAGTGCTACTGTGCAACAACGCATATTACTGTATTTTAAGCACCAGGTATTCCAACAGTTAACGGTAAAACTTTCGTCGTTATTTATTAAAAGATATTTTTGTCGTTTTCTTAATTCGACAATAATTTCATTGTGGGGTCCACCTATGATTGTGCCGTCGTACGAATAATTCTTGTTAAAACGAATATTCCCCGACCAATCGAATATTATATAACAACTTGCGTACTTTGCAAAATTTATAAATATTACCCACAACTATAACATTATATCAAATTCACTCCATAATATTTAAAAATAATATTTATAGAAAATTCATCTTTATTAATAAAAGTTGGGGTCTTACAATAAGGTTGGTTCTTTATATCTTCGGTAATGATAAGGGAAATTGTTTGTTTAACTTAGGAGTGAACAAGAGGAGTGAGGTGGCGATATTAGGAGCCAAAGATATTTGTTCGGCGTATGGAGTTCGGGTGTGATAGTTCGTCTTAGGCAGATATAGATCTTCGGTTGGTATAAATTTGTATACTCTCTTATTTTAAGTGCCTTATAAATAAGAGACTGGGGGACAATGTTGGGGTGTGATTATTTGAACAGGGGGAGAGTCCTCATTAAAGTAAGATTGTGTTTCCTTATTTAGTGGGATAAGAAGGTTTAATTTGGGAAGGAATCTATCAACCATTAATTGTAGTTATAAGGTGATTCTACAAAGGACTTCTACTCCTGATTGGAATCAGGTGGACATGACAGTTATAAATACATCAATAAGCAATGATTTAGATAGGACAAGAACACAAGAGCATATGACACAAATAAACACTTTGTACTCTCCATATTATTATAGTGGTTTCTTTCTCTCTCCGTGATTTTTTCCCAATTGGATTTGTCGACGTCAGAATTTTTAAGGAAGGAAAACGACCACCTATCATATGTTTCAAATGCGGAGGGGAGGGGCACATCAGTCTAAACTGCGTGATGTCGTCTAAAGCATGTTATAATTGTGGAAAAGAAGGTCATTTAGCTCGATTTTATCGTTTACCAAAAACAAGTTCAGCCAGGATGGAAGCACCAAAGGTCGTCCCAAAAAAGTCAAAACCGGTAGTTCAAGGGAGAGCGTTTGTTGTGACCTCCCAGAAAGCAAGGAACCCGAATGAGGTCATCACGGGTAAGCTTATCATAAACTCTAACGAAGTCTATACTTTATTTGATACTGGTTCTACCCATTCTTTTATTTCTCCTACTTGCGCTCATCGATTAAATTTGACTCCGGAGAAATTAGACTTTGACTTATCTGTTGAAACTCCATTGGGAGAAACCTTCATTACATCCACGGTTTATAAGTCTTGTTTGGTTCAAGTTGGTACCCACACATTACCTGTCGATCTGATTTCATTAAAAATACTTGCATTTGACGTGATTCTAGGGATTGATTGGTTAACTACTCATCATGCAAAAATTAATTATTTTCGTAAGGTTGTTAGCTTTCATATTCCTAATCGACCTATTATGCGGATTCAAGCAACCAAACCATTAAAATTAATCGCTGTCATCTCAAGCCATAAAGCTATTCATTTATTGAAAAACGGATGTCAAGCTTTCTTAGCTCATGGCACGGATCTAAACAAAAATACGTCAGTTTTGAATGATATTTCTATTGTTAATAAATTTCCTGACGTATTTCCTGAAGAACTTCCTGGCCTACCCCCAGAGCATGAAATTAAATTTTGTATCGACCTTGAACCCGGTACAAAACCCATTTCTAAAGCCCCATATCGAATGGCTCCTATTGAACTTTAGGAGTTAAAGATCCAACTGCAGGAATTGTTAGACATTGGCTTTATTCGTCCTAGTACTTCTCCTTGGGGTGCTCCTGTTCTATTCGTGAAGAAAAAAGATGGAAGTATGCGACTTTGTATTGATTATCGGAAGTTGAATCATGTTACCATCAAAAACAGGTACCCATTGCCACGTATTGATGACCTGTTTGACCAGTTGCAAGGAGCACAATTCTTTTCAAAGATCGATCTTCGTTCTGGATATCATCAGCTGAAGGTTAGAACTGAGGATATTCTAAAGACGGCTTTTAGAACTCAGTACGGGCATTATGAATTCCTAGTCATGTCCTTTGGATTGACTAATGCTCCTGCTGCCTTCATGGATATGATGAACCGGGTATTCAATGAATATTTGGATCACTTTGTGGTCGTCTTTATTGATGACAACTGAGAAAAAGTTTCCACATTGACCCAGTGATGTGATACTGCTAAACGGGTCGATGAAACCGAGATTCAATTAGGGTTCAGGGACTTGCTTATGCGGAGGGAAGGTGTTAGGCACCTCCCGACATTCGTGTTGCCACGGTGACCGCCACTTTTTAAGAAACTGTTATATGAATGTGTGTGTGTGTGTGTGTGTGTGTGTGGGTATATGTGCTGTTATTTAGAAGTAGTGCTATGCCTCGTTTGCACCTATATACAAAGGGTTTGAATTTATGTAAAAAATTCAGTTTTAACCATGATATAGCAATGATGTTTTAGAAAAGAGGTTTTTCAAACCCTTGTGCTCAATAGCAATTGAGGCTTTTCATACTTCCATTTTATTCCGTATTTGGTTGGATTAATTTTATTTTCCAGATGCGAGGCATCTGTAAGAAAATAATGTACAAAAAGGTACTGAACTCCTCGTGGGTATGAAAACCATCTGAGGAGGTCCAAACATCATAGATAAATTTATAAGCTGCTTATAGCTGAGAAGGTCCATCACGGGAACCGAATCTAGATTTAGTAGACTGAATCTGTGATCACATGATGCCTAGGCTCACATGATGCCATAATTGGTATAAACGCAGTAAGCAGGTATATATATAAAAGCTGAAAATATATATATACAGATATGATCACCAACCACGAAGCACCTCCATGGGGGATCAGAAATGTAAATAAAGCTGTAAAAGCTATCTACCGCCACAGAGGAAACTCCAGGCGGGACAAAATGTACAGAAAGCAGTAAAAACGGTCAACCACTACGAAGTAAACTCCAGGTGGGACGAAATATAAATAAATAAATAAATAAATATATATATATATATATATATATATATATATATATATATATATATATATATATATATATTAAAGCAGTAAACGTTCCAGATCAAATTCTAGGCTCATCGAACAGAGTTTGACACGCAGTTCATATATATAAATATATATATATACAAAATCAAGTAAACGCTCCAGACCGAAGTCTAAGCTCAATCGAGGCATAACTCGATAATATTAGTCCATATATATAAATATATATGTATATACAGACTAAAATAAAACCACGGACCGAAGTCCAGGAAAACACACGCAACACGACTCTCAACGTGAAGAACTGTGTGTTCACAGATGAAGAGAAAGGCTTTAAAGTGTGTGAGAAGGCTTACAGTGGGCTGCCAAAAAAGACTTCTATATCTTTAAAGTAGGTAAACACTAGCTTCCACATGTACAGAAATAGCTATATGTGAGCTCACAAGTGTTTAAAATGAAAAAGCACTCAGTATAGGGTGAGTACAGAGCAAATTGGGCAGAGCTTCCTCGTCGTCTCCTCTCTTAAAATGGCCACCCCAAGCCCTCTATTTATAGAGGGTGGACCCACAGGTGTACCTACGGCTGGGCTACAGGTGTACCAGAAGTTTCCTGGGGTGCCCCGGGCTTCTCGGGTCCTGCCGTCTCGAAGTATGTGCACGCATGCAACGTGATGTTCGCTCGAACTTTTAGAATTGCAATCCGGGCATCCGACTGAGTTATATAGGACCTATTTCAGACCGCCGTTGTTGAGAGTTACGCAATGACATGGGATTAGAGGTTGTACGAAGTTATGAAGATGGGACGATGCCCTCCGGTCTTCAGCTTCAAATTATATCTGTTATCCTGCGCAATAGTCACTTGGGATTAGTTTTCCTTGGCTTTTGTGGGACATTGTGTATGCATCAAAGCGTTGAGATGGTAAGGTGTGGTGTCATGGTGGTGAGATGACGACTTTTTCCCTCACCGGGGTTATCGCCGGTTGGGCTGATAAAGCAGACGTTGCTCAGAGTTATCACTGAGATTGGACTACTGCAAGTGTTGAAGGTCCTCAGTGTCATCTATGAGGTGTGCCTGTCCTCCCGGTGTTATCTCCGGGTTGGTACAGAGTATCTCGTTGTGAGCACCGAGATTGAAGCTGATTGCATTTAAAATAAGCATTTCCAGGGTTATCGTCAGAACTGCATTCCTTGGGGTTATCGCCAAGGCTGGTAGCTACTCCCATGGTTGGGACTGAGACTGGAACATCTCGGGGTTGTCTTTGGGATGAATCGGTCTTCTTCGGTATGTGTTTTGGTATTAAAATTGCAGGCCTCGATGTCATAGCTGAGTTTGGAACTGTTACTCCTGGTGTGTGTTTCAGGGTAGAGGCTGTTACTCCCAGTGTGTGTTCTGGGGTTGAAACTAAACTTTCGATAGTATCCGAACTGAATGTGAACTGTCTTCCAGGGTTATCTCTGAAAGACGAATCTGCCTTCCTGCAATGTCAGTAATAGGTGTGTAGAAAATTTTGGGTGTCTACAGATGCCCCTCTTTATCATATTCATGCAATGCAATGGCATGGATAGGATAAAGAATCCTAGACACTTGAAATATAACATGAAGCAACTGGGTGATGCATGTGTATAGGGTTGTTGCCCAACATTCTGAGGATGATTGCTATCTCTCTATATCTTTTACTAGGGATTTGGCAATGATGACCAGATTGGATGTGTGATCCAAATCTTTAAGGATGTTGACGTTAGGGTTATCACCACAGTCCTTAATCCTTGATACAGACTTGATTCCGAAGAAGTGCCTCTTATGTGTAAGAGATCTATGGGGATAAAGCTTTGTCTGTTTGAGGATGTGTATAACATATTCCGCCATCAATCCTTCTTGATGACGTTGACCTTTTCTGGTTTGTATCGCCAGAGTACTTCAATGTCCTGTTGGTTTTACTGCCAACAGCAAATGTTGTCAGGGCTGCCCGACCTTCGTTGACGTATGAACCAACGGTTTACCACGCATTGTAACCCCCACCAAGGATACATTTGATCCTCTGTTGACGTGTAGATCAACGGATGAACTCCCTGCTAGGGATAAATGCCAAGGCTGCTTGGACTTTATTGATGTGTGTATCAACTGATAAAATCATCGGATGGTTTCTAATACGACGTTGGGTTTGCTTGTCAATTGCTGAACTGATGTCAAGGTTGCTTGACCTTCACTAACATGTGTATCAATGGCAAACATGCATTGTAGCCCCCGCCGGGGAGACGTGTTGGATCATCGTTGATGTGTATGTCAACAGAACATACGTTGTAACCCCCACCGGGGAGACGTGTTGGATCATCGTTGATGTGTGTGTCAACAGAACATACGTTGTAACCCCCACCGGGGAGACGATGGGGAATATGAGTACCCGAGTATGAAATCCTCGAATAGCTCTCGATGCTTCGATGGGTTTACTTGCCACTGGCTGAAATAACGTCAAGGCTGCTTGACCTTCATTGATACGTACATCAATGGATGACAATGTGTTGTGACCCCCGCCGGGGTTGTTGTATTTTGATATATACCAGGGCGTTGTAACCCCCGTCGGGGTTTCTTATTGTAAATAAGGATGACGATCCTGAGCGATCGGCATTGGACCTGCGTAAGGTATTACCGAATGTAACTTGTAATGTCTGAGATCATTGGCATAGTATACCCTGTTGATGTTTTAGGTTCCCACAGGATTCGTGGATGGCATGTTGGAGAACTGGGTATCGGAGAGGCAGGTTTTTCGATTTGGGACCCAGGAGTTGACTCCCACTCTGGAGGAGTATGCACGGTTGATGATGCTGCCACTGAATAGACCTTGCGTGCATATGGCTTTGGGGGACATGAGTCGACGGTTTATGACCCTCACTGGATTGAGGCATAGGGTATTGTAGGATGAGCTTACATCTGGCCACGTTATATCCCAACATTTTCTGTTTGACAGATTTGGCTCTAAGGATAGTTATAGACGATATTTCGGGGATTTCACCACATCGGAGGATCATTGGCGTCTAGCCAGAGTTGATGTACTGTTATTATGCGTACTATCATATGTCTACATGCTACTATATATGGATGAGTTGGACATAGGAGTTATCATGGCGGTGAGAGCTCTCAGGAAGGGTCGTAGCATCATACCTATGTTTATAGCCGAGACATTAAGGTCAGCTATATACTGCTGTACTTATCCGACATGAGTATTTACGGACAGTCCGGTCATGCTATACGTATGGTTTATGTCACACCTGAGACCGATTGGCACTTTCAGACGGCATGGGTATTGCTTCACCCATGATTTAGTCATGTCATATTCATTTCAGCCTGCGGAGTGTACGGATGCTGCATCTTGGTCCGCTTTCTTCGCTGATATTGTAGACCCGCTTAGTATATTGTCATGTTTAGGGCTCAGCTCACCTTATAGCTTTATTACTCATGTTCTGGGCATGGATTACATCCCTCTGGCTAGTTTGAGGGGCATGACTACTTACCATCAACTGGCCGTGATGTCGCAGTTTGACCAGTTTCAGGATTTTCATCCTTTTGAGGGGGCGCTGGGCCAGCGTTTAGCTTCTCGCTATCTTTCAGCAAAGGACAGATCCCGTGTGTATGCTTGTTGGGATGAGCGCGAGATAGTTGCTTTCTCCATTAGTCATCCAGGTTGTTCTACAGAGTATTCCGCATGGATGGAGACAGAGACTGCACCGGCTGAGGTAGTATCCACATTGCCGAGTATTGACTCAGATGGTGGAAAGCCCATAGAGGACATTGATTCTCACACCGAGGAGGAGCCATCTACTGGGTTGCCAGTATTTTCTTTAGATTTTCCCAGTACTAGCACTGTCGTGATTTAGTATTCAGCACAGTACTTTGAGCAGAGTCTTCATCTGATGACCTTTGAGAGAGATCGGGCTAGATCCCTGATGTTGATTGCCCTTGATGGGAGAGACGCAACCCTGTTAGAGAGGGACGAAGCATTGGCTCATAGAGATACCGCTGTTGTTGAGCGGGATGAGGCCAGATCAGCCAGAGATGCAATGATAGTTGAGCGGGATAGCGCCATATCTGCCCGAGATGTAGCCGTCATAGATAGTACTACAGTGAGGTCCCTTACCACTGGCATGCTTGTAAAGATGAGCACATATATTGATGAGCATATGGTCACCATGTAGATGGCTGCAGATCTATTGGGTCGTGTGGACATCCTTGTACAGGAGACCACAGCTTTGCCTCCTTCTTTGGAGAGGGATGCCATGTTGGGCTTATTAGCTCGCATATACACCGATTTGTAGATGGGCTCATACTTTCTTGCACAGACTAGCTTAGCCATTTTATCATGTACAGTTTATATTATGTATATCAAACAGCATTATATATAGCAGGGAAATATATTTTTGATCACTTCCCTTTTAGATATGCTATGATACTTGCTTGATATTTGCCTGCTTCTTCAGGGCGTATGATCTTGATGTATTCTGAATTCCTCCTTGATGGATGAACATTGAGTTGTCTCTGGATAGTTCAGAATAGATCATGGATCTGTGTGTATCCCTACCATCTTTGGTATCTTGGGACTGGTTTCTATATGGAAATATGGAGAGGATTATGGCTTTCCTCTCTGATATTGACCGCACCACAGATAGTCGCCAGTACTCCTATTTAGGAGGAGCCTAGTTAATTTCAACTCTTATAGATTGGTGTTGCTCTTAAAGGAACAAGCGCAGCTTAGATGGTCGTCGTATCTCCTATTCGCGAGGAGAGGTTGGGTAATTCCATCCCTTTGGTTTGAAGCCAATGAAATGTGGTGGATTGAAGGATTGATCCCAGTACCGTTAATAGGTATTTATGTTTTGGTAGGGGGTGAGACTGAACCATGAATGGCTGCCTACGTACTCCTATTGAAGAGGAGATCAGGTCTGCGTAGTTCGAACCTGGTGTAAGAGGTTCAACGTTAATTATGAAAGGCAGATGGGTGTAGAAGCTTTATTGATGAAAAAGGTTGTAGAAGTGTTTTTGTGGTTTTTGTTTTTGTAGAAAAGGGTAGAAATGTTTTTGTTTATTGCGACCGGGCCATATAGAATATGGTTGCCTATGTACTCCCGTGTATCAAGGAGATCAGGTCGACGTAGTTCGCCCCTCAGGGCGAGTTAAAAAAGCGTGATCCCATGTGCAGGATAAACTACGGGGAAGAAAGATTAATCCCATGTACAGGTCAAACTGTGGGGAAGAATGTTTAATCCCATGTGCAAGATAGACTGCGGGGAAGAGAAAGTTTGATCCTAGGTTGAGGACAAACTGCAGGTACGAGAAGTTTGATCCCATGTATGGGTAGCCAAACTACAAGCGAGAGGTTCAATTCGTAGTGGGATGACGTGAGTTATATGAGCGCAATGAAGCCAGGTTGTTGGCTTGAAGAGTATGTTTCCCTGAGGGGCAAAGTGTGGAAAATAGTTGTATGTGGTGATGGGTTAAAGAACCGGAATGACTGGTGATCTGATGATCCAATACCAAGATGTTTGCTTGACATAGTACTGTTTCACGGTGTCCGAGTTGATAAGCTGTGGAAATTCATCGCCATCCATTTCCTGCAATCTGAGAGCACCTCCTGTCAATACCTCATTGACAATAAATGGGCCTTCCCAGTTAGGAGCGAATTTTCCCTTCAATTGATCTTGGTTGTCGAAGATCTTCTTCAAAACCAAGTCATGTTGTTTAAACTACCGTAGCCGGACTTTTTTGTTATAGGATCTGGCAATCCTTTGTTGATATAATTGACCATAAAAAGATAGATGCGGTTCGCCTTTCATCTATAATAGACAATTGGTGATACCTGTCTTGTACCCATTGATCTTCATCCAGCTGAGCGTCCATTAACACTCTGAGGGATTCCATTTCTACTTCTATGGGGAGTACTGCTTCCATCCTATAGGTTAATGCGTAGGGGGGTTGCCCCAGTTGAAGTGTGCATTGATGTTTTGTAGGCTAACAGAGTAAGAGGAAATAAGTCAGGCCATCGTCTATGGTTGGCGGACATCTTTTGCATAATCTTCTTGATGTTTTTGTTAGCCGCTTCAACAGCACCATTCATCTTTAGACGGTAGATGACGGAGTTATGGTGTTTGATGTGGAATTTACTGCATAGTTCCTCCATCATTTTGTTGTTGAGGTTCTTAGCATTGTCTGATACAATGACCTCGGGTTATCCGTATCGACAAATGACATTGTTTCTAATGAAAGCAATGACGACTTCTTTGGTAACCCTGGGGAAGGAGGCTGCTTCTACCCACTTGGTAAAGTAGTCAATCATGGTAAAGATGAAACGATGTCCATTACTGGCTTTGGGCTCGATGGGCCCAATCACGTCGATTCCCCACATTGAGAAGGGCCAAGGTGAACTCATATTGTGGACCTCCCGTGGAGGGGCGTGCATAGCATTCCCATAAATTTGGCATTGATAACATCTCCTGACGTGGTCATTGCAGTCAGCTTTGAGAGATAGCCAGTAATGTCCTGTCCTGAGGATCTTCTTAACAAGGAGGGGGCCACTCATGTGTGGGCCACACCATGGACTTCATCCATGAGTCTCTGAGCTTGGTCTTTATCCAAGCATCTGAGGAGACCTAGTCCTGCATCTCTCTTGTAGAGTGCATCTCCGCTCAGGTAGAATTTCATAGCAAGTCGATGAATCTGCCTTTGCTCATTCAGGCTCGCCTCAGCGGGTGTAGATCCATCTCACAAGTACTCCTTGATATGCTGATACCAAGGTTGTTAGATGGGAGGTAGTTCATCCGATACTTCTCCAACACAGTTCCCATAGGCTGGTGCCTTTTGCAGGGCTACTGTGACGCTTGGCATGTGTTCTTTGTCAGGCATGTAAATCAAGGAGGCCAAAGTTGCTAATGTGCCTGCGAAGTCATTCCTATTACGAGGAATGTGTAGAAAGGAGATCTCTTCGAACTCCGAAGCCATCTGTAAAACTTGCCGATGGTATGGTAGCAAACGTAGCTCTTTAGTTTGATAGATTTTCGTGGATTGTTTGACTACCAACTCTGAATTCCCAAAGACAGTTAACCGTATGATACCCATTGAGCGGGCAAGTTTTAGCCCCATGATACAGCCTTTATACTCAGCTGTGTTGTTGGTGCTGACAAACTATAATTTGACGGCGATGGGATACTGTTCCCCGTACCGGATACTAGAACTGCTCCAACTCCAGAACCTTCCGTATTAATAGCTCCATCAAAATACATCTTCCATGCTTGGCGTGTATCGTACTGATGGTGTGGCTGAATTGCCATTACCCCTTCATCGGGGAAGTATGTTTCCAAGGGTTTGACATCCCGTGAAGGTGTGGCGACTAGTTGATCCGCAATTTCTTGACCTTTAATGAACTTTTGAGTCACGTAAACAATGTCAAATTGTTGTAGGATCAACTGTGTAATAACCCATTTTTTATATTATATAATTAAATATTAAATGATTTTTTTATACAATTGTATTTAAATTAGAAAAGGTAAATGAATTTTTTCCCCCTCTTTTCTTCCTTGTTTTGTTTGGAAAATTAAATTCTTTTAATAAATAATTAAATAACTGATTAAATTAAAATTGAGAAAGATAAGGAGGAAAGGGGAGGTCACAGAGATGGTATCAGAGCTTAGGTTCTTTCTTGTAGAAAACCTATTTAGGTTTGACCTGTGAATTGTGGGTAAACCACTGGGTAGACGTAGGAGTTTGATTCGATTGTGTTCTTTATTTGGTTGGTCTTGATTTTGACCAAGTGTTTTTAGCTCTTTGAGTTGTAGTTGATTTGAGAAAGGCGAGATAATTTTTTTTTTAGATTATTATTGTTATGCGTTAGAGCAATAATATTAGTTAAGGATTGTGATTGGATCATTAAGGAGAAAAATGTCATATTTTAATTAGTTAAGAAAGGATTATACGATTATGATGTGAGTATTTGTATCGACGAGAATTTGATTTTGGAAAAATTATTTGTTAGAGTTATTTTATTTTGTGACAATCATTATGATTTTGGAATTGAGAATTTGATTTGGGTTAGATTTTGATTTTTGTTAAGTTGTGAATATATTGAAGTAATTAGATTAATCATTTGGAGTTAATGATCAATTTTATGGCTATTTTCTAGTAGGATATTGGAGTTATGTTCTATAAATTTTTTTTATGATAGTATGGGGAGACATTGAAATTTATTGGAATAAGGTTTCCAATAAGGGATGATTGATTTATTATATGATTAGATAGCAAGTGATGAAATTCAATTGATTGTGAGAGATCTTGAATAGTTATAGTTGGCTTATACAGATGGTAAAATATGTGACTTGAAGTTTGATATGGTGATAAGGAGATCTTGTTAGTATATTTTTGGTGTAATAATATTTGAGAACTAATTTGATTTGAGGTTATGATATTAAGGGCTTAGGAAAGTTGGTGATAAAGAGATATTAGTAGTATATTCTTTGGTGTAATATTATTTGATGAATAGTTCAAATTGAGGACGAGATATTTTGAAGCTCTTGAGGACTTGGGGAGAGTTGGTAATATAGTTTGCATAGTTGTTTTGTTTATCTGATGTCTTTAAAGTTTTGTATGAATTTATGTAAAATTAAATAAAAATAATTTGTTAAATCTTTGTCATGTGTGGAACATAAACATTTTACGAGTTAAAAATAATTTTAAATATTTTGGGTATTCGAATCGTATTTAGATGAAGAGAAATTTTTGTGTGATTTCGAATTATGTTCCGAAGAGTACGTATGTTTGCAAGAATGAAGCTCAAAGATATTAACGAGGGGCCCACACCGACGGTGGATCATGTGATTTAATTTGATGCAACGCGAAGAACCTTACCAAGGCTTGACACGGTAGCTGACGAATCTTTTACAAATACATTGATAATTACGTGAACCGATGACTTATCTGCGTTGATCGTTACAAATGGCGGCGCTACGTCATAACTAAAATTTTTTTAGCATATTTGAATTCCGAGGACGGAATTATTTTTAAGAGGTGAAAAATGTAATAACCCATTTTTTTATATTATATAATTAAATATTAAATGATTTTTTTTATACAATTGTATTTAAATTAGAAAAGGTAAATGAATTTTTCTCCCTCTTTTCTTCCTTGTTTTGTTTGGAAAATTAAAGTCTTTTAATAAATAATTAAATAACTGATTAAAATTATATAAATAACTAAACCTACCCTTACCCTCACTATACAATCTGGAAAGAAAAAAAAAAGAAGTAGCGGCTAGGTTGTGAAAGGAAGAAGAGAATCATAGTTTTGCTCTTTATCAGGTAAATTGTTAGCAATTACCATTTTTTTTATGATTTGTATCATCACATATATGGTGGGGGTATCTAATTGATTTAGATATTAAATTGAAGTCAGGGAGTACCTTTCCTTCAGCTGGAATCATGTGGCTATCTAAATTATTATACAAGTAATGTTAAACTTTTAAGTTATGATTATTGAATTTAGTTTGTATATATATTATGTACTTATCAATTTGGGAAAACGGAAGGCAGTGGCCAGTGGGTATAATCCGCCTGATTCATGTATGAACTAGTCATATTATTTTATGGTAATAATTATGATAACTAATGAGTTTAATTAAATAAATTAAGTTTTAATACCCTAATAGCAAAATTGGCGGCACAACATTTTTTTTTCTTTATACATTGATCTGCACCATGGTAAAGATTCCTGTGTAAGAATTTTGATTTTTAATAGTAAAGAATTCGGTAATCAGGGAGGCACTATATATATGCACTTTTCCACCAGACAAAATTTTAGAAGAATGTAAAGAACCATAGTATTAATAATAATAATAATAATATTATTAGTTATAAATTGAGTTTATTTTAAAGATGGAAGAATAATCTTGCAAGCGTATTTATATTTATTATTATTTTGTTTAATTAGATCGAACGGAGAGAATTTAAAGAGTTATATTTGGAATATAAATTTTGGAGTATTAATAATTGATTTAAGGCGATGATTAAATGTACTTGAATGAATTACGAATTATTTGGAGTTTATGAGTTGGATTATATTTAATTTGAGGTGAATATGTTTAGGTGGTGAATAACGTTTCGTATTTGATATCGTTGGCATTTGAGGGTAACATTTGGTGGAGTGTGCTATAAATGGTTTGGAAGTATCAGGTACGGACTTCGTACTCTTTCAGCAATACCTTTGTTAAATTTGATTTGTTCGTTTTGTTCCTCGTTTCGAATTTCGGTTATTATTTCACGTAATTGTTTATTGTGAAATTGATATATTTATTTCATTTTGGAGTTGACACATTGGACTCGTACTTGTACTCTTTGAATGAGGTTATCATGTCTAATATTTATTTTGATAATTGTAGAGCGGTACATGTTGCTACCTTCTTTTTGAAACCTTGTGACTATAATTTGATTTGGTTCAACATGTACGTATAGAACCCTTTTGTTAGTATTATGTCGCATGTGTTGTGACATGATATTTTTGTTAGAATATACCGTAGGGTATACCTGAGCTATAACCACCTGTGGGGGTACCACAGGCATGTCGTCTTGGCACGAGAGGCATGACACTTTCCGTGGCGGTGTGATTAGTCCATGGCGTCTCCGTTTTAGGTTCCGGATGAAGTGGGCCATTTGGTATTTTGTTGTTGGAGGCGTATGGGTTAACCCTAGATTTCTGTTCTGCGGATTGGTGATGTTGTGCCAAACACACCTATCCGATTTGCATACATTTGGATTCGCGGTCCAATGTGTGATTGCTTGTGTGGCATTATTTTAATTTGCCTGTGTGGCATTGTTTTGATGTGCCTGTGTGGCATTATTTTGGTTTCCTATGTGGCATCATTTGATTTGCCTGTGTGGCATTATTTTGACTTGCATGTGTGGCAAGGTATATTTCTGAGCTCACTCGGTATGAAATAAAACTCAACCATTTGATTCAGCCTATTATTTTATTGTATTAGTTCTGTTTGTTTCTGTTCAGTTCAATTCATTGAGTTAGTTACTTCAGTTCGTTATTTCTTTATTCTTCTATTGGTTTCATCAATTCTGTTGATTACGATATATTTCATTCAGATATTTGGAGATTATATTTTCGTCAGTATTTACACTTGAGGCTTGTTCAGTATTTTATCTCAGTTATTTTCGTATATCTTTTGTATATCTGTATCCGTACTGGGCAATTGGCTCATGCTGTATTTTTCTTCCGGCAGGTTTGTAGGGGTGATTCAGGGCTAGTGTGATGAGAGTTTTGCCTTTGACCAATTAGGTTGATTCGAATTTTAAGTTTTTGATTATTTTGACTCTGTTTGGAGAATTGTATTTAGTACTTCATTAATGGATCACCACTATTAATATTTTGAGGTTATTAATTAGTGCCCTGTTTACTTATTTTGAGGTTTGTTGTGCTTTGCACGTGACCTCTCCTTTCCTTTTCGGGAAGGGGGTGTTACAAACTGCCATCTGGACAGCCGACAATTCAGTATGGGTTTACTGAACACATACTTGAGAGGATCCACGCGGGATATGAGATGGGTTATGTGCCCATGGAGGTAATGTTGTAACCTCATGGCAGCCCATGCTAAAGCACAACAAGTCTTCTCAATCAGAGCTTGTGTTCACTGATGCTGAATCTTTTGCTGAGGAAATAGATAGCTCGTTCTCGACCTCTCTCATCTTTCTGTCCCAGCATGCAGTCCATAGAATTGTCACTTACGGAAAGGTACATGAACAGGGAAACATCATCCCTAGGTGGTACCAAAATAGGAGCTTTGACTAGCTGCTCTTTGATGGTAAGGAAGGCCTTCTGGCACTCATCATCCCATTTTATGGAGGAGTTCTTCCTTAACAGCTTGAAGATAGGCTCACAGATTGCTGTGAGTTGAGAGATGAACCTGCTAATGAAGTTGATTCTTCCCAAAAATCCCTGTATTTCCTTCTCTGTCTGAGAAATGGGCATTTCCGTAATGGCCTGGATTTTGGTAGGATCCAGCTCAATTCCTTTGTGGCTGACTAGAAATCCTAGAAACTTGCATGATTTAACGCCAAAGGCGCACTTAGATGGATTCAACTTCAAGTTGTACTTACACAACCTGTTAAAAAGGTTTTTGAGATGGTCTAAGTGGTCATCCTCCCTCCGGGATTTGACAACGATGTCATCCACGTAGATCTCTATCTCTTTATGCATTGAATCGTGGAAAAGAGCCATCATAGCTCTCTGATAAGTAGCTCCGACATTAATGAGGCTGAAAGACAACCGTCTGTAGCAAAAGGTTCCCCAAGGCATGATGAAAGCAGTTTTCTCACTATCTTCTTCAGCAACCATGATCTGATGGTACCCCGCAAAACAATCAGTAAAGGAGTACATGCCGTATTGAGCAGTATTGTCAATGAGAATGTGGATAAATGGCACAGGAAAGCTATCCTTAAGGCAAGCTTTATTCAAATCCCTGTAATCCATGCAAACTCGCACCTTTCCTCCAGGTTTAGGCACGGGCACGATGTTGGATATCCACTCAGGATATGTAGACACCATGATAATACCAGCGTGAAATTGTTTCACAATTTCTTCTTTCACCTTCAAACTCCACTTAGGTTTCAATCGCCTGAGCTTCTGCTTGACTGGCTTGAATCCCTCTTTAATGGGAAGGCGATGAAGAACAATATTAGTGGACAAACCCACCATGTCTTCATGAGACCATGCAAACACATCCCGAAATTGGGTTAATAGCGTAACCATGCCATTCCGTTGGTTTGGGCTAAGGTCTGAACCAATCTAGATTAACTTAGGGTTTTCTAAGGTTCCGAGATTGAAGGAAATGGTTTGATCAAGGTTGGGTATAGGTTTATCTTTGACCCATTCTTGAATTTCTGAAGGCACGTCAATGTCCTCTTGTGTTTCCATCAAGGCTGAATTCATCTCTACATCAAAGTCACAATCTTTGTGGAGAAGAGGCACCGTATCAGCAAGTACAGGCACATCTAAATTCAGAGTCCTGAAACAAAATATGCTTTCACTTAGTATATATGAAGTTGTTTAATCATATAAAGTGTTAGCATGTACTGGCAAAATGACTGCTAATACTGTACAGAGAAGTAAGCAGTTATGATATCTACAGGGCAGAAAGAGTTCCTGCCCGTTTTACCCTTGTCGACCAATGCAAGGAGTGCTACTCCAATTGGCAAGGATAAAGTCCGGGTGGACTGCATTGATAGAGGGGCTGTCATCGTCCTCCTTCTCCCGAATGATGACCATAACATCTGGGCAATCATCGTCTGGGGTGTATCTGTTTGTATGTTCATCATGAACAATGATGCGCATGCCCGACATTATCCGGACGACATTTTGTTTGATTCTTTGTTTCTCTTCCTCCACTCTGGGATCTAGAACAAAGACTTCTTTAGCTTTGAATGGTACTAGTTTGGGAAATAGCATAGCCATCACGCTGGTTGGCACCGTTACAGGAGGTTGTACGGACTCAAAGGTTGATGGCGAAGATAAATGCTGTGACACCCCCAAAATAGGTATACATCACCCATTCTGAGTTGTCAAATACATGGTACAGAAACAACTACAACTTTATTAATACAATTATCGTGCAAAATAAGACAACACTTAAACTGTGAGTTTAAATACAAATATTGTCTTCTAGACAATATCCACACCCAAATATGTCCTCATTACAATTATTAATACATTATTTTATAAAAATGGTGAGGACTACTAAAACAACTTCTAGAACCATCATTCCATAACCCGACTAGTACTTGTTATATTCTCGCCTCCTGAGAAGAAAAATGAAACAAAAAGGAAAAGGGTGAGCTTAACTAGCCCAGTAAAGAATATTATGACTAAGATAATATAGAGCAAATTATCGTTAGTCCTCAACGGGGAAAAATCTAATAGAATACAATAGACAACAAATTTTAAATCAATATTCGCAGCGAAAATAATAATTCATTAGAAGAGTTAAGTAAAGGATGAAATCTACTATCATCTATGAATTTAAAAGTCCATCATCAATATTTTATCCCTGTAACATCAATCAATAAACATCTTAAATCAAATATTCATCTTTGCACTACAGGCCAAAGATATTCATCAGTTGGTCATGTTCATCTAAACACCTGCTCATCTTTACACTACGGGCCAAAGATAATCATCAGAAAATCATTCATCTTTACACTACAGGCCAAAGATATTGAGTAATATCATCATTTAGGACTGAGGATGATGAAAAATATTTTAAAGAAAACGAATCTAGTGAAACAAAAGAACATATATTAAGGATTCGTACTTTAAACAATCCAGGTTCAAAAATACTTCATAAATAACCATTGTGGAGTAAAATTCAAGAATGATCAAAACATGGATACAATCAAAGCTAGTATCCATAATAGATATCTTGAAAAGAAAAAAAATAAAAATTTAATTTTTCGGTGAATAGTGTCGTATACGTGAACAGTAACCCCGACACTAAAAGTTCTAAATTTGATAAAAAGTTCAGTTCAATATTTCAGCATAATGATATTGAAAGAAATAATATCATCTATAAAAAAATAACATCCCTTACCTCGAAAAGACAGTACTTCTGACTGGAATACTGGATATAGAGCTGAAGGGAACTTGCACCGTATAGCAACACTCAAAGTCTTAAAATACTCACAAGAATATGCTTGATAATATAGAGAGAGAAAGAGAGAGAAAACTTCAGTTTCTGGTGTGATTTTCAATTCTAACCTAAGCACCTATTTATAGGAAAATGCTTAGAACATCAAAGTCAAAAATTTAATAAAATATTAATATATAAATTAAATTTTCTATGCCAACCTTTGAATCATCAATTTCAGCATGTTTGACAAGAAGTGAGCCCACCAATAATAATAAAAACGTTTTTCTAAATATAAATATTTAAAACTTCCAAAAATTAATTATTCCGGAACTTCGGAACTTCAATAATTCATAATAAATAGCTCTTTTATCAGACAAATTCAAACCTCATATCTTTTCCATAGGAAATTCTATTCTCTACAACTTTGCAGAAGAAAATTTTTCCAAATTCCAAACAGAAATTGACCGAAATCCATAAACGGACGATTTTACAGGCTATAATCAAATTTCAGTCAAGAAATAGGGTCCACAAACATGAAAAACATGTTTTAAATATTTTTAGTAACAAAAATACTCTTTCTCTTTATTTATTCATATATCCCACATTCATTATAAAAATATCATCGTTATTATATTATTATAATATAATAATATATTTAAATAAATTTTTATCAGAAAAGATAAAATATTAATTTTTAACAATTGTCACATTAAAAATTTTCTCCATCTATATCCACGTACAATGAATATTTTTCTAATCATATAAATCAATAATTAATTATTCACAAATAATATTACAGAATCACAATAGTGACAACCAGGCAGTTCCCAAGAAAGAGGGGGCTTTTCAATAAGGATCTCTCCTTACTAGCGCGCAATTAGGTAACCAAACATCTCCTTAGAAAGAACTTTCTAGACATTGCCAATAATGTTATCTAATAATATTATTCAGATAATATGAATTATTGCTCCGATAATGGAAAATATTGTGTAGTGATAATTATTGAAATAACAGTAATATAAAATATCAACGTAGCAATTATTGAATCAATAAAATAAAATATTGAATAGTAATTACTATAACAATTATTGAGTAGTGTCTTCTTACGTAAGAATCAATAATTGGTGCAATATCGTGTGCTACTGTGTTTTAACCACCGAGTATTTCAACAGTATTAACGGTAACAATTACGCCGTTATTTATAAACAACTTATACTTGTCGTTTTCTTCATCCAATCGCTTTCCGTTATGGGGCCCACACAAGGCTGCGCCGTCGTACGAATATTCCCCGACAGTAAGAATATTCCACGACCAAACGAATATTTCCCGACAACAATGGATATTTTATAACCACTTGCTTACTTGAAATATTTGCGCATTTCACCCATAACTAATCACATTAATCAAATCAACCCTTATTATTTCAAAATAATAAATATAGGAAATTAAATTTCATTTATAATAAGTTGGGGTCTTACAAATGCCGTATGGTTGAAGCTGAAGAAATCTGTTGATGTTTATGAGGATTCCTTTGACTAGAACTGGCAGAATAGCCTAGCCCAGCTGTCCCAGTTTGCCTGGCTACTTGGATGGGGTATTTGATACCTTGGTGATCTTTACCTAGCTCTTGTCCCGGCTGATGACCCAAGGACATCATTTCCTAAGTAGCCGACATTACTTCGGCAGAGATCTTGGGTACGGGCAATGGCGTTCCAATAGCATAGTATTGAGTATTGCTCACTTCCAAGGCATGAAAACTGACTGGTTCAACATCTGCACTAGTGTTGATGAATGGCATGTCCCCATGTTGAGGACACTCCAGTTCAACGTTGATCGTGACTAGGTTATTGTTGATAATGTATTTCAATTGCTGATGAAGGGTGGAGGGGACTACCCCAGCTATATGAATTCACGGTCTTCCCAAGAGCAGGTTGCATCCCGAATCTATCTTGAGTACGTGGAAAGACACGCAGAATGTATGGGGACCAATTTTGATTGGCAACTCAATTACTCCAACTGCATTCCGACGGGATCCATCAAAAGCTTTGATGATCGTATGGCTTCTTCAGATTCGATTGAGATTGACGTTCATCTTTAGCAGCGTAGCATAAGGATATATATTTAGAGAAGAACCTCCATTTACCAAGACTCCAGCTAGCATGTATCCGGAGGACAAGACCGCAATGTGTAATGGCTTGCAATGACCGGTCCCTTCGGGCCGTATGTCATCATTAGTGAAGGATATCACATTGTTGTTAAAAATGTGATCAACCAGGTGTTGAAATTTTTCCGTATCCACTGATGTTGGTAAATAGGCTTCTTCCAAAACTTTCAGTAAGATCTTCCGGTGATCCTCGAAAATTAAGACCAAGTCCAAAATTGAGATTTGGTGTGGAGCTTCCCTTAAGCTTACAACCACCTTGGCTTCGTTATAACCCATAGTGCGGAGGAATTTTTCAATCTTCTCCATGGGTATTTTCCCCTTTGATTTGATGGTAGACTTCATCACCCGCTGGGAAAGATACAGTGGATTCTCCATCGACACTATAGCGGTTGTATACGAGGTGGATCCTTCACCTTCTTCATAATTCCACGAAACTGTGTGCAAGCTAATAATAGGATATTGTGCTCTGTATGGTAAGTTGATTGGCTAGGGAGCGGCCACTTTCAAAGGATTGTTGCTTCCTCTGAGTTGAATTGTTGGTATAGTGAGTGACTTGACAATTCCATCAGTCTCAGTGGAGATAACTGCTACCAATCCCTTCCATTTAGTAGGATAGATGTTCTCACTACCACGTAGCACAGTATCATCGTCTGCTATCTGCAGGACACCGCTGTCAATGAGATTCTGTAAAAGGTGGCGGAGTGCCCAGCATTCTTCTGTGCTGTGACCGCGAGAATGGGAGTGATATTGACAGACTCCATCAGAATTGTATCGTCCTGAACGGGGATTGATTGGAGGTAAAAGGGAATTAATCATTCCTTCATTGATTAGCATCTGAAGAATTTCCTCCATGGGTTGGGCCAGATATGTAAATTCCCTTCTGTTGGCAAAATCCCGATGAGCTTTGGCATTCGCTTTGTTTGCCACTTTGTCCTCCATCGTTTCACTTTCTGGAGGTGACGAGGGAATATGCATGATAAGAGGAAAAAGGCTAGCATGCTCCTGGCTTACTAACTGGTGTGTAACTTGATGCTGGTAGGTCACCAGTTCTGCCAATTGCTCAATTTATTTGCAAAGAGCTTTTATCTTTCGCCCATTGCGAACTGGAACTTGGTATAATCCCACTTGTCAACACCGTCTTTGATGGTCAGAGATGACTCATCGCTAAAATCGGAACTTTGTCCATTGCTCTAATTGATCATGTTAACCTCTTCCTCTTTGTGTTGAGGAAGAGGGTTGTCTTGAACGTGAGGTTGATCCGATTTAGTGACCACGATCTCCCCGTTGTCTATCAAATCTTGGATCTTGTGTTTCAAGGCCCAACAATCTTGAGTATCATGTCCAGGTGCCCGGGCATGATAAGCACATTTCCGAGTATCATTAAAACCCCTACCATTAGGGTTGGCTGGTGGAAGAAGATGCGTGATTTTCTTCTGCATGGTCAGAAGAGTGAGAATATTCTCGAGAGAGTCCCCTAAGGGTGTGAACACTTGAGGGCGTTTGAATTCTCCACCTTTTGGTATTGGAGGGTTTGAAGACTGTGCTTGAAAGGAAGTGTAATTTCTCCTCTGGATAGGCATGTTCTGATTGCCTTTTTGACCCTGTAGTATCAGGAAAACATCCTCCTCTTTCTTTTTATGGACCCTCCGGGGGTTGTTTCCATAATTTTCGGATTGGATGTGCTCAGCAACAGCTTTAAGGGCAGCTAGGTCTTGAATCTTTCCTGACTTCAATCCCATCTCAGCCATCTCCCCATGTTTGATCATTTCAGAAAATGGTTTACCGATGTCAGCTAATACTCTTTCATAGAAAGGAGCTTCTTGTATGTCTATGAAGGTCATCACCATCTCTGACTCTGTCATAGAAGGAGTTATTTGAGCAGCAAGGCGCCTCCACCTTTGAGCATATTCTCTAAAAGACTCATTGGACTGTTTCTTGACCTTGGTAATCTGGTACCGGTCAGGAGCCACTTGAGATTGGAAGCTGTACTGCGCAAGGAAAGCGTGTGCTAGCTCTTCCCAGCTATTGATCTTTACATTGTCTAGTCTGGTATACCACGAACGGGCTTCCCCAGTCAGACTCTTTTAGAACAGTTGTATTCTGAGCTTCTCGTCCTCTGCATAAGATCCGAGTTCTCCAATGAAAACCTTCAAATGGGTGTAAGGATCTCCTAACCCGTCATACTTTTCAAAGTCAGTAGTTTTGAACTTTTCTAGATAATGAACACCAGGGAATATACAAAGGTCAGCATATGAAACACTCCCGTGTGCTCCAATTCCTTTGATAGCGCGAAGAGTTTCTTCCATTTGAAGAACTTTCTTTTTGATGTCACCGGTGTCTGGATCCCTTGTGAGATGGGCGGCATCATGACTTTTGTTGGTTGTATCCAACTGCAATTCAGGTATTGTAATGGCTTTATCAGAACCTTGAGTTCTTCCTTGTGTGGAGGATTCAGCATAGACGGGTAGTTTTGGACCCTGCGTAGATTGATGTAGTTCTTTAAGCAGAACTGCCAAATCTGTAATTTGTTTACTTAATCCGTCAAATTCCTCGCGAGAAACTGGATTAGACTGGTCAGATGAAGACATGATTGGTTGTAGGCCTGCGGCCTTTTTGGACTTTGACCGAGTAACAGGTCCGAATGCTTCCCTGTGACAAAACTAGCATAGTTTTGTTTTAGGGATGGTGTAAATGTTAACATGCTATGTGATGTGTCCGTTTTAGGAATTTTGTCCTGCAAAACGGATGTTAGATGTTTGTAATACATGATAGCATGTCAATTTAAATATGTACATGCACATATTTCTTCATATTTCTCATTACATGGAGATAAATATGGAATGTAAATTTCAAGTAATTGACTTTACAAGTAATTTGAAATGAGAAAGCATGAAGAGACTTTCCTCCGCGTTTGGTTTATTAAAGGCTGATCTATCTTAGGTTACTCTCGCGGCTTTTCGGCATGAAGGTTCACAAATCATCGCAATTTACTCAACGGAAAGTTAATTCAGTCTTTCAACTGGAGCAAATTTGGGTGGTGCCTTTCCTGAGCCTCGCGAGAATTAGTCTTCCTACGAGTCCAGTAATCAAACTCCAACAGGATAGCCTCCTGGTGGAGGGACCACACAACATACATTCATATACATCGCGTCTCACCGTATATGAAAATGATGACATGTGCGAAGCACTAATATCACAGGCAGATATAGTGTAAAACATTATTCGTAGTAAAGATATGCATTCGTACACATTCATCATAAATGTAAATGCAACATCCACACACAAGCATATAACAGTTTTGAAAAGCTTGTAATAGTGGCTTAAGTCCTCTTACTGGAATCCCCAGCAGAGTCGCCACCTGTCGACGTCGGGATTTTTATTTGTCCCTTTTTCGTTACCTATTTTTTTGTGTTCTCATTTTATGTGAGATTTGTTTGAAAAAATAAGTGAAAAAGGTCCGACATGTATAATGTCGACGATTGGACTATAAGAGTCGCCAGTTGGTTTTTTAACTGGTTGTACCAACACAACCGAGAAAAGATTTGCACATTGACCCAGTGATGTGACACTGCTAAATGGGTCGGTGAAACCGAGATTCAATTAGGGTCCGGGGACTTGCTTATGCGGAGGGAAGGTATTAGGCACCCCCCGACATCCGTGTTGCCACGGTGACCACCACTTTTCAAGAAACTGTTATATGAATGTGTGTGTTTGTGTGTTTATGTGTGGGTCAATGTGTTGTTATTTGGAAGTAGTGTTATGCCTCGTTTGCAGGTATATACAAAGGGTTTGAATTTATGTAAAAAATTCAGTTTTAACCAAGATATAGCAATGATGTTTTAGAAAAGAAGTTTTTCAAACCCTTGTGCTCAATATTAATTGAGGCCTTTGATACTTCCATTTTATTTTGTATTCGACTGGATTAATTTTATTTTCCAGATGCGAGGCATCTATAAGAAAATAATGTACAAAAAGGTGCTGAACTCCTCGTAGATATGAAAATCATCTGAGGAGATCCAAACATCACAGATAAATTTACAAGCTACTTACAGCTGAGAAGGTCCATCACGGGAACTGAATCTAGATTCAGTAGACTGAATCTGTGATCACATGATTCCTAGGCTCACATGATGTCGCAATTGATATAAACGCAGTAAGCAGGTATATATATATATATATATGTATATATATATATATATATGTATATATATATATATGTATATATATATATATATATATATATATATAAAAGCTATAAATATATATACAGACATGATCACCAACCACGAAGCACCTCCATGGGGGATCAGAAATATAAATAAAGCTGTAAAAGCTATCTATCGCCACGGAGGAAACTCCAAGCGGGACAAAATGTACAGAAAGCAGTAAAAAGGGTCAACCACCATGAAATAAACTCCAGGTGAGACGAAATATATATATATATATATATAAATATATATATATATATATATATATATATATATATATATATATATATATATATATATACATAAAAGCGATAAACGCACCGCATATAAAATTCAGGCTCATCAGACAAAGTCCAACAACAGTTAATATATATATTAAAGCGGTAAACTCAAAGGATGTGAAATTCAGGCTCATCGAACAAAGTCTGACAACAGTTAATATATATAAATATATATATATTAAAGCAGTAAACGCTCCAGACCGAAGTCTAGGCTCATCGAACAGAGTTTGACACGCAATTCATATATATAAATGTATATATATATATATATATATATATATATATATATATATAAAAAAGCAAGTAAAAGCTCCAAACCAAAGTCTAGGCTCAATCGAGGCATAACTCGATAATGTTAGTCCATATATATAAATATATATGTATATACAAACTGAAATAAAATCACGGACCGAAGTCCCGACAAACACACGCAACACGACTCTCAACGTGAAGAACTGTGTGTGTACAGATGAAGAGAAAGGTTTTAAAGTGTGTGAGAAGGCTTACAGTGGGCTGCCAAAGAAAACTTCTATATCTTTAAAGTAGATAAACACTAGCTTCCACATGTACAGAAATAGCTATATGTGAGCTCACAAGTGTTTAAAATGAGAAAGCACTCAGTATAGGGTGAGTACAGAGCAAATTGGGCATGGCTTCCTCGCCGTCTCCTCTCTTAAAATGGCCACCCCAAGCCCTCTATTTATAGAGGGTGGAGCCACAGGTGTACATGCGGCTGGGCCGCAAGTGTACCAGAGGCTGCCCAGGGTGCCCCGGGCTTCGCGGTCCCACCGTCTCGAAGTACGTGCACGCATGCAACGTGATATCTGCTCAAACTTTTAGAATTACAATCCGGGCATCCGACTAAGGTATATAGGACCTATTTCGGACCGCCGTTGTCAAGAGTTACGCAATGACATGGGATTAGATGTTGTACGAAGTCATGAAGATGGGACGACGCCCTCCGGTCTTCAGCTTCAAATTCTATCCGTTATCCTGCGCAATAGTCACTCGAGATTGGTTTTTCTTAACTTTTGTGGGACATTGTATATGTATCAAAGCGTTGAGACGGTACGGTGTGGCGTCATGGTGGCGAGATGACGACTTTGTCCCTCACCGGGGTTATCGCCTGTTGGGCTGATAAATCAAACGTTGCTCAGAGTTATCGCTGAGATTGGACTGCTGCAAGTGTTGAAGGTCCTCAGTGCCATCTCTGAGGTGTGCATGTCCTCCCGGTGTTATCTCCGGGTTGGTACTGAGTATCTCGTTGTGAGCGCCGAGATTGAAGCTGATTGCATTTGAAACAAGCATTTCTATGGTTATCGTCGGAACTGCATTCCTTGGGGTTATCGCCAAGGTTGGTAGCTACTTCCATGGTTGGGACTGAGACTGGAACATCTAGGGGTTATCTCCGGGATGAATCGGTCTTCTCCGGTGTGTGTTCCGGTATTGGAACTGCAGGCATCGGTGTCATCGTCGAGTTTGGAACTGTTACTCCCAGTGTGTGTTCCGGGGTAGAGGCTGTTACTCCCAGTGTGTGTTCTAGGGTTGAAACTGAGCTTCCGGTAGTATCTGGACTGGATGTGAACTGTCTTCCAGGGTTATCTCTGAAAGACGAATCTGCCTTCCGGCAATGTCAGTAACAGGTGTGCAGAAAATTTTGAGTGTCTACAGGATTTTCACGTAAATTCTTATATTCATAGTTTATATCTCTTTGTTTTTTGTTTATGTGAGTATATTTCGTGAGTTTGATTTCACAACAATACAATCAACTGTTAGCGCGATTTTGACCTTCTGTTTTAGTGATTTCGTCAGGCGTACAAAATTTGATGTTAATAATTATCTTTTTCCAATACAAGAGCAATATAAATAATATTTGTGCACAATTTTAAAACTTATACTTAAAGGAAAGAGATAACATTACACACACAAACACAAAAAACAATACTACAGTTGTCTACTTGTCTTGTTTTACGGTGTTCACTTTCTTAGCTAGTTTCAAAGAACTTGACACATAAATTAATGTATACTAATTCAAAGACGCATGCAAGCCCGACGACAGATAATTAGGGTAGATAGTAAAGAGCATCCTACCCTAATGGAGAGATCATAGTCCTTTATTCAATGGTATCTATCTATAGTTTATACATAAAGATGCCATATATATGTTCAACCTTTTACTTAAATAATACTCCCTCCATTCCATAATAACTGTCGCTTTAGCTTGATGCACATGGATTAAGAAAGTCATTTAGTGCTATCATTTATTAATTAAAATTAGTATGAAATTTCATCACTACCCCTTTATGGGAAGTTGAAAACTATTAATACAAGGGAAAAATTTCTTGGGACAATTAGAGAAGGTAAGGGTGATATAGGAAAGTAAATAATTGTTTCTCCTAGAAAGTTGTAAACGACAAATAAATTGGAAAAAAAATTTCCTTCTAAAACGACAGTTATTATGGGATGGAGGTAGTACTATTCCCGTCTTCTAAAAATTGGTTTAATTTAATTTTTTCTATTAAATTAATTATTTTAATAATTAAAATTTATACTATTTTTTATAAAAATAGATAAAAAATTATGTCAAATTTACTATCACCTCCAATTTTCATAGATTTAAAAATATAAATACATATGCTGAATTATTAATTTTAAAATTAGTAAATTTAACCAAAAAAGTCAAATTAATCCAATTCTTGAGAGAGGGAGTGCATGTTAAGCTTTCTTAAATTATTTTATGAAATCTTAAATTTTAAGATTAATTCTAACTCGTTAATTTCTGAAAGTGAAAAATTATGATAATTAATAATAACTATTAACAAACTTATACTATTATGATAAAATTAATATTTCTTTTAGAAAAGTAAAATTTATTGTGCTCTTGATTTTGAAGATAAATAAATATGACTCTCAATTTTCACAGAGAGTTTTATCTATAAATCTAAAATATTAAACATATATTCTTATTTTATATTTATCCTTACAAATAATAAATTCATGTTTTATTAGTGATAAGATAAATTATGGTAAATATGAGAAGATTGTGTCATTTTATACTATCATTAATAAAAATAAATAACTTTTGTAAAATAAAAATATCAATAAATAAGACCTTTTTTATTAATTAATTACTATTGATTTTGATCTTTTTATTTAAACATATTCCAATAGTATTTTTCTGATCACCATGACAAAAATTTCACCCTTTCCCACTGATCACAACTGTCAGAAAGAGAACTTTTGAGTTTCCAAGGCATGAATACAAGCATTGGGAAGTATATGAAAAAATAGATAAATTAATTAATGTAGGAGTTATTTTTTTATATTAAAATAATAAGCAGTTTGTTATGTGTTTTCCAAAAGATTAGTGGCTCACCAATTGACCTGACGAGAGGTTTTAAGTTCAACCCCTATCCCAAATTAATATTCCATCCGTCTAAGATAAAAATTTTAATGGATTTTTTACGCATATTAAAAAGATGAATAAAATGATAAAATTATCCATAATAATGTCATTAAATATGAAGAGAGAATTATAATAAAAAAAATATGAGATATTTAATGCTATGGGTATAATAGAAAAATATGTGTAAAAATTTGGTTATTAAAAAAAATAGACATTTAATATGAAATTATCAAAATAGTAATAAGGATTTTTATCATAGAACGGAGGGAGTAACAAAAAATTAGTGGGTCACATTTGTCTTGCACATTGATAGGTCTCACTGGGTAGCGAAGCAATTAAGTTATTATTGGTCTTGCTAGCAAGAACCCTACTCCTCCATGGTCTCTAGGGCTGTATTTAATTCCCAATATTTCTTACTAAACCCTCCTAGCTAGTATCCTTGCTAGAACCATACTCCATGAATCTCTAAACTACATCAGTTACACATACATTAAAAATCGTGTCATATTAAGTGAATTCGTCTTATGTATGTCTCATTATAGTTAAGCTAAATAAGTTAACACTAATCCAATTCATTAAATTAATCTTGTTAAGATATTCAATACTAATACTAACTTGATTAAATAAAAAAATTAATGTTGACTCGTACTCGAATTAAAAAAAATTAAAAAAAAAATACAAAACAATTTACCTAGTTACTGAATTATACCACAATTTGTTTATTACATTGATTATATTTAACAAAATATGAGATATCATGCATACTTAGAAAAATAGTTTAAAAGGCTAAAATTAATATTTAAGGTAAACTATCTTCATAAAATATGTATTTCCTAATTATTTTAAGTAAACGGATTTAATCAAGTACATGTATCAACATGTTGATAACACGTGCTTGACTTATTTAGATTTTATGTTAAACGTATCAACTTGTTTATGATACTTTAACCTTATTGTATGTCATATTCGTGTTGTGTTATGGTATGATGCATAAATTGATGCCCCTAATTGCTCATAATTTTTTATATGAAATTTAGAAAATATAAAAATGTCTCTCATTCCTTGGGTAGAATTACTTTCCATCTATGTATCTATAATTTACAAACGTCTCACAATCTATTAGTATATCATTGCATGTCTAATTCCAAATAAAATACAAGGTTCAAAACCATCGACCATGCACTCATTCGCAATACCACTCCACCCTCTGTTTTTAAAAAATTATCGTGTAATATTAATGCACACAAATTAAGAAATATAATTAATACCTAGTGAAAATATTATACTACTCTTATTAATTGTCTCAACCAAGTATTCTTTTTCCCAATGTTTCTTATTCAATTAAACCAATTTTTTTCTTATTCAACCAATTACTACTTGGATTATAGCATTGAATTGAATAAGAATCATTGGGAAGGGAAGAAAGCTTTAAATATGAGAAAGCTTTAAATAAGGGTAAAGTAGGGAAAAAATAGTTAATGTGTATTTGTGACGCCCTCAAAATTAGGTATACATCACCCATCTTGGGTCGTCAGATACATGGTACAGAATACAAATACAACTTACTAATACAACTATCGTGTACAATACGACAAAACATAACTGTGAGTTTGAATACAATTATTGTCTACTAGAGACTATACAAACTCAAAAGGAGTCCTCATTACAATTATTGTCACACTATTTAACAGAATAGTGAGGACTACTAATACTATCATCTGGTCCATCACTCCGTTTCTTGACTCGTCCCAGCTATATTCTCATTTCCTGAATAGAACAGTGAAAGAAAGGGTGAGCTCAACTAGCCCAGTAAGAAATATTATGACTAAGATAATGCAGAATAAATTATCATTAGCCTTCAACAGTGTTTGTGACAACCCCAAAACAGATTCATTCCATCCAACCTATTCTGAGTCGCCAAATACATGGTACAGAAAATAACTACAACTTTATTACAATAATTATCGTGTAAAATACAATAATACATATGCTGTGAGTTTGGATACAAATATATACCAAATGTGACTCATATCCCAACCGTGGACAGCACCTCACAATGACACCTTACATAAAGGTATAGTCAAAAACTGTTTTAGAAATTAGAATCCTTGGGAAGTGCTCAAGAAAACCTTTGTACATGGGAGGCCATGCTTCTAGGTTGTGATAGATATCATATGACCACAGAATTATCCTTGGTTGATCCAATAGACCCCAAAGAAAAACGAGAAGTTTATTATCATATTCTTCCCAATGGTGAGTCTTCTCTTGACTTATCATTATCTCTACTGTCTCTAATTGAGAATTATACTTCAAACAAACACCAAAATTATATAGGTAGTGCTCGTAAATATACTCAGCAAGTGGATGAGCACAATTCTGTCTTATGATGACACGAGGTTGTATGTCATTAGACATCTTGTATGACAGTGACAAAACACCCTTTCAACGTTGGGTTCGCTTCACCCTAGATGATTCACCAAATATAACTACTAAATGATGATCACCGTTCTATTCCCCTGTTACCCCCGCTCGACCCAGCTACACTCTTATTACCTGAAAGGAATTGTGAACAAAAGGGTGAGCATAACTAGCCCAGTAAAGAATATCATGACTAAAGATAAATAAGTTATCAATAACCTTCAACAGAATTACATCAGAGATTTAGAACATATGGTAGATGATAAAAATTTTAACCATAGTTACAGCGGAACGAGCAATCCATTAGAAGAGTCAAATAGACTACAAAGTTTATTATCTTCTCCATGTTAAAAATCCACCAACAATATTTTATCCCTGTAACATCAATTAACAATTTTGGTCCACAATCATATGAATAACTCATAATCATAATTGTAGTTCTAAATTCCTCTTCTCATCCAGGACGAAGATAATTTTCATCACATATCTTTACCTGAAACATCAAAGATCGTGGTTACACCAAATCACATTTCATGTTCATAATCATACTAATAACTTCATCTTTGCACTACGGTCAAAGATATTCATTTGTATCACCAGTTGGTCATGTTCATCTCAACATCAGTTCATCTTTGCACTACTGGCCAAAGATATTCAATAACATGTCATCTTTGTACTACGGGCCAAAGATATTCATCAACAATTCATCTTTGCACTACAGCCCAGAGATATTCCTCAACAGTTCATATTTGCACTACAGGCCAAATAAATTCATCAACAGTTCATATTTGCACTACAGGCCAAATATATTAATATCTCAAAGAAATATATAATCATTTCAGAATTTATATAAACAATAATTATAACCATGTTGATCAATTCACCTTTGCACTTAAGCTAAAGATATTCACTTATAAATTCAATGGTCATGATCATACCAATCAATAATTCAACTTTGTACTACTGGCCAAAGAAAACCCATAGTCATGATCATACCAAAAATTTACCCATCTTTACACTCAAGTCAAAGAGAAATATCATCATTAGGGTTATAAAAATGTTATATATAATAATAAAAATAATATGATCAACATATAGTTTTAATCTCAAGAGTAATATTCGTAAATCAACTATAATTTGGTGAGAAAAAAAAACCAATTTTTTCGTGAATAGTCACTCGTGAATAGTAACTCATGAATAGTAACTCGTGAATAGTAACTCGACACAAAAAGGTAAAAATTTTACAATAAAATACATACCAATATTTCGATATAATGATATTGAAAGAATAATATTTCTTAAGTTTATAAACAATTTATTTTAATTGTTTACACTTTACTAAATAATGCATTTAATCATCCTAAAATGCCAAACTCATAAGATTTCATCACCAATAACCAAAAACCCTCATAAAAAATCTGCATATACCTCATATAGGATTCTCAAGCCATAAAATCCTAGTTTTCAATTTTCTTACTTCACATAACATATTTAATTCATTTTCTCATAACTAGTCATTTTTCATGAAAAATACCAAATCAATGTAACCAATTTTTCTTTTTTAGGATTTAGCATAATATAGTCCCATATTTAACATATATTTTTTCCGGAATTTTTAAAACTCATTTACTATTTTTCATATGGCAAAAACAGTCAAATATTTAAACATTTATCATAAATTATACTTTTATCCAAAAATTTCGAAATTTACAGAGTATACTCCTATCATATACATGTACTCCTAATAAAAATTTTATCAATTTTGGAGTTAACCACTAGGAGTTATAAGAGGTTACTTTTAAAATAGTCTTTTCTCATAAAATTCATAACTCTTAATCTATACATCTAAAAATCACTATTTTTGGACACAATCAAGAAAACTCATTAAAATATCATTTTAAATTTTTTCAGAATTTTTGAAGGTCAGAAAAATTACGAAACTAAAAAACATAACAACCCTTAAAATCTCTTACTATCCCTTACCTCAAAAGAGCAGTACTTCTGATCGGTATAAGGCTGAAGAAAATTTGCACTGATGAATAGAAACTCACAGAGTATCTAAATACTCACAAAATACACTCAATAATCTAGAGAGAGAAAGAAAGAAAACTTATGAATTCTGGTGTGATTTTCAATTCTAACTTAGCCCTCTATTTATAGGAAAATGTTAGCACGCCGAAGCAGACTTAACCTGCAACCTGATGGCTTTACCTGCTACTATTTCCACCCACCACATTTGAATAAAAATCTCAGCATATTTCTTCACCAACCAAGAGTGGGGCCCACCAATTCTAGAATTTTCCACCAAAATGATTAACTCCGAAAATTCAACAATTTCTGAATCAGTCATCTCGTAAAATTCATAACAAATCATACGTTCATTTTTAACGGCTCAAAATTTGTGGACATATACTCAACTTATATATGTATAACATATCCAAATATTACCACGATCCAACGGTCGGATTAAAAATTATAACCCTCGCAAAATATCTTAAAAATCTTGATTTTTAATACCTCCATTCCAACAAAAATACTGATAAAAACCTCAACATTAACTCCTTCATTTTTAACCACAAAAATATATCCCTCATTTATATCCACATAAAATAAATATTTTCTTATTATATGAATTAATAATTAATTATTCACAAATAATATTACAGAATCACATTTATGATAACCAGGCCGTTCCCAGGAAAGAGAGGGTTTTCCAATAAGAATTTCTCCTTACTGGCGCGCAATTAGGTGACCAAACCTCTCCTTAGACAGAACTTTCTAGACATTGCCAATAATGTTATCTAATAATATTATTCAAATAATATGAATTATTGATCTGATAATGAGAAATACTGTGCAGTGACAATTATTGAACAACAATAATATAAAATTTTAACGTAGCAATTATTGAATCAATAAAATAAAATATTGAACAGTAATTACTGTAACAATTATTGAGTAGTGCCTTCTTACGTAAGAATCAATCATTTCAAAAATACTGTGCAATACCGTGTGCTACTGTGCAATAACGCGTATTACTGTATTTTAACCACCGGGTATTCTAACAGTGTTAACGGTAACAACTACGCCGTTATTTGTAAAAATTTAAATTTGTCGTTTTTTTCATTCGACAGTTATTCTGTTATGGGCCCCACAAATGGCTGCGCCGTCGTACAAATATTTTCCGACAGAAAGAACATTCCACGACCAACGAATATTCCCCGACAACAATGATTATTTTATAACCACTTGTTTATTTTGAAAAAATTTCATATATCACCCTTAACTTTAACATTTATCAATTTAACCATTTACTGAATAGTAATTATTGAATACTTTTATTTCATAAAATTTGGGGTCTTACAGTGTTAAACTGACAAAATATAACGAACATCAAGTTTAACTGCAGCGGAACAAGCAATCCATTAAAAGAGTCAAGTAGAGAATAAAATCTACTATCTTCTATGATTTAAAAGGTTTTTCAACACTGTTATCGCTGGGACTCAGCTTAACAAAATAATTCACATCATCGAATCTCCCCTGCACTACGGCCAAGGATATTCTTTAGTATCACGACCACAATTATCCATGCACTATGGGCCAAGAATATTTATGTATTCATTAATGGTCATGATCATGCCAACAACTGTCCATCAATGCACTACGGGCCAATGAAGACTTTTACCACATCATCTGTAACATTACGGTCATGATTATACCGAATAATCTCTGGTCATAATCATACCAAGTTCATCTATGCACTACAGGCCACAGATGACTTTCAACATTTTATAAACATAAGGATGATGACAATGATGTAAGAACTCAATAAAATAAGTTCAAGAATTAATTTATCCAAGAATTAACAACGTCCAAATTGTCAACATGATACTGCTTTGCAGAGTAAAATTCAAGAATGCTTAGAATAATATTTTCATGAAAAGATACTGGATAAAACGCAATTATCAAGGATATTCCACTAATTTCATGGAGTATAAAAGTTAAAACTTAACCAACTGAGTATAATAAAGAATAGAATAACAAAAGAAATCACCCGGCATGCGATAGACCGCACAGACAGGTTATTCTAACAGAATAATAAATAATGGAACCAGGTCCGGCGTAAACGCACAGACAAGATATTCCGACAGAATAATAAATAATAGAACCAGATCCAGTGTAAAACACACAGACAGGATATTCCAATAAAATAATAACAAGACGGAACCAGGTCCGGTGTAAAACACACAGACAGGATGTTCCAACAGAATAATAACAAGACGGAACCAGGTCCGGTGTAAAACACACAGACAGGATGTTCCAACAGAATAATAGAAGAATGTCACCAAGTATAGGGTAGACGGCGTATACAGGTTATTCCAACAGAATAATAAGAAATGGAATAACAAAAGTTCTCTTCATGAATAAGAAAGAATAACACCCCTTACCGTTTTAAAGAAGAACTGAAATAAGGAAGTAGTTAAGTAGCAGAATACTTTTCTTCTCTCTCTCTATAGTTTCTCTCTCTAGAGTTCAGTGAATTCGTAAGAAATAATGAAAGAATGAGCTGTTATTTATAGAAAAATGGAATGCATAGTAACTAATCCATGAACGGTCCAGATTGATTACTTTAATCTGACGGTCCATATTTAAAGAAAAATCTTTTAAATAAAATATAGTATATTCTATTTATAGAATAACTTTAATAAAGTATTCTGTTTTATATAAAAAGATGTTTCTGTTTTATTACGTTAATAATACGAATAAAATAAAACTTCATTATCGCTAAATAATTCATATTATTAACTGACAATAATTGAATCAAACTGAGTGACTTCTCACATAAGCATTAATAATCAATACCGTGTGCTACTATGCAACCACACGTGTTACTGTACTTTTACTACCGAGTAGTTAAACAATATCAATGGTAAAACTTCTGCCGTAATTTTTAATAAAATATTTTTGTCGTTTTCTAAATCCGACAATAATTTCGTTGTGGGGTCCACCAATGATTGTGCCGTTGTACGAATATTCCTTGTTAAAACGAATATTTCCCGACCAATCGAATATTATATAACAACTTGCGTACTTTGTAAATATTACCCACAACTATAACATTATATCAAATTAACTCCATAATATTCAAAAATGATATTTGTAAAAAATTCATCTTTATTTATAAAAGTTGGGGTCTTACAACCTCCCATTCTTATGAAATTTCGCCCTCGAAATTAGGGTACGTACCTGGTATGTCGAAGAGGTAAGGATACCTTGACTTCATTTCAGATTCTAACTCCCAAGTCATTTCCTCAACATCGTGATTTCTCCACAAAACTTTGACTTGAGGTATAACCTTGGAGCGTAGAATATGTTCCTTCTTATCCAAGATTTGAACAGGAACTTCTTCATACGTCAAATCCTCCGCTATTTCGTCCGGTTCTAACTCAATAATGTGGTTCGGGTCTTCCACATATTTACGTAACATGGATATGTAAAAAATGTTATGAACACGAGACATACTTGGCGGTAAAGCGAGTCTATAAGCCACAGTTCTTACTCGATCGAAGATTAAAAATAGACCGATGAATCGAGGATTGAGCTTTTCTCTCTTTCCAAATCTCGTAACTCCTTTCTATGGAGCAACACGTAAGAAAACATGATCTCTTATATCAAATTTCACGTCCTTTCGATGAAGACCAGCATAACTCTTTTGTCGATCTTGTGAGGTTTTATACGTTGTCGGATCGCTTGAATCTTTTCTGTAGTCATACGTACCAACTCCGGTCCCAACAACGTTGCTTCACCCACCTTATCCCAGCATACTGGAGAACGACACTTTCTTCCATACAATGCTTCGAATGGAGCCACGCCAATACTTGCTTGATAACTGTTGTTGTAAAAAAACTCCACCAATGATAAAAACTTGTCCCCACTTCCCTTGAAGTCAAGGACACAGAGTCTTAATAAATCTTCTAGAGTTTGAATAGTCCTCTCTGATTGTCCGTCCGTCTGAGGATGATATGCCAAACTAAATCGTAAATCCGTGCCCATAGCTTTTTATAAACTAACCCAAAATCGTGAAGTGAATCTTGGGTCTCGGTCAGAAACTATGGATACTGGCATACCATGCAATCTTACAATCTCGTTTATGTACATACGAGCAAGACGTTCAAGTGTATAAGTTTCTCGTATCGGTAAGAAATGAGCAGACTTGGTCAATCTATCAACAATGACCCAAATCGCATCTATACCTTGAGAAACCTTAGGAAGACCAGTAACAAAATTCATGGTAATGTGCTCCCACTTCCATTCTGGAATTTCAAGTGGTTGCAATGGACCTTTTGGTACTTGATGCTCCGCTTTGACTCGTTGATAAGTTAGACACCTTGAGATAAACAGCGCTATCTCTCGCTTCATATTGCTCCATTAAAATGTATGACGAAGATCATGATACATTTTGGTACTCCCAGGATGGATTACAAACGGTGTGTTGTGCGCCTCCATCATGATTTCATACTTTAAATCAGGGTTGTTAGGAACACAAAGTCAGGAGTTGACTCAAAGTATTCATTCTTCATCAATTCTTGCTTCCAGCATGCACCTTCTTGCACTTTCTTCCTCATACGCATCAGCTCCAGGTCTGTAGCTTGAGCAGCTTTAATTTTATCGATTAAAGTTGGTTCTACTCGTATATTTGCCATCATCACATGGGTCTCTGGAGTCTTTAACTCTATCTCCATCCTTTGCAAGTCACACAAAATGGGCCTTTGTGTTGACAATATCGTACTCGTACTTGCATATGATCTTCTACTCAATGCGTCAGCTACCACGTTCGCTTTTTAGGATGGTATTGAATGGCATGATCATAATCTTTTAACAGTTCAAGCCAACGTCGTTGTCGCATGTTGAGTTCCTTTTGAGTGAAGAAATATTTGAGGCTTTTATGATCCGTAAAGATCTCCACCTTCTCCCCATACAAGTAATGCCTCCAAATTTTAAGTGCAAAGACAACAACTGCCAACTCTAGATCATGAGTAGGATAATTCTTCTCATATTTCTTGAGTTGTCTTGATGCATAGGCTATGACTTTTCCATGTTGCATGAGAACGCATCCCAACCCTTTGCTCGAAGCATCACTGTAGATGATAAATCCCTCCGAGCCAGATGGTATTGTTAAAACAGATGCTGAAATAAGTCTCCTCTTGAGTTCTTGAAAACTCTTCTCACATTCTTCGCTCCAACCGAACTTTGTATCTTTCCGAGTCAGCTGAGTTAATGGAGTAGCGATTCGAGAAAATCCTTCCACGAATCTCCGATAATTGTAACAACCCGATATTTTCTATATAAATAAATAAAAAATTTTGCGTATAAATTTTTTTTTTATTATTTAAGGATGAGGATTTGTACAAGATAATGTGTATGTGTATTTACGTGGTAAATAAAAATATATTTATTACATAAATATTTACAAATAATTTTATTTTAGAATTATTAATTATTATAAAGTACATTCTTATAATAATTAATTTTATAGTAGAAATATTTTTATTAATTATTCTACATGAATATATAGTCATATATTATTTAAATAATATATGGAGTGATTTTTAGAATAATTATAATAATTATTTTATTATATGAATTTTAGTACAGGCTATTAAGTTAATTATTTTACCTTAATTATTAAGGTTAAATAGGAAGAATAAATTAGATATGGAATCCAAACCCTAATTTTGGATTATTGTCAAGGTATGAGAATAATAATATAATATTAATTATATTTTGATTTTTCAGTGTTATATGTATGTACTGTATGTACGTATTGATGATGATTGGTCAATTATGGTGTTTAATTTCAAAACCCTAATATTATTTATTTAAACCCTAATTTTACTGGGGAAAACCCTAATTTGAAAATCAACCGTGAGTTTAAGACTGTTATAACGGTGTTATATGTTTTATGATGTGTATTATATAATAATTTTCTTAATTAGGTAAACCCTAATTATATTCTAGAAACCCTAATTTTTAGAAAACCTAATTATAAATTGGTAATTCTAATTATCAAAATCGTAAACCCTAATTGCTATTTTAGCAATGTTAATGATAATTATATGATATTAAACCCTAATGTTCCTGTATAGCGTAATTAGAAAATTAATCATAATTAAAAAACTCAAATTTCAAAATTTTAGAAACTAAAAGTTATTTAATTTTTTATTTAATTTTATTTATTTTTGTATAAACTTTAATTGGAAATCCTATTGTTATTTTATGCTAAACCTTAGGGTTAAACCCTAAGGGTCAAACCCTAAGGGTTTGCCAAGTTCCATTTTGCCCTTAAAAATCCAAACCAAATGACCATTATACCCCTAAATGCATTATTTTGGCTATCTTATAGGTTTTGACAATAGGTTGAGTGGGTGAACTACTTCAACCACCCCATGTGCTCAAAATAATAGCAACAAGCAATATACACCAGCCATTCATGCATCTAGCAAGCTCTATATATAGATTGAGAGAGAAAAGTTTACTTTTGTTAGCCATTTTTGTACCAAACATCCAAACCTTTTCTCTCCACCCAAACCCACGAAATTTGTAAGTTTTACAGTCCCAAAACACAGCCCCACGTTCACCATAAACAAATCAGCAACACAAAATCAGAAATTTATCAAAGAAAGGTATAAAACCCTAGCATAATTTCTGTCCATCGATTCTGTGTTAGATGTTAGTTTTTATTGTTAAAATATGTTGGTTGTAGTCCATTTTGACGATCTGGGTTGCTAAATGTTGGATCCATAACATTTAGAAGCTCGGATTTGTGTTTTTCAAAAATCTGGAAAATTTGTTCTTGGTGGTCTGACAACGAATGTCAGACCTTATATCTCTGCGATCTGTTGCGAAGTTTGTGTTTTGAAACTTTGTAGTTGTAGTCTGATATGTTCTCTTGGATCTGGGCTTGGAATCAGGCTTAAATCGTATGTATATTGCAAGATATGGAAGGTCAAACTGCGTTGACCGACCATGACTTACAAGGTTTCTGGGTAACCCAGAACGTGATTAGCAGCGTCTGACAACGTTTACTATCTGTTCAGTTATATAGGTATTGTTACGTTTGTTGTATTCAAATTGTAGTATGTTGTATAGACTACAAGTTTAAGGTTTTAGATCGCCTAAATATTAAACGAATGGAACTCAGTGGCTGGTCAAACCAGGCCAGAAGATCATGAACTGAGTTTTCTGGGTAACCTAGAAAACTCAAGAACACGATCTCTGACAAAGTTTGACCAGCATATAAGTTGCGATTTTGTTGTCATTTTCTTCTTTTTATGTATTTTATCTCTACTATTACATGTTGTCTACATACTGCAAAGCTTAGATCACAAAAGAAATACCTGAATCAGAAGTTATGGGAACCCAAAAGTGAATAGTCGAACTGTTCTTCATTTCTGGGTAACCCAAAAATGAAGAACAGCCTCTGACAACACTTTTGGAGGCTCAGATCTCCTTGGTTATAGGTGTTATAAATATTTTTGTTACTGGATCTTGTAGTCTTACAGTAACACTACACGATCTGATCAACAAATTGCCCAGAAACACATCACACACGAAATTAATCTCGGTCAAAGTAGCTAGCCCGGTCTCTGATTTGATTTCTGGATTTTGCTTGAAGAACACCTATAGCGACGGTTCTGTCGCTATAGGTGGTCTTTAGCGACAGACATTATTTATTTTTCCAAAAATTAATAAAAAAATAGAAAAATTAGTTTAAAAATATTAAAAATACAAAATAAATTATTAAAAATTATTTTAAATTCTAAAAATTAGTTTTTAATTATTTTAAATATATTTCATAAATATTTAATATTTTTGAAATATTAAAATTATTTAATTTATTCAATTATAATATTAAATAAATTATTTAAAAATGATTTTAATATTGGAAAAATTATTAAAAATTATATTATGATATAAGAAAATATTTTAAGTTATTTTTAATGACTTTTAATATTTTGTGATAAATTTAATTAATATTTAAATATTAATGGTAATTAATTTATTTACTAAATGAATTAAATAAATTAATTAAAAATGATTTTATTATATTAAAAATCATTTTAAATAATAATAATGTATTTAAAAATATTTTAAGTTATAAAATATAACTTTTAATATTTAAAGATAAATTTCATTAATTAATTATTATTAATGATATTAAAGTTATTTAATAATTTAGTTTAAGAAATGATTTTAATATTATAAAAATCATTTTAAATGAAAATAAGGTGTTTAAAGATATTTTAAGTTATAAAATATAACTTTTAATATTTAAAGAATAATTTCATTAATAATTAAATATTAATGATTATTAAGTTATTATTAATAATATTAAATTTATTTAATAATTATATTTAACAAATAGTTTATAAATGGTTTTATTAGTTTAAAAATCATTTAAAAGGATAGAAATGAATTAAAAATATTTTAAGTCATGAATAATGACTTTTAACATTTTGATAAATAGAACATTAACTCTTTAATAATAATGGTAATTATTTAGAAATGATTTTAAATGTTTTAAAAATCATTTAAGTGTAATTTTAATACTTTAAAAATATTTCAAGTTATTATAAATAACTTTAATATTTTAGAAATGATTTCATTAATAGTTTAATACTAATTAAATATTAATGATAATAGAATTGATTAGTATTTAAATTATTTTAATGTGATTCCGATGTTTGAAATTTCGTGATAAATTATAATAAATGTTTTAAAATTATATTAAGTCATTTAAAAATAATATGACTGATATTAAGTTACAGAATAGAGTCTTAGACTCGATAAATACCCGATAAAGTTGTCGGTACACCGACATGTTTTAGAAACTGATCTGGACTTAGATAATGTGATTAGATAAGTGATTATTTTTGATTCAATGGTTGTTAAATCTATGTGCCAATGTGATTAGGGTATGTGCTGACTGCAATAAGCAGTGTTATGTGTTATAGTATGTTGTTCTAATAGAACGAACGATCTTATTAATGATAGGTCGTGAGATAAGCGATAAATCTAAATTGCAAACTGTAAGCAGCGCTTCAGGCAAGTATCTTACCTTTGCATTTTTTTTTGCAATGGACATGAGTAAGAATATTTACGAATGATATTATTACTGTATATATTATTAACCTTATATTATATACACTCATTACTTATCAACATGTTAGTATATGGTAATTCAGATATATATATATATATATATATATATATATATATATATATATATATATATATATATATATATATATATATATATTATGTTCGTTAATTTCTGTAAATGGTTATACAAGTGTCCCCACTTGGATAATCATTGTATTTAATCACATGTTGATATACCTTTGTTAATTACCTGTATATATATATATATATATATATATATATATATATATATATGTTGCATTATAGAATATTGTTGAACAAGATAAAACATTTGATTTAGAACACAGACAAGTATGAACATCCCTACACGGAAAAACATTTATGCGCCCAAGGCGGACAGAGTGAACGATACCCTCGTTCTTGTATGTAGTATTGATCAATGCAGGGCATAACGGGCTGATCACCCCCCGTGCCCGTAAGTTATGACGGTTTACTGATGAATTTCTGTTTAACCTTTTCGAAAATAAAAACAATGTTTATGACATGTCACTATAACCCCAGTTAGAGTCAATATGTAGTTTTAAAAATTTGAAAGAGAGTTGTTATGTTATATTTATCGGTTCAGAATACTTCACAACTATTGACTTGTTGTAGAAGAATAGTACAAATAAAATATTTAAATCCTTTCGGCTTATATATATATATATATATATATATATATATATATATATATATATATATTGCTATTACTTGCTGGGTACTCAAATGCTCAACCTTGATTAATTTAAATGTTTTCAGCTAAGTGTGAACGACCAGAGAGCTCTGCTAAGACCAAGAAAAAAGGGAAAGGTTGCTGATTGAATGCAAATGTTATCTTGTGTAATAGTTGATATTAATATTAAGACAATTATGATATATATTATCTTTCATGGGTTGTAATGAATGTTTAAAGGTTACGTACTTGGGAGCTAGACTCTAATAATTATGTAAATTAAGTTTGACTTTTATATTATTGTTATTATTATTAGTATTATTCCGCTCATAGAAATGGTATCGTGAAGCACTGAGTTCGGGTTTCAAGTACCTGAATTTGGGGGCGTCACAATAATAACCAGCTAAACCAAGAAAGCTACGTACTTCGGTCACTGATTTAGGTTGCTCCCAGCTTTGAATAGCTTCAATCTTTGCCGGGTCAATAGATATTCTACGACTTGATACTACGTGCCCAAGGAATGCTACCTCCTCCAGCCAGAACTCGCATTTTCTTCAACTTGGCATAAAGCTTGTATTCACGAAGCTTTTGGAGTACCAGCCTCAAGTGTTGCTCATGATCTTCACGGCTTTTGGAATAAATAAGGATGTCATCAATAAAGACGACCACAAAGTGATCCAAATATTCCTTGAATACCTGGTTCATCATATCCATGAAGGCAGCAGGAGCATTAGTCAATACAAAGGACATGACTAGGAATTCATAATGCCCGTACCGAGTTCTGAAAGCCGTGTTTGGATTATTCTCAGTTCTAACCTTCAGCTGATGATATCCAGATTGAAGATCGATCTTTGAAAAGAATTGTGCTCCTTGTAATTGGTCAAACAGGTCATCAATACGTGGCAATAGGTACCTATTTTTGATGGTGACATGATTCAACTCCCGATAATCAATACAAAGTCGCATACTTCCATCTTTCTTCTTCACGAATAGAATAGGAGCACCCCAAGGAGAAGTACTAGGACGAATAAAGCCAATGTCTAACAATTCCTGCAGTTAGATCTTTAACTCCTGAAGTTCAATAGGAGACATTCGATATGGGGCTTTGGAAATGGGTTTTGTACCGGGTTCAAGGTCGATACAAAATTTAATTTCACGCTCTGGGGGTAGGCCAGGAAGTTCTTCAGGGAATACGTCAGGGAATTTATTAACAATAGAAATATCATTCAAAACTGACGTGTTTTTGTTTAGATCCGTGACATGAGCTAAGAAAGCTTGACATCCATTTTTCAATAAACGAATAGCTTTATGGCTTGAGATGACAGCAATTGATTTTAATAGTTTGGTCGCTTGAATTTGCATAATAGGTTGATTAGGAATATGAAAGCTAACAACCTTACGAAAATAATCAATTTTTGCTTGATGAGTAGTTAACCAATCAATCCCTAGAATCACGTCAAATGCAAGTATTTTTAATGAAATAAGATCGACAGGTAATGTGTGGGTACCAACTTGAACCAAACAAGACTTATAAACCGTGGATGTAATGAAGGTTTCTCCCAATGGAGTTTTAACAGATAAGTCAAAGTCTAATTTCTCTGGAGTCAAATTTAATCGATGAGCGCAAGTAGGAGAAATAAAAGAATGGGTAGAACCGGTATCAAATAAAGTATAGACTTCGTTAGAGTTTATGGTAAGCTTACCCGTGATGACCTCATCCGGGTTCCTTGCTTTCTGGGAGGTCACAACAAACGCTCTCCCTTGCACTACCGGTTTTGACTTTTCTGGGACGGCCTTTGGTGTCTCCATCCTGGCTGAACTTGTTTTTGGTAAACGACAAAATCGAGCTAAATGACCTTCTCTTCCACAATTATAACATGCTTTAGACGGCATCACGCAGTTTGGACTGATGTGCCCCTCCCCTCTGCATTTGAAACATATGATAGGTGGTCGTTCTCCTTCCTTAACAACGGGTGCTGGTGCTGACTTCTTTCCATCATTGTTGAATCTCCTCTTCTTGAAATGACCATTCTTATTATTTTTCCCCTGATTACCACCAAAGTGGTTACCATTTCTGGCCTGTTGATTCCCTCCATGCTTGTTGTCACCACTTCGATGACTGCTCTCACTGGTATTATCATTTTGCCAACTGCTCTCTTTTGGTTGCGTTGACTCATTATCGCGCTCCACTAACTGAGCCCTATTCACAACATCTGAATACAAACACAGTTTATGAGAAATAAGATGTTGACGTATCTCAGGTTTCAAACCTCGTAAAAACATTCGCGTCATTCGCTCTTTATTATCCACCAAGTGGGACGCAAACTGGGACAACTCAGTAATTTAGTCTCATACTGCGACACGGCCATATTATTCTGCTCTAATTTGATGAACTCCACCTCCTTCATGTGACGAACACTTTCGAGAAAGTATTTGTCATTGAACAGCTCTTGGAACTTCTCTCAAGACATCTTCAGTGCGGCAGGTTGAGTGCGCTTAATCGATTCCCACCAGTAATCTGCCTCTCCTCGCAACATAAAGGCGACAAAGGGAACCTTTTGCTCCTCAGAGCATCCCAAGACATCAAATATCTTGGTGATCTGCTTTATCCATGTTTCCGCTATAAGTGGTTTTGGCTCTCCCTTAAACTCTGGTGGTCCCAGCTCCTTGAACTGTTTAGCGGTGACCATCCGAGAGTTTTTAGTGTTTCCACCTACATTTTGAATAGGAGCCGCTCTCGCATGCTGTTGCATGAACTGTATAAAGATTCTGAACATTCCATCATTCATCATTTGGTCAGTATTGTTGTTTGCATGAGGATTGTCGCCTTCCTAATACACATTATCCTGATTATTGATATGTGGTGAATCAACAGTCGCCTGTGCTCCATTGCTATTCTCAACATTCTCGGATGCCATTTTCAGATACTGCCACAAAATAAAAGTTAATTGATATGTCATATATTATCCTTATATTCTGACCGACCAATTAAATACCATGCAAATAAACTTAGGTAGGTCATACTAGCGAAAGAATTCCCCATCTCTCCCCTCCTAGTTCTATTCTCACATCTTAGCCAGGGATCATATCCCTAAGCTCTAATACCAACTGTGACGCCCCCAAAATTAGGTATACATCACCCATCTTGGGTCGTCAGATATATGGTACAGAATACAAATATAACTTACTAATACAACTGTCGTGTACAAGACGACAAAACGTAACTGTGAGTTTAAATACAATTATTGTTTACTAGAGACTATACAAACTCAAAAGGAGTCCTCATTACAATTATTGTCACACTATTTAACAGAATAGTGAGGACTACTAATACTATCATCTGGTCCATCACTCCGGTCCCCGACTCGTCCCAGCTATATTCTCATTTCCTTAAGAGAACAGTGAAAGAAAGGGTGAGCTCAACTAGCCCAGTAAGAAATATTATATTATGACTAAGATAATGCAGAATAAATTATCATTAGCCTTCAACAGTGTTAAACTGACAAAATATAACGAACATCAAGTTTAACTGCAGCGGAACAAGCAATCCATTAAAAGAGTCAAGTAGAGAATAAAATCTACTATCTTCTATTCTTTAAAAGGTTTTTTGACACTGTTATTGTTGGGACTCAGCTTAACAAAATAATCCACATCATCGAATCTCCCCTGCACTACGGCCAAGGATATTCTTTAGTATCACGACCACAATTATCCATGCACTATGGGCCAAGAATATTTATTTATTCATTAATGGTCATGATCATGCCAACAACTGTCCATCAATGAACTACGGGCCAATAAGGACTTTTACCACATCATCTGTAACATTACGGTCATGATTATACCGAATAATCTCTGGTCATAATCATACCAAGTCCATCTATGTACTACAGGCCACATATGACTTTCAATATTTTATAAACATGAGGATGATGACAATGATGTAAGAATTCAATAAAACAAGTTCAAGAATTAATTTATCCAAGAATTAACAACGTCCAAATTGTCAACATGATACTGCTTTGTGGAGTAAAATTCAAGAATGCTTAGAATAATATTTTCATGAAAAGATACTGGATGAAACGCAATTATCAAGGATATTCTCATGGAGTATAGAAGTTAAAACTTAACCAACTGAGTATAATAAAGAATGGAATAACAAAAGAAATCACCCGGCATGCGATAGACCGCACAGACAGGTTATTCTAACAGAATAATAAATAATGGAACCAGGTCCGGCGTAAACACACAGACAGGATATTTCGACAGAATAATAAATAATGGAACCAGGTCCGGTGTAAAACACACAGACAGGATGTTCCAATAGAATAATAACAAGACGGAACTAGGTCCGGTGTAAAACACACAGACAGGATGTTCCAACAGAATAATAGAAGAATGTCACTAAGTATAGGGTAGACCACGTATATAGATTATTCCAACAGAATAATAAGAAATGGAATAACAAAAGTTCTCTTCATGAATAAGAAAGAATAACACCCCTTACCGTTTTAAAGAAGAACTGAAATAAGGAAGTAGTTAAGTAGCAGAATACTTTTTTTCTCTCTCTCTATAGTTTCTCTCTCTAGAGTTTAGTGAATTCGTAATAAATAATGAAAGAATGAGCTACTATTTATAGAAAAATAGAATGCATAGTAACTAATCCATGAACAGTCCAGATTGATTACTTTAATCTGACGGTCCATATTTAAAGAAAAATCTTTTAAATAAAATATAATATATTCTATTTATAGAATAACTTTAATAAAGTATTCTGTTTTATATAAAAAGATGTTTCTGTTTTATTACGTTAATAATACGAATAAAACAAAACTTTATTATCGCTAAATAATTCATATTATTAACTGACAATAATTGAATTAAACTGAGTGACTTCTCACATAAGCATTAATAATCAATACCGTGTGCTACTATACAACCCCACCTGTTACTGTACTTTTATTACCGAGTAGTTCAACAGTATCAATGGTAAAACTTCCGCCGTTATTTTTAATAAAATATTTTTGTCGTTTTCTCAATCCGACAATAATTTCGTTGTGGGGTCCACCAATGATTGTGTCGTTGTACGAATATTCCTTATTAAAACGAATATTCCCCAACCAATCGAATATTATATAACAACTTGCGTACTTTGCAAATATTACCCACAACTATAAGATTATATTAAATTAACTGCATAATATTCAAAAATGATATTTATAGAAAATTCATCTTTATTTATAAAAGTTGAGGTCTTACAGTATTGATAAACTCAAAACGACAATCTTTTTAGAACAAAAATTACTTCCTAAAACGACAATCTTTTAGGAACGGATGGAGTACAATATACGTAGGTGTTGCTTTTGTCAACGACATAATAGATTTAAAGTACATGAGTTCCCATACTTCTTAAAAGTTGGTTTCTCAAAAATTCAAATTCAGCACTCTTCTTTGACCTATTGAAGCTAGTGAGTAGTGTCCCAATTCCCACATTGTGCATTTACATTGCCCATCTTAAAAATTACTCCCTCTGTTCCTAAAAGATTGTCGTTTAAGGTTAATGCACACAGGTTAAAGAATATAATTAATATCTATCGAAAGTACTATACTACCCTTATAAATTGCCTCAACTAATTATTATCTTCCCAATATTTATTATTCAATTCAACCAATTACTTCTTATTCAACCAATTACTACTTGGATTATAGCATTGAATTGAATAAGAATCATTAGGAAGGGAAGAAAGTTTTAAATAGGAGAAAGCTTTAAATAAGGGTTTAGTAGGGAAAAAATAGCTAATGTGTATTGATAAACTCAAAACGACAATCTTTTTAGAACAAAAATTACTTCCTAAAACGACAATCTTTTAGGAACGGAGGGAGTAGTGGTGAGATTAAAGAGTACTACTCACCTATCATTATTCTTTTTTATCCCTTAAAATTTCACGTTAATTGTTTAGAGCAAGGAAATTGTACTTTACTAGGTTTAGGATTTCGTGTTGAATGAGAAGAAGAGAAATTCACAAATAGTACATAATTGATTAATAAATTAAAAAGGGGAAAAGAACAGGTGAACAATTACTCCAACAACACGTGACAGAACTCTTAGGATCCAAGAGCCTTTTTAGGGTATAAGGATCTATATAGCCTTCTGATTATCTAGGGTTGAGAGAGAATTCGTCAGTCTCCAATCTTCCAAAAGTCACTTCTTCATAGAATGGAAATAGAATTTATAGAGTTTTCTGGAAAGTGGTCACATGTCAAGCACATGACCTCAGGAAAATTCCAAAAATACCCTTAATTAGTCATCATAATAATGCCTAGATCGTCATATCCGTCTAGCCATCAATTTAATCCCTCAATCAATTTCCAAAATGAGTTCCCTCTATAAACCTTCTGTCTTGGGACTCATGGAGGTTCCTCCTCGATATCATGCTTCAAAGTTTTTGTTGCTCAAACCATGATTTCCTACTCCTCCTTCTTTATTTGAGAATCTCGTCGCCAAAAAACCTCGGAAGAACTCAACACATGACACCGGAGGCCGCGCACTAGGGGGCCGAACCATAGGGAGAAAACCTTAGGGGTGTCGAACCCTAGGGGGGATGAACCCTAGGTTTGAATTTCCTTCGGTTCTTTTCGTTTGTTTCAGCCTTTCTTGGTCACTTTTCATCCTTTCCTCATGATTCTTGGTCTTGTAAAAAGTTCTTCTTGTCATGGAGATTCTAAGGCTAATAATTTCTTGGAGTTTCATACGATTTAAGTTTCTTTCTGTAGTCCGGGCTCATTGCTCTGTCATTGCATTGATCAAAACCCTTCTAGCACGCAAATTGATAAAATGAGGTAGTGCATGGCCTAGGGGGCGAACCTTAGGGTGGCGATCCCTAGGAGGCACTTTAGCTTTTTTTTTCATCTTTTGTTCATTTTCCTTGTTTTGTTCCAATAGTTCCAACCAAATCTAGTCGGGGAAGAGATTGATTTAACTTTTCCTTAAGGAGGAGTCATCTTGGACTGGTTAATCCCTAGGGTGGCTGAACCCTAGGGGGCTGAAACCCTAGGATTTTCCCCTTTTTGTTCATTTAATGTTTTGTTCATTATTTGCAGTCTTGTTCATTCATTTCTACCTTTTTCGTCATTCATTTAACTATAGTGTTAAACCTAATTTGTGCATTTAATTTAATTAGATCATGCGAACCCTAATTTTCACTTGAGCCCACATTTGCCTCCTGCGTGAGAGTCGCGCTTTTGAAGAGACGATCGTGCAAGAATACGTCGAGCTTCCAAACAATCTCTGAGACTCAGTTTTACAAGTCTTGAAGACGAAGTCCTAGAAAAGGGAATCCTTAGGGGGTGAACCCAAATGGTTAAACCCTAGGGACACAAGACCTAGAGGGCCTCTTCTTTGAACATCTTGGAAAATCTTCTGAAAACCTTTCCAAATCTTGTTCAATCTTTGTTTCCTTAGTTTTTCTGGAAATTGAAACAAGATAGATCATTTTTTGAAATCATATATTACTAAATAAAATCCAATCTTATTTTATTTTTGAAAATAAAATCTTTCTTTTGGAAATCAAAACTTTCCTTTTTATTTAAGAATCAAATCAAATATTACCAAATCAAATCTTACTTTATTTCAGAAATAAAATAAAATCTTTTCATTATTTTATTTTGAAAGCAAGATCTTTCCTTATTTTTATTTAAAAGGAAATCAAATATTCTCCTATTTTGGAAACAAAATCTAGTCCTTCCCTTGTTAGGAGTAAAATGACTACTTCCATAATCTTTCCCAAGTTACTCATGCTTCACTTTTCGTCTTGATTCCTTTTGTAATTTCTCTCCTCCTATAAATCGGTAAATCATCAAGAAGGCATCAAGCAAACATTCTTCAATTCGGGCAAACAAAAGGTGACGAAAAGGATTCCTCCCTGAGTGGATGAACCCTAGGGGTTGAACCCTATAGGGATGAACCCTAGCACTCTATTTCTGAGTTTTGGACTTAAAAGAAAAGAATAGAAACCTTATATTAGAACAGAAAAAAAAATATAAAACTTGAAGTTTTCATTTGTGTTGTTTCTGAGTTTTTAATAGAAAATTTTAAAAAAAATTATTTTCTTGCGTTTTTCAGTTCCAATGAAAAGAAAAATATCACTTTTACAAATTTACCCTTCTATTTCTTATAACCATTGAACCATGAATAAAAATATGCAAGAAAAATTTAATCAAAGAAAAAATTTCATTATTAAATACAAATATCTAAATAAATTTAAACAAAAACAACTTCTACAAAGTCATTGTCATACTATACCCAAAAGTCATCAAACATAATCTGTATTATTAATACTAACAAAGATTATTCATCGAATTCTTTAAGAAATTCAATCTCCTCTCTAATGGTAACCCAAACACTGCTCGTGCCTTGTCTTAATTTTCTAATAGCCAAAAATAGGCCTCATCGATTTTTTTCTCATCAAAATTATTATAATTGCTAAGATAATTATTACCTTAAATTGTTTATTATATCTTCTAGGACTATATAATTACAAGCTAATTACTAATTCTATGTTTATAGATTATTTTTGCATTAATTTATTCATTAGTTTTGATTTTATTTATTAATAATAAGATTTTTAAGCTTTTAAATTTTTCAATGTATTTTTATAAAACAAATCATAATAAAAAATTACAGACTTTATTTTGAACAAATATAACTCAAATAATGAAACAATAAAATATATGAAAAAAGGACATGACCCGTGCCTCGCATGGGCATTCATGCTAGTATTTATAAAATATAAAACGGTACTAATTAACTATACTCGATTAATATAATTTAATGAAATGAGTCCAATTACCCAAAACAATATTTCTCTTTATTTAATTAATGAAATTAATTAATTTCAAGTTATATTAAAATTAATTAATTATCGTTCGCAACAGTCTGAGAACTCGTTCGCAGTAACAAAAAAGTCGTTCGCGCCAAGAAATCTCTTTCTCTCTATCAACTTAGGTTTAGTAGATAAAAACAAATTGGAGAAATGAATTGTAATTTAAAATTTATTATATTGAGAGTTGAGGATAATATTAGAATTTTAAAAATATTACGTATTCTAATTTCTTTTTCGTCCAAATCATATCAATTTTGGACCGAAAACTTTAACAGGAAAAGTGAGCAAGTTTTCTATCCATTTTTTTTCTTTTTCATTTATTAAAAAACTCAGAAACATACGAATTGGAAAGAAAACTTAAATTTTTCGTTCATTTCTTTTCCTTTATGTTCATTTTAAAACTCATAAACAGAGTGTAAGGGTTCCACCCATTCCTCTCATCTTTACTTTCTTTCCCTTTTCTTGTTTATTCGAATGCTTCCTTTTGAATTTTTCTTGATTTGCTTCATCTATTTCTCTTTTCAAGTAATTGTAGTCTTTCTTTCTAGGCCATTTCACCTTAACAAGGATTTTGACTTTTTCTCCAGATATTCTCTAAGAAAAACCACAATTTATTTTTATGCAGCGAAGTAGCATCCATTCTGAGTTGTTGATTCATCGAGCAAGGAGTTAAAGGTACGAGGGGAGGACCCCTAGGCGGCCGAACCCTATAGGGGCCAAACCTAGGGGTTTTGGCCTCCAATTTTATTTTTCCGTTCTTCTTTTATTCTACCGACTTCTTTTGTTTGTGCTCTTTCTTGTTTCTTCTTTCAGGTAACTCTAATCTTTCTTTTGTTTTTCGAGCCATATTACCTTTGATCATATCTTAGTTTTTTCCCTCAGATCATAAAAAAATATCTATGTTTTTATGAATTCAAAGCGACATTTTGCTCCAATGATCAAACAACGAACCATGAAGGAAATAATGCTCTTCAACTAGGTGGCCGAACCCTAGGAGGCCGAGCCTTAGGGTGGCCAAATCACACAGCCCAAATAAGCAAATAATGGAAGAAAACCAAGTCCGAGAAGGGTGGTCGTTGTTTTAACCATAACTTTTGATCCGCTTGGAATTACAAAGCCCATAATATATCAAATCAAAGCTTGCTACGAGCCCTACAAAACTCATCACCTTTAGCCATGACAAAAACCTTTATAAGTCCAAAAAAATGTTGGGAAGCATGTGTTTGGGTTGTCCGAAGTTTTTTTCAAAAAATAATTTCTTGCGTAACTGTGATTTCTAACTTTTGCTGACTTAGTTTCTTCTTCTTTTTAGGTGTTCTTAAGTTTAAGTTTAAGCACTTAGGTTTAATTATTTTTTTACAATTTTTTCTTGCTCTTTGAAATTCTTATGCTAAGTTTTAATTGTTTGCAGGCCAATTCCATTTAATGTTCTGTAGACCCGAAAACCACCAAAGAGACCCCCTTCATCAGTGAGTGGGGAAAAGCTCCCTTATATAGGCCTTTTGATGTTTTCTAGGAGTGAGCAAAGACTTATGATCGTACATTTTTTTCCTCCACCAAAGAAAGGGGGATTGTTTCTATATGTCGTGGCTTGCAAAAGTTTGGATAGCTTTCCCCATTCTGCTTGCATTCCCCGTATGTGCATAGAGAAACAAGAGTAACCTTTCAGTCCCATTCACTTCTGTCCGATTCATTCGTTCGCCTTCAAGGATGGCAACATTGGACCGAAAAAATCATCAAAAATTCTGTTTATGTGGATATATTAGAGAATGATGGCATTTTGTGATGCATTCAACTGTGTAAGGATGTACATATTCAATAGGACCATGATGCCCTTACCATATTGATTTCACGCTGGTGTTCCTCTACATGCATATTTGTTATTGCTTGGGGAAATTCACCCCTACTCTAGAGGATGTCTACGCCATCTACCAATAAAGTTTCTCTTTTATTTCTTTCATTTACCCTCATTTTTCTTAGGTTATGTACTTATTCTAAACTATATCTTATAGCCTTCTTGTTGTTGTTTCGACTTCTTGTAGTCCATCCAGCATGTCTCCTAGGGATACCGAGTGTGTTACATACTTGAGAGAAACCTTTAGGTGGGCTTCCCAATACACATTGCGATTTAAGGGCGATACACTCCTTCTATACTTTGAGACCTCCAACTGGCAGAAAAAATCCTAGCTATCTTGGGTATGTTACTTCTTTAAGGATTACAAGCCTAGCCAATGGGATAATTCCATTCACAACGAATCTGTCCTCGCTTTTCACGAGGAGCCTTACCCTTTTCCTCTGGCAGCTTATCTGGCTATATAGTTGTCCCGCTTTTTCTTTCCCATATCACCCATAGACGATCCTTCGACCCGTATGTTTAGTTTGGCAGCTTTTTATCTCAGGTTCTGGAGATCCTTTTGCTCCCCTCTTTTTGGGGACCTTGTATCGTCTCTTGGACGAAACTGCCTTCGTCTTGAAAGAATCTATTACAAGGTACTCATTTCCATTTTTTTTATTAACTGTCTTTCTTTTTTTTCTCATTTATTTAGGTATGATGTGAATTGTTTCTTTCCCTGCTCCTCTCTTCATATTTTTCTCTTCGAGCACTTTTGGGGCTACTCTACTCCTGTACACCTTTCTAAGAAGAAAAAGAAGTATTCATCCGCTTTTTCATCGCCCAACATCGTTCCTCGCACAACTCGCTAGATTGATCACCGGTCTAGTTTAGATTTGTGGCTTTTTATTGATGACTTTTCATGCTTCACTACTTGTTCCTATACTATTGTTCCAGAAGACGGTCTTCTGCCTCACTTCTATAGGCATGATTTTTGCTTCTACTTAAGCATCAAAGAATTGAGTGGTTCTTCACTTTCCTGGTTCATCTTCCTTCGGGTTGCGGAGCTTCCCTATTTTGTTGAGGATAATGATTTTGGCACTTTACTTTATTCTCCTTTCAGGGTCACGAGGTAGTTTGGATTTGACCAGAATCGACCCTTCGGCTACTCTTTCTGGGAGAATTATGAGAGTGCTCTCCTCAAGTTCGTCTCTACCTCCCTCTCGTTTGCATGGGAATTTTTGAGACCTTAAAATGCTCCTCATGACCCCCTTCTTTTTGTCATATTAGATGATTCTCGGAGAGGGCGATATACTACTGGTGAGCACAAATAATGGCTCATCAACCTTAAAAGGTGGAAGGAAGATACCATGACTTATTCGATACCAGAGTCTCCTCCCGAACGTCTTCAATGGAACAGGATGATATGCACTACTAAAACCAATGCCCGTTCAAAATGTTTGCCTGCCAGTATTCGGCTTATTGAGCATGAGGCTTTAATGCCTAAGTCTTCTCCTCCTCAGTAAGCTAACAGTCATCCTCGGAGTTCCCCGTATATTCCTCCCGCACAGGCCCCTACTAATTCTAGGAGTCTTCCACCACAGGCTTAATCTCGGATACCTCCTCCACGGGCTTCATCTCAAATACCTCTATCTCGGATACCTCCTCCAGCTTCTCCCCAGGGATCTTCTACCGCCGAGGAAATGAGAGTTACTCACTCTAAAACGAGAGCATTTGCTACTACTGATTCTGAGGTGATGCCCACTACTAATTCTACCATGGGTCTAGTTGGTCGTTCTGTCATTAGGCAAATACCAAATGGGATGACACCTATCTTAAATTCATTGGCAAAACACCTTATTAATAATGTTGGTTCTAGTATGCCAGCAGTCGAGGATCTGGTCAAGAAGCACCGAAGACTTTTGGTAAACTTTGTGGCATTTTCATTTATGTTTTTTAACATTCGTATAGTTGCTTTCGTCTTTACCTATGTCATTATTTCCTTTCTCTTCAGATTGCCGAGGTTGATGAAGAGAATGATGATGCTACCATTGGGCTTCTTGCAGATATTACAAATGAGGCGGTGACGGCAACTTTTAATACTTGTTAGCCTCCCCGACCTATCCCTATTGGTATTAACTCTTCTTATCCACGAGATGATTATTTCAGTCTTGATGTTAAGGATTCTTTATCTGATGTGAGATCGAGTACTGCTGTGGGTGGTACAACTCTCTCGTCGCGCCTTCCTACAACATCTTCACATGGCATCCTTGAGGGTACCAATGATACTTTTGCTTCCTTAAGGGGGAATCCTTCTGAGACTATTGTTGATTTTCATCCTCCCTAGAAGGATTCTGCCAAGATTGTGTCTGCTCGGAAAGGTATTGTTGATAGCACTTTGGGTGGTACAAATGACATTCCACTTTCTATGGCATCTCACGATTCTCTTTCCATTGGCTATATTATGAGTATTTTCTTTAGCTAACAGATATTTTTCTCCTTGAATCTTTTCTTTCTCCATAATAGATTATGTTTTTTTATTTTATTTTCAGAGCGAGAAGATGAAAGATTTGCCTTTGCCTGTTGAGGCGCTTTCTTTATTTGATGCCCTCAATTCGAATGATGCCACTTCGCCATAAAGTGACCTTGGTTATCCTCGTACTAGCTAAGGCTTCAAGGAGTCCTCAACAACACATCAGCCTCTTGCTCATTCATCTTATGTCTTGAGGAATTCTATGACGACTTCTAAAGTAGCTTCTGCCAGAGCTTCCTTCAATCCAAGTGGAGATCTTGTTTCTTGGAGGGGTTTTCAAGTAACCTCTTCAAGGAAGATGTTCTCGAGCGTCTACTAGCTCGATTCCTGCATATACTTGATCGGCTGATTATTAAGATGCCCCCGCCTAAACCTTTTTTCTAGATTGACTCGCGAGCCTTGTTCTCGAGCTGCACAATCTTTCTTTCTATTCTTTGCGAGCAGAGGACTTGGAGAGATTTAGAGGTGATGTTAACGATCTTGCAACCATGGGTTTTGATATGTCTCCTTTTAGTGCTACGCTAAATCTTCTTAGTTCCAATTTTCATATTGGTGCACTAAGTTCGAAGGTCAATGTATGTAAGTATGAAGATGAATCCTTTTCAGTAGAACTTTTTGATCTTGACGAGATCGCAAGCAAATTGAAGACCCAGTTTCGGGATCTAGAGTCCCAGCTTCAAGACTTAGAGTCAACTACCCAAGATGTTAGAAAATTGAAAGCCAAAAATCTTAAAATTCGAGATACTGCCATTGCTAACATGGAAGCTTTAGCTATGCCCCTTCTTTAGTTTGATATGTCATTGCCTTTAGATCATGGCTTTTTGTAGTTTTTCCATATACTGTTTCAGAAAACTCATTTGTATATATTTTATTTATCAGAATATAGTTTCTTTAGCCTTATTGATTGCCATTAATTTGAATGATTCCTTAAAACCTAATGTTTAACATTGAATCTCAAGTTGTTCAAATTAATACTCCAAGACAACAATAGGTATAATAAAAGAGCAAACATGAATTTTGTTAAAGAAAAAACATGTTTTTTTTCAATTTCTCGCAAGCCAACACTTGAATCCATACTTTTTACACATGAATCCATACTTTTTTTAACAAATCAGAAAATTATTCAAATATAAGTGAAAGTTTGACATTTTATTGATAATCAAATTGCTTTTAACGAAAAGTATAACATTTTAAATAATAATAATAAATCTTTCTTTTGTCAGAAAAAGCATAACGTTCATTATTTTTATAAATAAAATGTAACTTTCTTGGATTTGAGGGCTTATACTCAAGTGCCTCAATCACTTTTAAAGTTGAAAGTGTAACTTGTCAAGTTCGAGCACTTATAGTCAGGTGTGTCGATTACTTTTAAAGTTAAAAGTATAACTTATCAATTTCGAGGACTTATATCAGGTGCCTCGATTACTTTTAAAGTTGAAAGTATAATTTTTCGGGTCTAAGGACTTATAGTCAGGTGCCTCATTCACTTTTGATGATAAAGTGTAACACTCGGGTGCCTCGTCACTTGGGTCGTCCAATTTCTTGGCAAATGTGATCTACCAAGACTTGAAATCAGGTGCCTCGTCACTTAGGTCATTCAATTTCTTGGCGAGTGTATTTTATGACGACTTGACCACCATTTAGAGTGGACCACCATCTTGGGTGGATTTTTAATCCATCAATTCTAGTGTCTCCTCCCTTAGTCATCCAATTTCTTGTCAAGAGATACTCTTGAGGACTTAAACCACCATTTTTGATGGACCACCATCTTGGGTGGATTTTTGATATTCTCGTCTTTACAATTTTGATATCTTTTGATGGTAGAGCCAGTATTTGGGTTGTCCATTATCTTGTTTTGATGAAGTTTGTGTAACAAAACATCTCATAGTTTTGACATGAGCATCAACTATTAATTCTTGATGTTTGCTTGTTGTATGATACTAAAGCATGTTGTCTTGAACAGACTATTGTGGCCCTTGATTGTGTTTCTTAAAATCTAGTATAAGTCTCCTTCCTTTTTTCCTTCATGTGGCTTTAGTAGAGCATCAACTATAGTTGCAAAAAATGTGTTCTTGTCTGCATTATCATAGTAAGATAGTCGTGGAGGAAGTAAGCAGGGTTATAATATTCTTTTTGGATTGATGTCACACAAGCCTTTGTCATGGCGTCATGATCTTTAGCCCTTTTAAGTAGCTTTCTATGTCACGAAAGACTTGAGGGAGATCATCCCTTAGTCTTCATGTATTTTTCGCCACTTTCCTTAGTTTTAATCATCTTGATCGTTACGATAACTAAGGTTCGCTCGATAAATTACTTCGGAGCTCGAAAAGGAGTGTGCCCCCTAGAGGCCAAACCCTAAGAGGGGAACCTTTGACTTCTTCTTCTTTTGCTCATTCATTTTGTTCTGGTCCTCACTTTCTTCGATAATTAGTCTTATGTCGGGAAAGGAATTCCATCGGCATAAGTTTGAAGAGTTGAAGGTTTTTTTAAGCTCAAGCATCCTTCAGGCTTTCTTAAGGAGTTTCTTCTTTGCCATCTTCAAAATTGAGTTTGTTACCCCTTTGCCTCAATCATCCTCCCGAAGGGAAACCATTTGAAAGGGATCTATTAAACTCATCTGCCAACTTTGGAGGATGTTTTGTCAAGAATATATATATATATATATATATATATATATATATATATATATATATATATACACACACAGATATTGTCTAGTAACCTTATAGAACCAGATTTATTAATTATATGGTCATTTATATATTAACACATGTGTACATATGTATGAATAAAAATATGTATGGGAATCGTATAATGTACTTCCCTTGATTTGAAAAGTTGGAATTATGGAGTCTTTATGCCCCCAGTTTTCTTTACTTTGAGAAATCGAAAGTAAAGAAAATTTCTTTGAATACTTCCTCAAATTTTTTACGTGGTTGCTTTATTAGTGAACTTTTGGCTTCTTATTTTAAAAATTTTCATTTTTAATAACGTTTATCAGTAAGACCTCTTTAGCTCTAGTTGCATTCACTGATGAAATCTTCGTTAGCCTTATGTTGTTTTCGGTGAAACTCTTCCTATAGTTCTCTCACTTCGAGTTGTGGGCATACCCTTCACGAATTGATCTACACCTCCCCAGCAGAGTTGCCAAAGAAATGTGGGCAACAAAATCGTACCTTACTAGGATTAGGATTTCGTGCTGGCTGAGGAGGAGAGAAATCCACGTAGAGTACAAAATTGATTGATGAATTGAAGAGGGGAGAAGAACAGGTGAGCAATTACTTCAATGACACGTGACAAAACTCTTAGGATCCGAGAACCTTATTAGGATATCTAGGATACAGAGAGCCTTCTTGAGTGTTTAGGGTTAAAAGAGAATCCATCAGTCTTTAATCTTCCAAAAGTCCCTTCTTCATGTAATGGAAGGAGTATTTATAGAGTTTTCTAAAAAATGGTCACATGCCAACCATATAACCTAAGGGAAATTCTAGAAATACCCTTAGTCATCAAAATAATGCCTATATCTTCCAATCTTTTTAGCCACCAATCCAATCCCTCGATTAATTTCCAAAATGAGTTGCCTCTATAAGCTTTCTGCCTTGAGATTCATGGAGGCTCCTCCTCGATATCATGCTTCAAAGATCTTGTTGCTCAACCCATTTTTTCCTGCTCTTCCTTCATTATTTGAGAATTTTGTCGCTGAAAAATCTAGGAAGAACTTAACACAAAACACGGGACCATGCCCTAGGTGGCCAAACCCTAGGGGACGAACCCTAGGTTTGAGCTTCCTTCAGTTATTTTAGTTTGTTGCGGCCTTTCTTGGTCGCTTTTCATCCTTTCCTCATGATTCTTGGTCCTGTAAAAAGCTCGATCTTCTTGTTATAGAGATTCTAAGGCTAATCATTTCTTGGAGTTTTACAAGATTTTAGTTTCTTTCCGTAGTCCAGGCTCATTGCCTTGATCAAAACCCTTATGGCACACAAATCAAGAAAATGAGGAAACGCACCCCTTAAGGGTTGATCCCTAGGAGTGCTGAACCCTAGGAGGTACTTTGGCTTTCTATTTTTAATCTTTTGTTTGTTTTCCTTGTTTTATTCCAATAGTTCCAACCAAATTCAGTCGAGGAAGAGATTGATTTATCTGTTCTTTAAAGAGGAACCATATTTGAGTGGTTGATCCCTAGGATGGCCGAACCCTGAGGGGTCGAAACCCTAGGGTTTTTCCCTTTTTACTCATTTAATGCCCCATTCATTAATTATGGTCTTGTTCATTTATTGTTGTCTTTTTCGTCATTCATTTAATTATAATGTGGACCCTAATATGTGTATTTAATTCAATTAAGTCATGTGAATTCTAATTTATATTTAGGCTCACAATTGCAATTTACGTTCAACGTAAAATTAATTAACATATAATTCATTTTTCTTTATCTTTTTTGTTGCGGTAAGAAACTCATACACGCTACATTATAGATGTACAAAGTTAAACAATAAATTTCAAGTAGATGTACTAAAAAGAAGTAAATATCTAGTTTTTTTTATTTGGAAATTTATAAAACTTTGATATTTTTACTTTAGACCCCCAAAATTTATAAAAGAAATTTAAATATAATAATAATAATAATAATAATAATAATAATAATAATAATAATAATAATAATAATAATAATAATATTTAAAAGAAATAAGTAGTACATATCCCATTCATTTTAATTTGTTAAGTCAACTTAAAACATGGGCAATTCAATAAATAGATCACTCTTTTTATTTTCTTAGTATTGCGTGTGTGTGTGTGTGTGTGTGTGTGTGTGTATATATATATATATATATATATATATATATATATATATATATATTCTAGGGTCTCTGCCTTAGTTTTTAGTTTGTCTACTCAAGGTTTTCAGACTTGGACCGATCATCGAACATTACAAGAAAAAAGTCTATTTGTGATTGCCTATTAGTGACTGCATTCGGTCGCAGATGATTATCAGCGACCGCATGCGGTCACTGATAGGCGTCGCTAGAATGCACATCAGCAACCACTATTAGCGGCCGAACTATCTGCAACCGATATTATCGATCGAAATCGTCATTTCAGTCGCTAAGATGAGTCAGCATGGTTCAGGGCCACAGGCTGACGTGGACCACGTGTCAGTGACTGCAATCAGCGACCGCACGATAGCCCCATGTGATTAGTAGTCGCTAATACTTATCAACCACCGCATGCGGTCGTTGATGTAAAAAAACCTGGAAACTAGATTTTTCCTGTTTTCCAAAATTCCCAAAAACCTGTACCTGTTTTGTACCTGCTTTATCCCAGCACATATAAACATGCACAATAATATAACATTCATCGTCCATATACCGACACATACAGCAAACTAGTATATAAACTATATAAACCTTTAAAAACCAATATGAATTGAATAAATATAAACAAATCTAATCTTTAAGTAACATATAGACATCCAAAGAATGAATATAAAAGTACAAAATTCTTAAATAACTACAAAACAACACTAATCAGTCGTCAAGCATCATTGTCCAAATTAGTTTCTCCTTGATCTTGATCACCCTGTAATTAACAAAATAAAAAAACAAGTTATATATATAGTATATATGTTGATACTTGTGTTACGACAATATACGGTAGTTTTTAAACACAAATATATATATATATATATATATATATATATATATATATATATATATATAAGTCACTACTTTGATTGTAATAAATAAGATTGATTACCTCGTCGCCATCCTCATACTGTGATGCTGCAACTGTCGCCACTGCATCAGCTAACTCATCAGGACTCAGAGCCGCCAGATGCCCGCCCAGTATCTTTTGAAGATCACGATCTCGACATATAGCTCTCACACAGTCAGTAGGAGTATGAATAGCTGAATGACTCGATGACTGTGAAGACTAGGTAGCAGAGCTGCCTGAGCCACTGAAGGATGGGCGTCCTCGTTGTCCTTGACCTTTGACATAGTTTTTCTTCATAACAGATGCTCTCTCCCATAATTTTTGATCAATTGGCGGACGTAGGGTGACTTCAGGATAGCACTCATTCAATAAACGCTTATAAGTATCATGTTATCATGTTAACAATTAAATAGTTAAAAATAAATTGGTAAAATTCTAAAGAATGACGTAAAACTTGATAAACAAGATCAAGTTGTTAAAACTTATTACCGCTATCTGGAGAGCATCAGGCAGACCATCACGGGTGGCTACGTACACATCCAACCAATGGATAGGCTGACCTTAAGACTGAGACTCCTATACAAATGGGATGCCAATATTACTAAGTAAAAATGTGATATATATTCTATAATTCATGATTATAAACATATTAAAACTATTCATACGTACCCTAGCAGTGATATACTGCAACTGTGAAATACTGCCACCCCTTGTAGGTTCTTTTAGCCTTTTCACCATCAGGTACACCCGAGGATCTGTTAGTGGCGGCAGTCTTGCGTCTTTTGACCCATCACACATCTCAGCCCATATGGGCTGGGTGCACCACCAGGGGCTATGCTCATGCATGTAATCCTCTCCCTGGCCTAGATGGTCGATCGATGCATTGTGAAGGGCTTTTTATCGTTCTTTGTTCAAATTGTCTTTGGTGCGGACGGCGCACTTCTGCCAGAATAATGTTTGTATCAATCTTTTGATATCCAAGACCCAACTTCTTCACCATTTTCTTACAAAAGTAATAGTAATCAGGTAATTTCTCACCGTCAGGCAACATACTCTTAATGGCCTTCAAGAGCGACTCAAAACACTCATGGCTAATGTTGTGATCAGCCTTGATGTTAAGTAATGTAACCACTGCAGACAATGTAGTGTGTTTGGTGCAACCATGCCACAATGGCTCGCTACCCTCGTCTAACAACTTAAAGAAGTCTTTGGCATCAGAATTCATAGGTTGCTCTCTACCGTGTGCCCAATCAAAATCTGGCCCTGCAATATTATGAACCATTTCATTCATACGATGAGTACTACTGCCCGGATTGTGTACTGCTGTGATGCCACCATCTCTTTTCTGTCCATATGCCCACCATCATTCTTCGTAATTTTTTATGAACCTAGAAACAAGTAAATGATAGTTTATCACGTCTCTATCCATATAATTTATATTCTTACACTTCAAATATGGACATCGTATCTTGTTCTGACCATTCACACATTCCGGGTGACTATACGCATACTCCAAAAACACTTGGCAACCAGCTCTAAATTCAGTTGTAGCACCTATCTATGCACTTGACTTTCGTCGTGCCATCCAACTACGATCTGAATAGAGGTCCATGATACCACGGTACCTACTACAGACAACATTATAAATGTTAACATATGACTTGAGCATACTTATAACCATATGACTTGAGCATACTTATAAGCATATAATTAACATTTAAGCATACTTGTAAGCATATGACTTGAGCATACTTGTAACCATGTGACTTGAGCATACTTGTAAGCATATGATTAACATTTAAGCTTACTTGTAAGCATATGACTTGAGAGCATACTTGTAACCATATGACTTGAGCATACTAGCTAGTAAGCATATAAATTGAGCATACTTGTAAGCATATGATTAGCTCATTAATATTATAAATGTTCGCAACTACCCGACCAAAAAAAAAATTCGCCAGAGTCTCCCCTATAATATGGACTAGCCACATGCACGACGGCATGCATATATGATCATTTCTAGGCACCCAAGACACAAATCAAGAGAAATATACAAATTCTCAATATAATAAGACCAAAACAATAACGAATGAATGCAAATTAAAGCAGTAAAAAGTTATATACTTGAACATACTTGTAAGCATATGAAAGTTTTATTATATTTGTATGATATTATATTTTAATTTAATTATATACTTAATAATATTTAATATATATTATATGTCAAATATTAAATGTTATTAAATTTAGTATGAGAAACTAAGTAAATGCTACTTAGTTTAATAGTTATATTATATCATGTTATTTTATTTTAATTTATTTTCATTGTTTATCGTAAGTGAATACGTAAGGTATTTCATTCATGCTAGCTTTATATTAGAATTTGCTAACTCATTTATACAACTTTTGAGTATCTTGAAAATTCATTCATATCAACTGAGCCTCAACAGCTCTCTTTTGCTAATTTCTATCTTACAACTCACATCATTTAATGCAACCAAACCTTTAACAGGTTACAATAGGCATGGCGTAGTATTTTTAAAAATTGTAACTCAACTGAAATGGAACCAATCAAAGTCAATTTCGCAAACCATAGATCCAATCAAAGTCAATTTCTAATATGCTATAACTGGTATAGCAAGATATTTTTAGAAAATATAAAATAGCTAAAATGATCAGTTTAGATGGATTTTAGGGAACTCTGAAACTGCTCTGCCGAAACAGTTTCGAAGCTATGCACCAATATGATTTTTACTTTAAAACAGACTTTCAGCCACACTTAGCTTATGCAAAACATTCCATGTATACTCTATAACATATATGAAGGATACCTTACTCACTACAGTACCTCAATTGCTCATTTTGGTCTTAACAGTTCTATGAAGCATACAATCAAACATGTCATAGGCACAAGCTTTATGGACAGACTTCATAAACCTTTGCACATGTTTTAAACCACATTCTCCTCCCTTATTTCTCCTCATAACAACAACTAAACTCCATCTAACATACAACCCAATTAGCACAGTTATAATACTCTAAATTTTATATAAAACAGTTAATTTTTGCTTCAAATATCAAAATTTAAAACTTACCTTGCGTTAACAGTTTAATAAGCTGAAATTGACACTTATGATTCAATTTAAAACTTACCTTGCTCCATTCCTTGCTCAATTTGCTAGTTTAGTCGACAAAAAAGAGAAGTTTTGATAGAATTTTGGGGTGCAGAAATTCGGTTATCAAGAGGGAGAAGAAATAGATTAAAGATGGAAGGAGAACACTTGTGCTTGGTAACACCCAATCTATATCGAATTCAGAAAAAAAGAGAAGTTAGGGTTACCTGTGGCGGCGGCGATGACAGTGGGCAGTGGTGGCGAGCTCGCTCCTTCTTCTCTTCTCCCCCTTTCTCCCTCTTCTCTCTATTCTGAGCTCCCTCTTTTCTTTTCCTTTCGTCTGTTGTGTCATGTGAATACCTGGTACTGATTACATTAAGTTTGATCAGCGACCGCTGCGGTCGCTAATTTTTATTGACATGGACTTATCAGCAACCACATGCGGTCGCTGATTTTAAGTGGTCGCACAAAACCTTCGCGCCAACATTTCCTGCCAAATTTTGGGAGGCAAAATTATGATAGCGACCGCAGGCGGTCGCTGATATACAATAGCGAATGGATTAACTCACGGTCGCAGATATCGGTCGCTAATACTAATATTTGTGACCACATCTGTGTTCACTGATATTATTGGTCGTTGTTAGGCCTTTTTTTTATAATGGAACTGAAAAAGGTACTAGGTGATGGATCAGTGATCGAACCGTTATTGATCTAGTGACGTCATTAATATATAAAAATATATATTATTAGTAATTAATAAAATTTTTAAAAAAACTCGTTTTTATGAACTAAAACATAATAATGTTGAGTTACAATATTACTAAAAGTGGTCAATTTTAATATTAAAAAAAGTTTGGTGCAAAAAAATGGTTCACTATGCCAATTAACTAGTTTTATTGGTTGAATCATCGGTTCGAGCAGTGATCAACCAGTTTTTCACCAAATCAATTAAATTGGACCAAATAGGACCGGAGTGCCGACCGATTTCAATTTTACCGATTAAATCGGTTTTTCGATCCGGGTTTAATAACCATGCATCCACTATAAAAATCCATATATACTGCATACAAAAAGTAATACTCCATTTGTCACAGGATAAAAATCTTAGTTGATTTTTTGCGTATATTAAGAAAGAAGATAAAATGAAAAAATTGTTTATAATTAAATTTTCATTTAATTATATAGTTTTCTGCACATGACTAGTGATACTTCATAAATATATATAGAGAATGAAAATATGACAATTAATACTAAGAGTACTATAGACAAATTATTATAGAAAATAGATTATTTATGATAAAGTAGATATTTAACTTAAAACAATCTAAAATAATAATAAAGATTTTTATCTTTGGAGGAATGAATATTTTTTATTTTAATCCAAAGATATAAAAACTTCAAAATATTGGACCGAAAGAGTTGTCACAACTTTTGTCAAATTATTTATGTATTTACGAGAGTGGTTAGCATGAAGTGAACTTCATGCTAAGTTCACTTCATGTCCAATTTAATGTTGATACGCAGGCAAAGAGATCACATCCTCTGTATATCAGCACTATATTGAATATGAAATGAACTTACTATAAAGTTTACTTCATGCTAACCGGATACTGTCATTACAGTATTATGCTCTCACCAGAAGATTTTTTCTGTAGGCTTCATCTATGATGTTAATGACACGTGTCATGTATCATCTCGAGAATCATCACATGACATGCCACGTCACTTGGCGACAACATGACTGACAATTTTTTCCAAGACTAACCTTGATTTAATCTTACCCAGAGGATAATGCACAAGTATAGAATGCCTCTGGGATCAAATTCCAACAACTTGGTAAGAGTATTTTAAATAGTTGGAGTTGGCCAGTTGGGTTCCCACTCACGGCATCAACAATCTCACTACAAGCGACGCCTTTGCAAATCAATAGAGAATCGCAAGTTAGACAAAATAAAATAAAACACCAATAATTAGCAATGCTCTATTGCTTTTGGTCGGAAAGTAACCATATACTAATAATTTTATTACTACAATTTATTATATATAGTTTTGAAACGTGAACATGACAAAGTCTGGTTAGCAAGTGTGATTGAGAAACCCCATGAGGATTAGTTATCCTTAAACTAATGCCTAAAGATGCTTCTCACATATCATCTCTAATTTCTTTTCTTCAATTAGGTCACCAATCTTGGCAAATTATTTTGACCAATGGAGCCCAATAGAAAGTAAATTACCAAAAATGGGCTCACCTTTTTTAAGATGACAATTATAATAGGGATCTTGATTCTAATAACTTCAAATGGATAATACATTTCGCATTATATAGAAACAAACTGTATTTTATATAGTCGATCAATGTTAGATTATCTGTATAAAATACAATTTATTTCTATAAACTACCCAAATAGATTGTCCATTTATAACGGTCTGAAATTCAATATTAATGTCATTTTGGGCTGCTCACTTCCTAGTAGCTATGTTATAGTAGATGATTGAAAAATATATGTTTAATGGATTTCTCACCAACATGAGTTATTCAAAGCTTATGTCACATGCAATGAATTAAAAAACTTTAAAGGAATTGATTAGTTAAATGATTAATGTGGATTCTTATGTTCCCATATCCATAAATAATAATTTGGACGCAATTATCGAATATTCAGACTCATAAGATTGGTCGAGATTAGTATAATAAAGTCTTTTTTATTTATTTATTTATATATATATATATATATATATATATATATATATATATATTTTTTAATTTTTAATTTTTAATTTTTTTAATACAATTGATATGAGGTCTGGCATGTGAGAAGATCTTGGGATTGACTCCTCCAGCACGAGGTAGTAGACAAGTTTTCCTTCCTCCCCTTTCATGATCCAATCTCAATCTTTCATGATTAGTCTTTATGTTTAATTAATATGAAATTAATCAAGCTAATACATAGTAATCTATACATCATGTTCTTCACGGATCCGGTTACCATGAAGTTAACTTTATGGTAAGTTGGTCAATTGACTAATATAGTGATGACACGCAGAAAGAGATCACCTCCCGGCCTGCGTCTTGATACTGTATTGGTCAATTGACCAAAGTTAACTTCATGCTAATCACTCCCGTTCCTTCACACATGAACATTATTTTACGTTATTATTTTTATTATTTAAAAAAAAAAAACTTTAAGAAAACTTTTTTAAAGTTTTATAGGACCATAGTAAGGTCAGCAATGTTAAAGATTTAAATGGTAGGTGATGAAAAAGTAATAAGATGAGAGTTATTGAGATAAAAATATTAAGGTGTATATGTGTGTATACAAAGTTAGAGAGGATTAGAAACAATGACATCTGAAAAAAGATTGTAGTGCATGGCACCGATAAAATGATTGAACATTGGTTGAGATGGTTTGATCATGTCTGACATTGATATTTAAAAGCTAGTGAGCAGAAGAATTTCGCAGGAAGATATAAGAAGAGAAAGTTGATGCGATGAAACCAACGTTTAGCGGAGTTGTGCGGTGTGATGCGATAAAATAAAGTATTTTTAAATGTAAAGTTTTTAACAAAAGTATTTTTATAAGAAAATTAAAATTAGACCCGGCAAAAATCGGCCCAAGTCCGCGAGTCGGGTCAGCCCGCCCGTCAAAACGATGGTTTTGGGCTTCATTTTTTCAGTTCATCAAAACTTGGGCCGTTTTGGCTCGGCCCGACGATAGTCTGACCCGTTTGGACTCGGCCCATAAATATGTTAAAATTTAGTCATAAATCAGTTCAAATATGCAGGCCAGCCTGGCCCGCCCGTCAAAACACAAGTTTTGGACTTCACTTTTTCAACCCATCAAAATTTAGGCCATTTAAGCCCGACTCGTCAATGGCCCAGCCTATTTGGACTTGCCCGACCCGTTTGCCGTGTATAATTAAAATAGTGTTTTTTAACATAATTATAAAAGTTTTTTTGAAGTTTTTAAATAAAAATTTAAGGAGAATTTTTTTTTTTTATCATTTAAGGATAATTTCTTACATTGTGGTTTTGTCAAAAGTATAATTTTTTTTACTTTAGCTAAAAGTGGTTTTGTCAAAACACTTCCATATTTAATTTAATTTTTTTTTACTCCATCCAAAATTTTCGCCAAATAAGTTCTAAGAATATTGCCAATGAAAATAGTGAGAGGAGGAGAATAGTTACAGATATCAGTGGCCGAGTATGTTGAAACACTTTTTAATGCTTGTTAGTATTTTTTTATTAATTATATTTTGCACTATTTTATTTATTATTTATCATTTATCATTTTATTATTATAAAATTTTCCTTTTTTTCCGCTTTCTTTTTCTTTTGTGTTTTCTTTTTAATATTTATATAAATTATTTTCGGCTAAGCATTTTTATATATGTTAATGTTTTTTTATTTTATTTATACCTTGTACTTTTGTTCATTATTTTCTCCATGTTATAAATTATTATTTTTTGAGTTTGATCCTACTTAATTTGTAAATTTTTAAAATTTAATTGTGATGTGAATTTATTTTTAATTTCAAAATAATAATTTTGTACTTCATTAATAATTTTTAGGTAGTTTAAAAATCAAAATTAAACAAACTCGCATCAATTTTAAATTTTAGAATGTTATAAATTGACTTCTAAAAAAATAGGTTCAAATATAAATTACTACACTAAACTCTTCACTTTTTTTTATTTCGGTGATTGATCTTTCAATTTTTTCAATCAGGTCATTAAACTATTACTTTTTTTCACTTTGGTTCAATGAAGTTGTCGCGTCATAAATTGATGATGTGACTTGAACACGTGCCATGTAAAAGATGATGTGTTAAAAGAACACTAGGCTTAATTATAAATTACTACATCAAACTATTGACTTTTTTCCACTTTGGTGATTGACCTTTTAAATTTGTTCAAATAAGTGATGAAATTGTTAATTTTTTCACTTTGGTTCAATTGAAGTTGTCACGTCATAAATTGATGATGTTACTTTAACACATAGGATGGACTGATGATGTGTTAAAAGAAGATTCATTTTATAATAAATTTAAATTATTTTATAAAAATTAAGAGGGCGTAATTGTAATATAAAATTACAATTTAACAATTCAAGTTTAACATATTTTTAAAATGAAAACATCTAATTTAAGATGTAATTTTTTTAAAAGGAAAAAACTAAGTAATAATAAAAATATTATTAGCACTATCATTAATATCTAAATTTGAAATAGTGTTATTAATGTTAATGTCATTAATGTTTTCTTATTAGGTTTTCAAATTTAGATATTAATGATACTGCTAATAATATTTTTATTATTATTTAGTTTTTTCCTTTTTAAAAATTTACCTCTTAAATTAGATGTTTTCATTTTAAAAATAGGTTAAGCTTGTATTGTTAAATTGTAATGTTATATTACATTTATGCCTTCTTAATTTTTATAAAATAGTTTAATTTTATTATAAAATGAGTCTTCTTTCATCATCAGCCTCATCCTATGTGTTAAAACTACATCATCAATTTATGACGTGACAACTTTAACTGAACTAAATTGGAAAAAATTAACAATTTAATCACTTAATTGAAAATTTTGAAAGGTCAATCAACGAAGTGGAAAAAATTCAATAATTTGAGGTAGTAATTTATAATTAAGCATAGTGTTCCTTTAATTTTACATGCCACGTGTTTAAGTCACGTCATCAATTTATGACGTGACAACTTCAATTGAATCAAAATAGAAAAAATTGATAGTTTAATGACCTGATTTAAAAAAATTGAACGATCAATCACCAAAGTGAAAAAATGTCAATAATTTAGGGTATTAATTTATATTTAAGACAAAAAAATTACCAAAATAGAATTGTTTTTTTGAATGGAGGGAGTATTACACCAGCAGTTGGATTTGATTGAATGCATGGAGTAATGAAGGAATGGAATGGCTGTTTAGCGTTCCATCTGCTTGTTTTAGCTGTATTTAAGAATAAAACTATCAATGATATAGAAAATTAAATTGGCCAAAATACCCCCTAACAAAAAGGAAAAGAAAAGAAAAGTACCAAATTCCACTCACCAAAAATGTATTTGATGGTGGTGGTATTTAAAATGTCATTAGTTTGGCTAAACTTGGATGGCTCTCAAGTCTCAACCAATAATGGCTAATTAATTTTGAGCTGATTGCTTTAACGAATTGTTCACCCTTAACCACACAACATATATCTTGTGCGACATTAATAAATAGAGAAAATATAGATGGTGAAAACGTTATTTAAAATATATCAATTATATATACATGAAAGGAAGTTCAATTCAGTTGTATTATATATACTTAGTAACCGGTATCACACAAACGCGTCGTGTGTGTAAATTATATAGGGTAAAATAAATTTTTTTATAAAATTTAAAGCACTAAATAAAAAGATATAAAAAATTTAATATAAAAAGAGGAGCACTATTTTTACATGTATTTTTTATATTTTCACATTATTCCTTCTCACATAAAGGTGGAACCTACTGTATACTCATGTGAGAAAGAATCATATGAAAATATCAAAAATACATATAAAAATATCAATTACAACCAGTATATAATATATATTTTATATAATTATAAAGTATTAATTATATAATTATATATTTTATATAATTAATATATAAAATATATTTTATATATTAATTATATATTTTAGTTAATTAATATATGCACGAAATACAAGATTATTGCTCATTTCTTTTATCAGGGATTGTTGAGCTTCAAATTTCTCAACACTTTAACCTCCCAAGTCCCAAATAGTCATTTTCGACTTTGACAAACCTTCCAGCTGAGCCCAACTAAACTAATGCTTCTTTCAATTTTAATGAGGTTTGTGGGCCTAGTTGGGCGAAGCCCAAACACAATCCGGCTCAATCTAGATTTCTAAGATAAGGTTTGGGCTTGGACGACTTGTATATCTCTTTGATTCCATTGGACTAGTAGTTGCCATATTCATTATTATTCCTACACAAAATAAATTGTACGAATACAAGCCATAGTAATACATTTCATATGTCACATTATTGTTATGTTATATGGTAACTATCCCATTTCCCAAAACGTGTTACGCGTGTAATTAACGTAGATAAAACATCAATTTTCTGAAATTTAGATGAGTTGCATGTGTAATTACTAATTAGTGTTGGTAAAACATAAATCCTTTTATCTATAAAAAAGCATGAACTCTAGTTAATTCAAACCTTTTCTCTTAGTTTTCCATCATTTTAATTTTAGTTATATATATATATATATATATATATATATATATATATATATAGGATTTAAAACATACCTCTTAAATAGTATACATCTCTTAAATAATATATTTTTATTAAAACTACGTTATTTTAGAGATTCTTTTAAAAAATAAGTGGGGTCGCAAGTGACATTTTTGTGAATAAAATGAAAGTAAGTAGGACCACTCTTTTTTAATATTATTTTATTTTTAAAAAAATATCCAAAACAACGTAATTTAAATAAAAATATACTATTTAAGAGAAGTATGCTATTTAAGAGATATATTTTAAATTCGTGTGTGTTTATATATACACAATAAATATTTTCAATGAACTGGTTCACGACGAACCGGCTATGACGATGGTTCAAACCGTCGCCATATGCTATGACGACAACTTTCTTAACTATGACAACGGTTTGAACTGTCGCCATAATCAAAAACCGTCGACATAAAGTTATGACGACGGTACCGGACTATATAATATATATATATATATACACACACACAATAATGGTAGACCGGTATGTCCCCATTCAATTCCCCTTCTCTGTTAATAAAAAAATTATTATTGATATATAAAATGTCAATACTATTATATTTTGTATATTATGTGACGCCCCTAAAATAGGTCTACACAACCCATTTTGAGTCACCAAATACATGGTATAGAATTCAAATACAAACTTCATTTATACAACTGTCGTGCAAAATACGACAAAACATAAGCTGTGAGTTTTAATACAAATATTATTTCGTAGACAATATCCAAACTCAAATAAAGTCCTCATTACAATTATTATCACACTATTTATATAATTGTGAGGACTACTATAGCAACCATCTTGGACCATCACTCCATTCCCCGACTAGTCTAAGTAATATTCTCATTTCCTGAAACTTCAACTAGCCCAGTAAAGAATATTATGACTAAGATAATGTAAAATAAATTATCATTAGTCCTCAACAGAGAAAAATATGATATAATACAATAGACAATAAGTTTTAGATCAACAACTACAGCGAAATAAGTAATCCATTAGAAGAGTCAAGTAGAGCGTAAAGTCTACTATCTTCTATGATTTAAAAGTCCATCATCAATATTTTATCCCTATAACAACAATCAATAAATATTTCAAATCAACAAATTATCCATGCACTACGGGCTAAGGATATTCGTTTGTATCGCTAGTGGTCATGATTATGCCAAACAACTGTCCATCTATGCACTACGGGCTAAAGAGGATTTTCACCACATCATTTGTTTGTAACATTACAGGTCATGATTATACAAATACATAATTCCTGGTCATAATCATACCAATTAACAGTCCATCTATGCACTACGAACTAAAGATGAATTTCACCACAATATAAGTATGAGGATGATGACAATGATATAAAGAATCAATCAAGTGAGATCAATGATAAATATTATAGATTTATAATTTAATTTATCCAGAGTTTAAGAATGTCCAAATTGTCAACATGATAATTAATGGTGGAGTAAAATTTAAGAATGATATTTATGTATCAAAAATAATTTGGACAGAAAAGAAACCAATTTTGTCATGAATAGTAACCTGAATGAAAATATTGAAATTTAATATGAAAGCTCAAACCAATATTCCAATGAAATGATACTAGATGAATTGCAAAACTCAAGGATATTCTACTAATTTTAGGGATTATAGAAGCAATACTTATCAAATAAGTGTAGATTTAGGAATATGAAACAAAATAATATTACTTACATACTATAGAGTATGAAAGAAAATAATATTCCTTACGAATATTGAACGAAAATAATATCTCTTACCTTAGTAGGAGAGTAAATCTGACTGGTATAGTGGAGATATTCTGTAACGCCCCCAAAATAGGTTCATTCCATCCAATCCATTCTGACTCGCCAAATACATGGTGTAACGACCCCAAAATAGGTTCATTCCATCCAACCCATTCTGAGTCGCCAAATACATGGTACAGAAAATAACTACAACTTTATTATAACAATTGTCGTATTAAATACAACAACACATATGCTGTGAGTTTGGATTTAAATATATACCAAATGTGACACATGTCCAAACCGTGGACAGCACCTCACAATGACACCTTACATAAAGGTATAGTCAAAAACTATTTTAGAAATTAGAATCTTTGGGAAGTACTCAAGAAAACCCTTGTACATGGGAGGCCATGCTTCTAGGTTGTGATAGATATCATATGGCCACAGAATTATCCTTGGTTGACCCAATATACCCCAAAGAAAAACGAGAAGTTTACTATCATATTCTTCCCAATGGTGAGTCTTCTCTTGACATATCATTATCTCCACTGTCTCTAATTGAGAATTATACTTCAAACAAATACCAAGATTATATAGGTAGTGCTCATAAATATACTCAACAAGTGGATGAGCACAATCCTGTCTTATGATGATACGAGGTTGTATGTCATTAGACATCTTGTATGATAGTGGCAAAACACCCTTCCAACGTTGGGTTCGCCTCACCCTAGATGATTCACCAAATATAACTACTAAATGATGACCACCGTTCTATTCCCCTGCTACCCCCGCTCGACCCAGCTACACTCTTATTATCTGAAAGGAATTGTGAAACAAAAGGGTGAGCACAACTAGCCCAGTAAAGAATATCATGACTAAAGATAAATAAATTATCAATAGCCTTCAACAATAATAAATCAGAGATTTAGAACATATGGTAGATGATAAAAAATTTTAACCATAGTTGCAGCGGAACGAGCAATCCATTAGAAGAGTCAAATAGACTATAAAGTCTATTATCTTCTCCACGTTAAAAGTCCACCAACAATGTTTTATCCCTGTAACATCAATCAACAATTCCTGTCCACAATCACGTGTATAACTCATAATCATAATTGTGATTCTAAATTTTTCTTTGCACCTAGGACGAAGATACTTTTCATCACATGTCTTTACCTGAAACATCAAAGATCATGGTTATACCAAATCACAGTTCATGTTTATAATCATACTAACAATTTCATCTTTGCACTACGGCCCAAAGATATTCATCAACAAGTCATCTTTGCACTAAAAGCCAAAGATATTCAACAACAGGTCATCTTTGCATTACGAGCCAATGATATTCATCAACAACTCATCTTTGCACTACATGTCAAAGATATTCAACCACAAGTCATCTTTGCATTACGAGCCAAAGATATTCATCAATAATTCATCTTTGCACTACACGCCAAAGATATTTAACAACAAGTCATCTTTGCATTACGAGCCAAAGATATTCATCAATAATTCATCTTTGCACTACGGGCCAAAGATATTCATCAACAGTTCATCTTTGCACTACAGGCCAAAGATATTCATATCTCAAAGAAATATATAATCATTTCAGAATTTATGTAAACAATTATTATAACCATGTTAATCAATTCATCTTTACACTTAAGCTAAAGATATTCAATTATAAATTCAATGGTCATGATCGTACAAGTTAACAATTCATCTTTGCACTGCAGGCCAAAGATATTCCTCAGTCACGATCATACCAATAATTTACCCATTTTTACAATCAAGTGAAAGAGAAATTCAACATCAGTATTATAAAAATGTTATATATGATAATAAAATCAATATAATCAACATATAGATTTAATATCAAGAGTAATATTCATAAATCAACTATAATTTGGTCAGAAAAAGAAACCAATTTTGTCGTGAATAGTAACTCATGAATAGTAACTCATGAATAGTAACTCGTGAATAGTAACTCGTGAATAGTAATTCATGAATAGTAACTCGACATGAAAAAGGTAAAAATTCCACAATAAAATCCATACCAATATTTCGGTATAATGATATTGAAAGAATAATATTTCTTAAGCTTATAAATAATTTATTTAAATTATTTACACTTTACTAATTAATGCATTTAATCATCATAAAATGCCAACTCTTAAGATTTCATCACCTTTTTTGGACACAATCAATAAAACTCATCAAAATATCATTTCAAATTTTTTCAGAATTTTCTGAAGGTCATAAGAATTACGAACTGAAAAACATAATAACCCTTAAAATCATTTACTATCCCTTACCTCAAAAGTGCAGTATTTCTGACTGGAATGCAAAACCGAAAGAAACTTGCACTGAATAGCAACTCTCAAAGTATCTAAATACTCACAAAATATGCTTCATAATATAAAGAGAAAAAGAGAGAAAACTTATGTTTCTTGTGTGATTTTTAATTCTAACTTAGCCCTCTATTTATAGGAAAATGTTAGCACGCCGAAGCAGACTTAACCTGCAACCTGATGGCTTTACCTACTACTATTCTCACCCACCATATTTGAATAAAAATCTCAGCACATTTCTTCACCAACCAAGAGTGGGGCCCACCAATTCTAGAATTTTCTACAAAAAATGATTAACTCTAAAAATTTAACAATTTCTGAACCAGTCATCTCGTAAAATTCATAACAAATCATACGTTCATTTTTAACGGTTCAAAATTTGTGGACATATACTCAACTTATATATATATATATATATATATATATATATATATATATATATATATATATATATATATATATATATATATATATATATATATATATATATAACATATCCAAAAATCACAACGATCCAACGGTCGGATTAAAAATTATAACCCTCGCAAAATATCTCAAAAACCCTAATTTAATTTTCAATACCTCCGTTCCGATAAAAATACAGATAAAACACCTCAACATTAACTCCTTCATTTTTAGCCACAAAAATATATCCCTCATTTATATCCACATAAAATAAATATTTTCTTATCATATGAATCAATAATTAATTATTCACAATTAATATTACAGAATCACATTTATGACAACCAGGCCGTTCCCAAGAAAGAGGGGGCTTTTCAATAAGAATCTCTCCTTACTGGCGCGCAATTAGGTGACCAAACCTCTCCTTAGACAGAACTTTATAGACATTACCAATAATATTATCTAATAATATTATTCAAATAATATGAATTATTGATCTGATAATAAAAAATACTGTTCAGTAACAATTATTGAAACAACAATAATATAAAATATCAACGCAGCAATTATTGAATCAATAAAATAAAATATTAAACAGTAACTACTGTAATAATTATTGAGTAGTGCCTTCTTACGTAAGAATTAATAATTGAAAAAAATAGTGTGCAATACCGTGTGCTACTATGCAACTACGCGTATTACTGTATTTTAACCACCAGATATTCCAACAGTGTTAACGGTAACAACTACGCCGTTATTTATAAAAATTTAATTTTTTCGTTTTCTTCATCCGACAGTTATTCTGTTATGGGGCCCACAAATGGTTGCGCCATCGTACGAATATTCCCCGACAGAAAGAATATTTCACGACCAAACGAATATTCCCCGACAACAATGAATATTTTATAACCACATGTGTATTTTTGAAAAAATTCATATATCACACTTAACTTTAACTTTTATCAATTTAACCATTTACTAAATAGAAAAATTGAATACTTTTATTTCATAAAATTCGGGATCTTACACATGGTACAGAAAATAACTACAACTTTATTACAACAATTGTTGTATAAAATACAGCAACACATATGCTGTGAGTTTGGATACAAATATATACTAAATGTGACTCACGTCCCAACCGTGGACAGCACCTCACAATGACACCTTACATAAAGGTATAGTCAAAAGCTGTTTTAGAAATTAGAATCTTTGGGAAGTGCTCAAGGAAACCTTCGTACATGGGAGGTCATGCGTCTAGGTTGTGATAGATATCATATGGCCATAGAATTATCCTTGGTTGACCCAATATACCCCAAAGAAAAATGAGAAGATTACTATTATATTCTTTCCAATGGTGAGTCTTCTCTTGACTTATCATTATCTCCACTGTCTCTAATTGAGAATTATACTTCAAACAAACACCAAGATTATATAGGTAGTGCTCGTAAAGATACTCAGCAAGTGGATGAGCACAACCCTATCTTATGATGACACGAGGTTGTATGTCATTAGACATCTTGTATGATAGTGACAAAATACCCTTCCAACGTTGGGTTCGCCTCACCCTATTTGATTCACCAAATATAACTACTAAATGACGACCACCGTTCTATTCCCCTGTTACCCACGCTCGACCCAGCTACACTATTATTACCTGAAAGGAATTGTGAAACAGAAGGGTGAGCACAACTAGCCCAGTAAAGAATATCATGACTAAAGATAAATAAATTATCAATAGTTTTCAACAGTAATAAATCAGAGATTTAGAACATATGGTAGATGATAAAAAATTTCAACCATAGTTGCAGCGGAACGAGCAATCCATTAGAAGAGTCAAATAGACCATAAAGTCTATTATCTTCTCTATGTTAAAAGTCCACCAATAATGTTTTAACCCTGTAACATCAATCAACAATTCCTATCCACAATCACGTGTATAACTCATACTCGTAATTGTAGTTCTAAATTTCTTTTCTCATCCAAGACAAAGATAATTTTCATCACCTGAAACATCAAAGATCATGGTTATACCAAATCACAGTTCATGTTCATAATCATACTAATAAATTTATCTTTGTACTACGGCCCAAAGATATTCATCAACAAGTCATCTTTGCACTACAGGCCAAAGATATTCAACAACAGGTCATCTTTGCATTACGAGCCAAAGATATTCATCAACAACTCATCTTTGCACTACAGGCCAAAGATATTCATCAATAATTAATCTTTGCACTACAGGCCAAAGATATTCATATCTCAAAGAACTATATAATCATTTCAGAATTTATATAAACAATAATTATAACCATGTTAATCAATTCATCTTTACACTTAAGCTAAAGATATTCAATTATAAATTCAATGGTCATGATCATACCAGTTAACAATTCATCTTTGCACTACAGGCCAAAGATATTCCTCAGTCACGGTCATACCAATAATTTACCCATCTTTACACTCAAATAAAAGAGAAATTCAACATCAGGGTTATAAAAATATTATATATGATAATTAAAAATAATATGATCAAAATATGGATTTAATTTCAAGAGTAATATTCATAAATTAACTATAATTTGGTCAGAAAAAGAAACCAATTTTGTCGTGAATAGTACCCGTGAATAGTAACTCGTGAATAGTAACTCATGAATAGTAACTCATGAATAGTACTTCGTATTCGTACATAGTACTGTATACGTAAATAATGTCATATACGTAAATAGTGCCATATACATGAATAGTGCCGTATACGTGAATAGTGTCGTATACGTGAATAGTAATCCCGACTCAAAAAGGTAAAAATTCCACAATAAAATCCATACCAATATTTCAGTATAATGATATTGAATGAATAACATCATTATGAAGAATATAACATCCCTTAATATCCCTTACCTCAAAAGAGCATCACTTTTGACTGGATATCGGATATGACGCTGAAGGAAACTTGCACTGATGAATAACAACTCACCAACTATCTAAATACTCACAAAATACACTCGATAATCTAGAGAGAAAAAGAGAGAAAACTTATGAATTCTGGTGTGATTTTCAATTCTAACTTAACCCTCTATTTATAGGAAAATGTTAGCACGCCGATGCAGACTTGACCTGCAACCTGATGGCTTTACCTGCTACTATTCCACCCACCAAAAATCAGCCATCTTCCCCAACAACAAAAAGTGGGGCCCACCCATTTCTAGAATTTTCCGCAAAATCATTTATAAACCTAATTTTCGAATCAGTCACCTCTTAAAATTCATAACAAATCATTCGTTCATTTTTAACGGTTCAAAATTTGTGAACATATACTCAACTTATATATGTATAACATATCCAAAAATCACAACGATTCAATGATCAGATTAAAAATTATAACCCCCGCAATATATCTCAAAAACCCTGATTGATTTTTAATACCTCCATTCCGACAAAAATACTGATAAAACACCTCAACATTAACTCCTTCATTTTTAACCACAAAATATATCCAACATTTATATTCACATAAAATAAATATGTCCTTATCATATGAATCAATAATTAATTATTCACAATTAATATTACAGAATCACATTTATGACAACCAGGCCGTTCCCAAGAAAGATGGGACTTTTCGATAAGGATTTCTCCTTACTGGCGCACAATTAGATGACCAAACCTCTCCTTGACATAACTTTTTAGACATTGCCAATAATGTTATCTAATAATATTATTCAAATAATGTGAATTATTGATCTGATAATGGAAAATACTGTGCAACAACAATTATTGAAACAACAATAATATAAAATATCAACGCAACAATTATTGAATCAATAAAATAAAATATTGAACAGTAACTACTGTAACAATTATTGAGTAGTGCCTTCTTACGTAAGAATCAATAATTCAACAATACTGTGCAATACCGTGTGCTACTGTGCAACCACGCATATTACTGTATTTAAGCCACCGGGTATTTCAACAGTGTTAACAGTAACAACTACGCCGTTTATTTATAAAAACTCAATTTTGTCGTTTTCTTCATCCGACAGTTATTCTGTTATGGGGCCCACAAATGTCTGCGTCGTCGTACGAATATTCCCCGATAGAAAGAATATTCAACGACCAAACGAATATTCCCCGACAACAATGAATATTTTATAACCACTTGCGTATTTTGAAAAATTTTCACATTTCACCCATAACTTTAACTTTTTATCAATTTAACCATTTACAGAATTGTAATTATAAGAAAAATTGAATACTTTTATTTCATAAAATTCGGGGTCTTACAATCTCCCCTCCTTATAAAATTTCGTCCCCGAAATTTACGTACTAGGTATTTCGAAGAGTTGAGAATACTTTGCTTTCATTTCAGATTCCATCTTCCCTGTCATCATGATTTCTCCATTGCTCATCTCCTGTATTTCAGATATCATTCTAGAATACAACTTAAAAAAAAGTTAATTGAACAAATTAACATATCACATAATATCCTGATATTATGACTGACCAACAAATAAGCTTAGGTAAGACACACTAGCGAAGGATTTACTCATCTCTCCCCTCCTAGTTATATTCCCCGATCTCCGCCAGAGACCATATCCCTAAGCTCTGATACCAAAATGTAACGAGCCCAAAATATGTCCATTCCATCCAAACCATTCTGAGTCGCCAAATACATGGTACAGAAAATAACTACAACTTTATTACAACAATTGTTGTATAAAATACAGCAACACATATGCTGTGAGTTTGGATACAAATATATACTAAATGTGACTCATGTCCCAACCGTGGACAGCACCTCACAATGACACCTTACATAAAGGTATAGTCAAAAGCTGTTTTAGAAATTAGAATCTTTGGGAAGTGCTCAAGGAAACCTTCGTACATGGGAGGTCATGCGTCTAGGTTGTGATAGATATCATATGGCCATAGAATTATCCTTGGTTGACCCAATATACCCCAAAGAAAAACGAGAAGATTACTATCATATTCTTTCCAATGGTGAGTCTTCTCTTGACTTATCATTATCTCCACTGTCTCTAATTGAGAATTATACTTCAAACAAACACCAAAATTATATAGGTAGTGCTCGTAAAGATACTCAGCAAGTGGATGAGCACAACCCTATCTTATGATGACATGAGGTTGTATGTCATTAGACATCTTGTATGATAGTGACAAAACACCCTTCCAACGTTGGGTTCGCCTCACCCTATTTGATTCACCAAATATAACTACTAAATGACGACCACCGTTCTATTCCCCTGTTACCCACGCTCGACCCAGCTACACTCTTATTACCTGAAAGGAATTGTGAAACAGAAGGGTGAGCACAACTAGCCCAGTAAAGAATATCATGACTAAAGATAAATAAATTATCAATAGTTTTCAACAGTAATAAATCAGAGATTTAGAACATATGGTAGATGATAAAAAATTTTAACCATAGTTGCAGCGGAACGAGCAATCCATTAGAAGAGTCAAATAGACCATAAAGTCTATTATCTTCTCCATGTTAAAAGTCCACCAACAATGTTTTAACCCTGTAACATCAATCAACAATTCCTGTCCATAATCACGTGTATAACTCATAATCGTAATTGTAGTTCTAAATTTCTTTTCTCATCCAAGACAAAGATAATTTTCATCACCTGAAACATCAAAGATCATGGTTATACCAAATCACAGTTCATGTTCATAATCATACTAATAAATTTATCTTTGTACTACGGTCCAAAGATATTCATCAACAAGTCATCTTTGCACTACATGCCAAAGATATTCAACAATAGGTCATCTTTGCATTACGAGCCAAAGATATTCATCAACAACTCATCTTTGCACTACAGGCCAAAGATATTCATCAATAATTCATCTTTGCACTACAGGCCAAAGATATTCATATCTCAAAGAAATATATAATCATTTCAGAATTTATATAAACAATAATTATAACCATGTTAATCAATTCATCTTTACACTTAAGCTAAAGATATTCAATTATAAATTCAATGGTCATGATCATACCAGTTAACAATTCATCTTTGCACTACAGGCCAAAGATATTCCTCAGTCACGATCATACCAATAATTTACCCATCTTTACACTCAAATGAAAGAGAAATTCAACATCAGGGTTATAAAAATGTTATATATGATAATTAAAAATAATATGATCAAAGTATGGATTTAATTTCAAGAGTAATATTCATAAATCAACTATAATTTGGTCAGAAAAAGAAACTAATTTTGTCGTGAATAGTACCCGTGAATAGTAACTCGTGAATAGTAATTCATAAATAGTAATTCATGAATAGTAACTTGTGAATAGTACTTTGTATTCGTACATAATACCGTATACGTAAATAATGTCATATACGTAAGTAGTGCTATATACATGAATAGTGCCGTATACGTGAATAGTGTCGTATACGTGAATAGTAATTCCGACTCAAAAAGGTAAAAATTCAACAATAAAATTCATACCAATATTTCAGTATAATAATATTGAAAGAATAACATCATTATGAAGAATATAACATCCCTTAATATCCCTTACTATCCATTACTATCCCTTACCTCAAAAGAGCAGCACTTCTGACTGGATATCTGATATGACACTGAAAGAAACTTGCACTGATGAATAGCAACTCACCAAGTATCTAAATACTCACAAAATACACTCGATAATCTAGAGAGAAAAAGAGAGAAAACTTATGAATTATGGTGTGATTTTTAATTTTAACTTAACCCTCTATTTATAGGAAAATGTTAGCACGCCGAAGCAGACTTGACCTGCGACCTGATGGCTTTACCTACTACTATTCCACCCACCAAAAATCAGCCATCTTCCCCAACAACAAAAAGTGGGGCCCACCCATTTCTAGAATTTTCCGCCAAAATCGTTTATAAACCTAATTTCCCAATCAGTCACCTCTTAAAATTCATAACAAATCATTCGTTCATTTTTAACGGTTCAAAATTTGTGAACGTATACTTAACTTATATATGTATAACATATTCAAAAATCACAACGATCCAACGGTCAGATTAAAAATTATAACCCCCGCAATATATCTCAAAAACCCTGATTGATTTTTAATACCTCCATTCTGACAAAAATACTGATAAAACACCTCAACATTAACTCCTTCATTTTTAACCACAAAATATATCCAACATTTATATTTACATAAAATAAATATGTCTTTATCATATGAATCAATAATTAGTTATTCACAATTAATATTACAGAATCACATTTATGACAACCAGGCCGTTCCCAGGAAAGAGGGGACTTTTCGATAAGGATTTCTCCTTACTGGCGCGCAATTAGATGACCAAACCTCTCCTTGACAGAACTTTCTAGACATTGCCAATAATGTTATCTAATAATATTATTCAAATAATGTGAATTATTGATCTGATAATGAAAAATACTGTGCATCAACAATTATTGAAACAACAATAATATAAAATATCAACGCAGCAATTATTGAATCAATAAAATAAAATATTGAACAGTAACTACTGTAACAATTATTGAGTAGTGCATTCTTACGTAAGAATCAATAATTCAACAATACTGTGCAATACCGTGTGCTACTGTGCAACCACGCATATTACTGTATTTAAGCCACCGGGTATTCCAACAGTGTTAACGGTAACAACTACGCCGTTTATTTATAAAAACTCAATTTGTCATTTTCTTCATCCGACAGTTATTTTGTTATGGGGCCCACAAATGTCTGTGCCGTCGTACGAATATTCCCCGACAGAAAGAATATTCCACGACCAAACGAATATTCCCCGATAACAATGAATATTTTATAACCACTTGCGTATTTTAAAAAAATTTCACATTTCACCCATAACTTTAACTTTTTATCAATTTAACCATTTACTGAATTGTAATTATAAGAAAAATTGAATACTTTTATTTCATAAAATTCGGGGTCTTACATATTCTTGAGAAAATCTTTCACTATTAGCTATACTCAAAGTATACTTATACTAGAAAGAAATACGCATAATATTATAGAAGAAAAATTCTCTGATTCTGGTGTGATTTTTATTTATTAACTAAGCATCCTATTTATAGGAGAATGGCGGTGCACTATTTAAGAAAATAATGACGGATGAGCAGTAAAATTTTCACGGGTGAATTCGGCGAGAATTTTTGATTTTTACTATTCGTCACTGTGCAATAAAATATTCTAATAAAATAAAAATTTTATATAAAATATAATATATTCTAATTATAATATAATAAAACAAATAACTTTATATATAATATAAAAAGTATTCTATTTTATATAAAAAATTTTCTATTTTCTTACTATTATAATAATAATAAAACAAAACTGAGACAACTTTCTATCGACGGTTTGACAAATTGGCACATAGGTGTCCATGAAATAATAAGTCAAACTTACAACAAACGCTTCATAAATATCTACCACAAATCACTTATCTTCAATCAACCCATTTTTAATCTTTCAACACTTATTTATCATTAATATTATAACTCACAATATTGACAACCAGATCATTCCCAGGAAAGAGGGGACTTTTCGATAAGGATGTCTTCTTATTGGCGAGCAATTAAATAACCTAACTCTTTTTCTCGATAGAACTTTTTAGACATTATCAATAATGCAAATAATAATATGAATAACTGTGTCGTCTCAAATATTAATTTAATAATATAAAATATTGTGCGGATGATACTGTGACAATAATTGAATCAATAATATGAGATACTATACAGCAACTACTGTGGCAATTATTAAATGAACTAGGTGACTTCTTATGTAAGCATCAATAATCAGAGACACTGTACAATACCGTGTGCTACTGTGCAATCACGCGTATTACTGTTCTTTTATCACCGATATTTCAACAGTTAACGTTAAAAATTTTGCCGTTATTTTTATAAAAATGTTATTTATATCGCTTTCTATATTCGACAGTCATTCCGTTGTGGGGTCCACTAATGATTGAGTCGTAGTACGAATATTCCCCGATAAAAAAAATATTTTATGACAATTTGCTTACTTGCAAAATTTGTGCATATCACCTATAACTATAGCATTATATCAAATCACACCTTATTATTCAAAATAATATTTAGAGAAAATTATATCTTTATTCATAAAAAGTTGGGGTCGTTTTACAACCTTTTCTTCTTATAAAATTTCGTCTTCGAAATTGATGTACGTACCTGGTATGTCGAAGAGGTGTAGATACCTTATTTTCATTTCAGATTCTAACTTTCAGGTCATTTCCTCAATATCGTGGTTTGTAACATTCCATAATTTTAAAGCGTGATATTAAATATTTATTGATTTATTTAAGTATCTAATGGATATGTTATTGTTGAATAAATAATTGTTCAATTTGAGTGATGTGATTTATTTAATTATTTATTGAATAAATAATTAAATATTAAATATTAAATATTTATTGGCAATATTAAATATTTATTGAATTATATGGCAATTTGAGTTGATGTGATTTAATTATTTGTTGAGTAAATAATTAAGGAGCTAAGTAAATTAATTGTTATGAGATTATATAATAATATAATTTAATAAGTAAGCTAGAGAGCTTATGGTGATTTAAATAGGTTATAATATTTTAAATGGGAAATTGTAATTTAAAAAATTAGTTGGTTAAATAAAATTATAATTATAAAAGAAATTATAATTATGTGATAATGATTTATGTGTTAAAGTAATTTAATAGATTAATGTTTTAATTGATTTATTAATTTAATAAAAGTGTGACTAATAACCTTGCTATAAAGGAGTTATTAAAATAAATAAAAAGAGTTTAATTTGGTTTTTCTAAACATGTCTTATTGCATAATAAGTCTTTAATTTAATGATGTTTTATCAAACAAGGTATGAGGATTAATCTATTTGTTTTAGTTAGATTTGCCAAACAAGGTGTAAGGATTTAATGGGTTATTTTTATTAAGCTTAGCCAAACAAGCCTTATGGCTTTTGATTTTTAAAAAAATTATAACTGATGTCAGTTAAATTCTATACTTAATATCTATATTATTATTTTACGTTATAATATTATACGTATGTTAGAGTTAGGGAGAAGAAAGACTCAGTTGAAGTTTACAGAGAGAAAAAGAAGAAAAGAGGAAAACTAGAGAGAATTTGAGAGTGATTTTAACAGGTGTTGTAGAAAAGAATTTGGAGAAAGGAAAAGTTCAGAGATTTTGAGAAGAAGCCAAGTGCAAGATTGTCCAAAACAAGTTTTGATTTACAAGTTTTCTACAAATTAAAGGTAGGTTGTACAAACCTTATAATATATGTTTACGTTATATAGTTTTTGAGAAATTGTATGTCTTTGTTTTCTTGTTCCAGAAATTGTTTTGGTATTACATGTTGTGTTGTTATAACTAGCATGTATATATAGGTGTGTAGGTATTGTATGCTAAATTATCATTGAGGAAGATAACTTGGTTTTTCGGTGAAAATTTATATACGAACATATGTTTTGAAAAATAACAAAATTTGTATGTGATTCTATAAATTGTATGCTAACTGAGGAATTGAACTATACATGTTAATTTGTTATGTTGGTATAGTTGTATTTCAAAGGAATCAAAAATTGTTGATAACAGTGGAAATTTTCGTTCACTGTAAATTATATTTCATCAATGAATTTTTACTTTAAAACACAGTGTTTCAAAGAATTAGTTTATGGTATTGATAATTAATGATTGGTGATGGATATATGGATGATTGATAGCAATTATGTGTAAGTTATATTAGTTATACATGTTGTTGGGGTGAATTGTTGTTAAGAAATTAAGACAGTAGTTTTGGGCTCTGTTCTTCGTTGGTTCCTCTGAGTTTCGGCGCCCCAGCGTCAAAATTCACGCCCCAGCGCCAAATTTCGCGCCCTGGCGCCAAATCTCGCGCCCCAGCGCCAAAATGGGCCGTAGCCCACGCCCCAGCACTGTGGCTCGTGCCCCAGCGCTGATGCTCGCACCCCAGCGCCGTAGCTCGCACCCCAGCGCCACTGTTCCGCTCCCCGGTGCCGGAAAAGTGGCCTAGTTGGGCAGTTTTGGCCTCCTGTAGTAAAATGGCCATAACTTTTTCATACGAACTCCGATTTAGGTAATTCAAGATGATTCGGAAAGAGGACGAGTAGACCTACAACTTTCATTCTTTAAGTTTGTTAATTTGAGGTCTGTAACAGCAGTCAAAATGGTCATCTTTACGACTGTTGTGTATTTGGAGCCAATCGGAGGGCGTCGGGATGCACGAATGCAAGTGCAACCCTTTGGGTATTAGTATAACTTAATGATAACATGTTGGACATGTATTAGGATGTTGTATTAAGTTGTTAATATACACGTGGTGCAATGGCATGATCATTTAAATAGTTATAATAAAGCTAAAAAGTAATGTTCATGAAAGATGTGATGTTGTTTAAACTTAAACTTAGTTAGTAGCTATACTAAGAGTAATAAAGGAACTCATAAAGGTAATGTTAATGTAACTAATGTGTATTATCAATGCATATGGTATGTGTAGGACTTGGGGTGAATGTGAATAGTAATTATTTAACCTACACACGAGGCAAGTTCCCTAACCTTTTCTACTTTATTATTCAGCAAGGTTACTTTTCACTGTTATGTTATACTTATGCAAGTTCTCTAACTCAAAACTTCATTGTGCAAGTTTCCTTAACTCTATTTTTATAACTGAGCAAGTTTTCTAAACCTTATCTTTTGATATTGAACAAGTTATTATTGTCTTTAACTTGTTTCGTTGTATGCATGTTTTATAAATCTTATCTTTTGATATTGAGCAAGTTTTATCTAATACTAGAACTTCATTGTACAAGATTGAATTCGTTAAACACATTATTGCTTTAATTCCATTTCAATTGTACAAATTGCTAACTTTACACTTTCGTAGAGTTAGATTGTTTATTGTTGATTAAGCTCGTGTATCTATTGGTTTACGAGGATGCATGTTATGATTATTCCATGATTATGCTATTAAATTATTCCTAAAGCATGATGTTAGTTTATAAATATCAATTCAACTATGATTATTCCATAGTATACAGTTATGTTGTTTGTAATCAACTAACCCTTAGTTGATTACCGTTGAATTCTAAATTACCCCATGATGTATCCAAACCAAACTCACTTTGGTACGGACTTGTATTCTAAATACTGAGAAGAACAACTCTTTTATAAGAGGTTACGCTTAGCGTTGAAATGATTGTGCACAATACATTGTACGAAGGGTTGATCCCCCTAAGTACGTGAAGTCCTTATAGTCTTATGACTGTTAAAGTTTAAGTTGAAAAATTACTTATAACTGTGGACATGATTCGTGGTCATTAGACCCTCAGTAATTGATTAAAGTGTTTAGAAAGTAATAGAACTTATTTTTCAGTTATATTAAACCTAATGTTGGTACATGATGTAAAGTTAACTGATTTATTTATTATTATTTCAAGTGGGCCTTGTTTGCTCACTCTTGCCTGTAAAATTTCTTACAGCTAAAGTTGAAACGGGTGACGTACCTAGTACCAGTAAGGGAAAAGGAAAGATGAATAAATGCTGAAGACTTGTAATAGTTTTGATAGTTTACTTTCAGAATTTGATTTAAAGATTGTAATGAAGTTATTTAATTTTCCACATTTGAATGATTATTGTTAAAGGTTGGATAACCTGGGAGATTTCTTTTATTTAAGTTTAATCATGTATGGGTAGGTTTTCTTTTATTATTCAATTCTATTATGATTGGGTAGTTAGAAATGAATGTTTTGATTACGTGAACACCAAATCTTGAGGTAATGAAGTACCGGGATTTGGGGGTGTCACAGGTTGGTATCAAAGCTTTAGGTTATGAACCTTAGGTGGGGGAAAAAGCCTTAGGAAGTAACCTTTGAAAAGATAGTGGAGATAACTCTTATCGAGTTTCAAGGAAGAAGTAATAAAATACTTATGTGCTTATGTGTTTATAACTTATGTGCTCGCGAGTGTCGAGTAGAATGATTAATAACTAAAACTTTAAAACTTTGTTGTCAGGATGACTAATGTTGGAGAGTCCAGTCAGGCTAGGGAGGAGGGACCTCAAATGCCTATAGAGGAGGAACCTCGCGATGTTCAGGTAGTTTGGGAACAACTATTGCCACGGGAGTCAGCCCCGTTGGTCACAGTAGTTGAGGATGAGGATGATGATGTGGAGACAAACGAGGAGGATCCCATTGAGTTACCGCAGGAGGATGAGGATGACGAGGATGAGGAGGAAAGGATTCCGCTTAACTCGATAGCTGGCCGTGTATATGATGAAGTGCACGACCTTAACGTGGAACTACAAGATACAGTGGAGGAGTTGCAGGAGATAGTAGCTGAACAACAGACTACAATTACACAAAAAGACGGCGAGATCCAGGATCGTGATGAACGACTGACAAACGCCGAGGAGAAACTAACACAGACTGAAGGAGAGAAGGAACAATTGATCGAGGTGGTTGCTGAACTGAAGAGCAGGTTGAGAGAAGAAGCGGCTAAGAGGGCAAGAGCTGAAGATGCATACGAGGAAGCTTATCAACGAACTGGAAGAGCAGTAAGGAGCTCACAGGCAAAAAGGATGAAGATGGAAGAAATGGTCAAAGTATTCGACACCGCAATTAATCGAGCTCAAGATCGAGTTATGGGATATCCGATTCAGTTCGAGACTCTGCCATCATTTGTGTTAGATCGAAGAACGATGTTTCGAGTCATGGAGGAAGAACGTGATAGGGCTAAGAAGTATCTTAATAGATCATCGTAGAAAGTGTGCCTGTAATGCACGTAATATGTATTAAATAATGTGTAAATCCCTAGTGTTAAGTAACCATGGGATATGATAATAATGGTGTTGTCCTGAAACTTTTGTAGTTCAGGAAAGGATGTAGATAGTAGAGATGCTATTGTGTTATGTTTTCAAAAAAGTTTATGAATAAATAAAAGTTATTATTTTATTCAAAGTGTTATGTGCTATGTGGTTATTTCTTTTGTAGAGGCAAGTTAATTAGAAATACTTAAAGAAGTTGAGTAATGGTCTAATAGATGTTTTATTTTAAACAGAAAATGCCTCCCAGACGTCAACCAACACGACAGAGAACCACCGAAGAAGCTAACGACAATGTTGATGCGAATCCCGTTCAACAACTAGTGACACTATTGACAAGAGCGTTGCAGAATCAACCTCAAAACCATGGTACAATGTTTAAGGATTTCAAGGCGGTTGGACCACCTGAATTCCGTGGGTCCATGAATCCAGTCGAAGCACAAACCTGGATTATGGAAATAGAGAAGGTGTTCGATGTCGCTAGGGTAGGGGATGAGCAGAAGACTGCTTTCGCAACTTTCATGTTGAAAGCAGAAGCTAGTTATTGGTGGCAAGCCAATAAAACTCGGGAAGGGCCAGGAGTGATGACCTGGGATAGGTTCAAGGAACTGTTCATCGAGACCTATTTCCCGGAGAGTTCAAAGAGTCAGCTGGAAGTACAGTTTCTAGAGCTGAAGCAAGGGACGATGACGGTATCCGAGTATGCGGCAAAATTCAACGAGTTGGTGAGGTTTGCGCCATATCAGGTTAGCACAGACGAACGTAAGGCGAAGAGATTTGAACAGGGACTGAAGCCCTGGCTGTACAGTAGGGTTTCCCTATTCCAGTTGAAGACATTTGCAGCGGTGATGGAGAAAGCAGTACTCGCTGAAGGTGGAGGTGAGACAGTGACAAAGTTCAATCAGGAACAGAAGAAGAAAAAGAATGAGAATGAGATTAAGAATGGAGGTGGTAGCAGTGGAAACAACAACAACAACAGCAACAACAGCTTGAAGAGAAAGTGGAATGGGAACATGGGTACTGGAAACCAGCAGGGTAACCAGCAGAATAAGAAGTTTGAAGCATGTGCGACATGTGGGAAATTTCACAAGGGTGCGTGCTTGATGGGGAAACGAGTTTGCTACAATTGTGGCCAGGAGGGTCACATCGCCCCAAACTGCACTCAACCGAAGAAGAAGGCGTGCTTCACATGCGGATCCAAGGAGCATTTTGCTCGTGAATGCCCTAAGAAGAAGGAGGGAGGGACAACCAGAAGCAATGGAGGTAACAATGGAGGTACATGGGCCATTACAGGACCTGCAGCATCAAACAAACCAACAGCCAGAACCTTCAACATGACTGTGCAAGATGTTGTGCAATCAAAGGATGTGGTGTCAGGTATTATCCCAATCAATGATATTGATGCATATGTATTATTTGATTCGGGTGCTACTTGCTCGTTTATATCTGATGAATTTGCTAAGAGGATAGAATTGCCTAGAGAAGAACTGAATTTTCCTTTGAACATAGAAATTGCGAATAAGGAAATAATCCCTGTTAGATTCGTATACAAGAACTGTAGGGTGAACATTAAGGAGAATATCTTGTTGGTAGATTTGATTCCGATTAGACTCGGGGAATTTGATGTAATTTTGGGAATGGATTGGTTGTTCAAATACGGAGCGGTAATTGACTGCCAAAAGAAGTGTGTAAACCTTATGACTCCGTCAAAGGTAGTATTTTATGGTAGCAAGTCGCCTAGACAAATGAAATGTCTGACGACTATGCAGGCCAAGAAATTGTTGAGTCAAGGTTGTGTGGGCTATTTAGCTTACATAGTCGATACTCAGAAGAAGGGAGTAAAACTAGAAGAAATACCGGTAGTGAGAGAATTCGAAGACGTGTTTCCAGAAGATTTGCCAGGACTTCCGCCGGACAGAGAAATTGAATTCGTGATCGACTTAGTGCCGGGAACAGCACCGATATCAAAGGCTCTGTACAGAATGGCTCCGGTAGAAATGAAGAAACTGATGGTACAGTTGCAAGAACTGCTAGACAAGAAATATATTCAACTAAGTGTATCGCTGTGGGGAGCGCCAGTTTTATTCGTAAAGAAGAAGGACAGGTCAATGCGTCTTTGCATTGATTACAGGGAGTTAAACAAAGTCACTATTAAAAACAAATACCCGTTGCCAAGAATAGATGACTTGTTTGACCAGTTGAAGGGTGCTAAATACTTTTCGAAAATTGATTTGAGAAGTGGGTATCACCAGTTGAAAGTGAGGAAGGAGGATATACCACGAACGGCATTCAGAACTAGATATGGACATTACGAATTTCTGGTGATGTCTTTTGGTTTAACCAATGCACCTGCTGCGTTCATGGATTTGATGAACAGGGTGTTTAAACCATTTTTAGACAAGTTCGTAGTGGTGTTTATCGACGACATTCTGGTGTATTCCAAAACTCAAGAAGAACACGTGGAACATTTACGTCTGACATTGGAGACACTAAGAAAGGAAAAGTTGTACGCGAAGTTTTCTAAGTGTGAATTTTGGCTCGATCGTGTACAATTTTTGGGTCATGTGATTGACAAAGATGGGATTTCAGTAGATCCATCGAAAGTGGAAGCTGTAATCAATTGGGAACAACCAAGAACACCTTCGGAGGTGAGGAGTTTCTTGAGGCTAGCCGGTTATTATAGAAGATTCATTCAAGATTTTTCTAAGATAGCCACTCCGCTAACAAATTTGACAAGGAAAGCTGTAAAATTTGTGTGGACGGAGAAATATGAAGAGAGCTTCCAAGATTTAAAGAAGAAGTTAAGTATGGCACTTGTGTTAACCCTACCGGATAATACAGGAAATTTTGTGGTGTATAGTGATGCCTCACACAAAGGATTGGGTTGTGTTCTTATGCAAAATGGCAAAGTTATTGCCTATGCATCAAGACAACTGAAGGATTACGAGAAAGGTTACCCGACTCATGATTTAGAATTGGCTGCAGTGGTATTTGCTCTCAAGATATGGAGACATTATCTGTATGGAGAGAAATGTGAGATCTACACAGACCACAAAAGTCTGAAGTATATTTTCAATCAGAAGGACCTGAACATGCGTCAGAGGAGATGGATGGAATTGATAAAGGATTACGATTGTGAGATCTTTTATCATCCGGGCAAAGCGAATGTGGTTGCAGATGCTTTAAACAGGAAAGGTCGGGAAAAATTAATGCTGATAACAACTCAGGAGGAGCTCATTTCAGCAATGACAAAATTAGAACTGGAAATCAAATTTCCGCAGGAAACCGACGAACGACTATTTCATCTAGAAGCAGGTCCAACTTTACTGGACAAGGTGAAAAACGCGCAGTTACAAGATGAAGAATGTGGAAAGATAAAAGAGAATATGGTTGATGGTAACAATACGAAATATAAGGTCGATACCGAAGGACTACTACGGTACGAGGGAAGAATCTGGGTTCCAGCAACACCAGAACTGAAAAACGAAATCCTGACCGAAGCTCATAGCTCAAGATATTCGATTCATCCAGGAAGTACGAAAATGTATCAAGATTTACGCCGACATTTTTGGTGGCCGAATATGAAAAGGGATGTTGTAGAATGTGTGGCTAAATGTTTGACATGTCAAAGAGTAAAAGCCGAACATCAAAGACCCAACGGATTACTTCAACCGTTGGAAATACCGGAATGGAAATGGGAGCATATCACGATGGATTTTGTGGTGGGTCTTCCAACTACTCAGAAAGGATACGATTCGATTTGGGTAATAGTAGACAGACTAACAAAATCTGCACACTTTTTGCCAATAAAGATTAGATTCAATCTTGATCAGCTGGCAAAACTATATATTAAAGAGATCGTTGCAAGACATGGAATTCCAGTGTCAATTGTGTCAGACAGAGATTCGAGGTTCACATCAAACTTCTGGAAGAGACTACAAGAATGTATGGGAACACAGTTACGAATGAGTACGGCATATCATCCGCAAACAGATGGCCAAAGCGAACGAACGATCCAGACATTGGAAGATATGTTGAGAGCATGCGTCATGGATTTCAAAGGAAGCTGGGAAGAGCAATTACCGTTGGTGGAATTTGCCTACAATAATAGTTATCACGCGAGTATCGGCATGCCGCCTTACGAAGCGTTATACGGCAGAAAGTGCAGAACTCCACTGTACTGGGATGAAGTTGGTGAACGTCAACTGTTAGGACCAGAATTGGAGCAACAAACTGCTGAGGTTATCAAACTCATCAGGATAAGATTGGTAGCAGCTCAAGACCGACAGAAGAAGTATGCTGACCAACACAGGCAAGATCGTGCATTTGACGTAGGAAGCTATGTATTCCTAAAAGTTTCTCCTTGGAAGGGGAAAATTCGTTTCGGTAAAAAGGAAAAACTAAGCCCGAGGTTTATTGGACCCTTTGAAGTGCTGCGAAAAGTTGGAGAGGTAGCTTATGAGGTAGCTCTACCTCCAGAGTTGGAAAACATTCATAATATTTTTCATATTTCAGTGTTACGACAATATAAACCCGATTACAAGCACGTAATCGAGTACGAACCGTTGCAGTTCGAGAAAGATTTGTCTTATGAAGAGATTCCTATCCAGATAGTCGACAGGAAAGAACAAGTGCTCAGGAATAAAGTGATACCTTCTGTAAAGGTGATTTAGAGGAACCACAACGCTGATGAAGCAACGTGGGAACTCGAAGAGAAAATGTTGAAGGAATACCCTGAGTTATTTGTTTAATCCGTGTCTTCGATTCTGGGGACAGAATCTTTGTAAGTAGGGAAGAATGTAACGAATAATTTATTTGAGTTGTGATTCTGAGGACAGAATCCTTGTAAGGAGGGAATGATGTAACATTCCATAATTTTAAAGCGTGATATTAAATATTTATTGATTTATTTAAGTATCTAATGGATATGTTATTGTTGAATAAATAATTGTTCAATTTGAGTGATGTGATTTATTTAATTATTTGTTGAATAAATAATTAAATATTAAATATTAAATATTTATTGGCAATATTAAATATTTATTGAATTATATGGCAATTTGAGTTGATGTGATTTAATTATTTATTGAGTAAATAATTAAGGAGCTAAGTAAATTAATTGTTATGAGATTATATAATAATATAATTTAATAAGTAAGCTAGAGAGCTTATGGTGATTTAAATAGGTTATAATATTTTAAATGGGAAATTGTAATTTAAAAAATTAGTTGGTTAAATAAAATTATAATTATAAAAGAAATTATAATTATGTGATAATGATTTATGTGTTAAAGTAATTTAATAGATTAATGTTTTAATTGATTTATTAATTTAATAAAAGTGTGACTAATAACCTTGCTATAAAGGAGTTATTAAAATAAATAAAAAGAGTTTAATTTGGTTTTTCTAAACATGTCTTATTGCATAATAAGTCTTTAATTTAATGATGTTTTATCAAACAAGGTATGAGGATTAATCTATTTGTTTTAGTTAGATTTGCCAAACAAGGTGTAAGGATTTAATGGGTTATTTTTATTAAGCTTAGCCAAATAAGCCTAATGGCTTTTGATTTTCAAAAAAATTATAACTGATGTCAGTTAAATCCTATACTTAACATTTATATTATTATTTTACGTTATAATATTATACGTATGTTAGAGTTAGGGAGAAGAAAGACTCAGTTGAAGTTTACAGAGAGAAAAAGAAGAAAAGAGGAAAACTAGAGAGAATTTGAGAGTGATTTTAACAGGTGTTGTAGAAAAGAATTTGGAGAAAGGAAAAGTTCAGAGATTTTGAGAAGAAGCCAAGTGCAAGATTGTCCAAAATAAGTTTTGATTTACAAGTTTTCTACAAATTAAAGGTAGGTTGTACAAACCTTATAATATATGTTTACGTTATATAGTTTTTGAGAAATTGTATGTCTTTGTTTTCTTGTTCCAGAAATTGTTTTGGTATTACATGTTGTGTTGTTATAACTAGCATGTATATATAGGTGTGTAGGTATTGTATGCTAAATTATCATTGAGGAAGATAACTTGGTTTTTCAGTGAAAATTTATATACGAACATATGTTTTGAAAAATAACAAAATTTGTATGTGATTCTATAAATTGTATGCTAACTGAGGAATTGAACTATACATGTTAATTTGTTATGTTGGTATAGTTGTATTTCAAAGGAATCAAAAATTGTTGATAACAGTGGAAATTTTCGTTCACTGTAAATTATATTTCATCAATGGAATTTTACTTTAAAACACAGTGTTTCAAAGAATTAGTTTATGGTATTGATAATTAATGATTGGTGATGGATATATGGATGATTGATAGCAATTATGTGTAAGTTATATTAGTTATACATGTTGTTGGGGTGAATTGTTGTTAAAAAATTAAGACAGTAGTTTTGGGCTCTGTTCTTCGTTGGTTCCTCTGAGTTTCGGCGCCCCAGCGTCAAAATTCACGCCCCAGCGCCAAATTTCGCGCCCTGGCGCCAAATCTCGCGCCCCAGCGCCAAAATGGGCCGTAGCCCGCGCCCCAGCACTGTGGCTCGTGCCCCAGCGCTGATGCTCGCGCCCCAGTGCCGTAGCTCGCGCCCCAGCGCCACTGTTCCGCGCCCCGGCGCCAGAAAAGTGGCCTAGTTGGGCAGTTTTGGCCTCCTGTAGTAAAATGGCCATAACTTTTTCATACGAACTCCGATTTAGGTAATTCAAGATGATTCGGAAAGAGGACGAGTAGACCTACAACTTTCATTCTTTAAGTTTGTTAATTTGAGGTCTGTAACAGCAGTCAAAATGGTCATCTTTACGACTGTTGTGTATTTGGAGCCAATCGGAGGGCGTCGGGATGCACGAATGCAAGTGCAACCCTTTGGGTATTAGTATAACTTAATGATAACATGTTGGACATGTATTAGGATGTTGTATTAAGTTGTTAATATACACGTGGTGCAATGGCATGATCATTTAAATAGTTATAATAAAGCTAAAAAGTAATGTTCATGAAAGATGTGATGTTGTTTAAACTTAAACTTAGTTAGTAGCTATACTAAGAGTAATAAAGGAACTCATAAAGGTAATGTTAATGTAACTAATGTGTATTATCAATGCATATGGTATGTGTAGGACTTGGGGTGAATGTGAATAGTAATTATTTAACCTACACACGAGGCAAGTTCCCTAACCTTTTCTACTTTATTATTCAGCAAGGTTACTTTTCACTGTTATGTTATACTTATGCAAGTTCTCTAACTCAAAACTTCATTGTGCAAGTTTCCTTAACTCTATTTTTATAACTGAGCAAGTTTTCTAAACCTTATCTTTTGATATTGAACAAGTTATTATTGTCTTTAACTTGTTTCGTTGTATGCAAGTTTTATAAATCTTATCTTTTGATATTGAGCAAGTTTTATCTAATACTAGAACTTCATTGTACAAGATTGAATTCGTTAAACACATTATTGCTTTAATTCCATTTCAATTGTACAAATTGCTAACTTTACACTTTCGTAGAGTTAGATTGTTTATTGTTGATTAAGCTCGTGTATCTATTGGTTTACGAGGATGCATGTTATGATTATTCCATGATTATGCTATTAAATTATTCCTAAAGCATGATGTTAGTTTATAAATATCAATTCAACTATGATTATTCCATAGTATACAGTTATGTTGTTTGTAATCAACTAACCCTTAGTTGATTACCGTTGAATTCTAAATTACCCCATGATGTATCCAAACCAAACTCACTTTGGTACGGACTTGTATTCTAAATACTGAGAAGAACAACTCTTTTATAAGAGGTTACGCTTAGCGTTGAAATGATTGTGCACAATACATTGTACGAAGGGTTGATCCCCCTAAGTACGTGAAGTCCTTATAGTCTTATGACTGTTAAAGTTTAAGTTGAAAAATTACTTATAACTGTGGACATGATTCGTGGTCATTAGACCCTCAGTAATTGATTAAAGTTTTTAGAAAGTAATAGAACTTATTGTTCAGTTATATTAAACCTAATGTTGGTACATGATGTAAAGTTAACTGATTTATTTATTATTATTTCAAGTGGGCCTTGTTTGCTCACTCTTGCCTGTAAAATTTCTTATAGCTAAAGTTGAAACGGGTGACGTACCTAGTACCAGTAAGGGAAAAGGAAAGATGAATAAATGCTGAAGACTTGTAATAGTTTTGATAGTTTACTTTCAGAATTTGATTTAAAGATTATAATGAAGTTATTTAATTTTCCACATTTGAATGATTATTGTTAAAGGTTGGATAACCTGGGAGATTTCTTTTATTTAAGTTTAATCCTGTATGGGCAGGTTTTCTTTTATTATTCAATTCTATTATGATTGGGTAGTTAGAAATGAATGTTTTGATTACGTGAACACCAAATCTTGAGGTAATGAAGTACCGGGATTTGGGGGTGTCACATGGTTTCTCCATAAATCTTTGACTTGAGGTATAATCTTTGAGCGTAGAATATGTTCCTTCTTATCCAAGATTTTAACATGTACCTCCTCATACGTTAAATCTTCTGCTATCTCGTCTGGTTCTAATTCAATAATGTGGTTCGGGTCTTCCACATATTTACGTAACATAGATATGTGAAAAACGTTATGAACACGAGACATACTTGGCGGTAAGGCGAGTCTATAGGCCACAGTTCCTACTCGGTCGAGGATTTCAAATGGACCAATGATTCGAGAGTTGAGCTTTCCTCTCTTTCCAAATCTCGTAACTCCTTTCTATGGAGCAACACGTAACAATACATGATCCCCAAAATTGAACTCTACGTCCTTTCGATGAAGATTAACATAACTCTTTTGTCGATCTTGTGAGGTTTGTATACATTGTCGGATCATTTGAATCTTTTTGGTAGTCATTGTGACAACCTGGAGAACTGGATTGTCCAGAATTTAAGATTTAAGAATTAGTTATTAATAAAAAGAATTTTATTAATAATATTATGTGCTATGTGTGTATTAATCGTTCTAGAACCTAGGATGATTATAAAATGGGAGAATTCTGGCTATGAACTTGACTGAACGAGTAAGAATTTTCAAGACAAAAATAAAACTTTTCCTAGAACAAAAATATTTCTGAGGAAAAAGAAGAACTATGCACTATTCACCCGACGAAATTCTAAGGGTTAGGATTTGAATAACCTAAGCCTTTATGAGAGTTCAGCTTGTCGAAATGACATTCCGTCGAAAGATTTGATGATAAAAGTTAAGCTAGCCGATAAAAGTTTTTTTCAAAAAACGTGCAGAAATCAGATGAAATAAAAATGACGAAAAGTATTGTTATGTACTTTTCATTCGTTTAACTACGTTAGGGGAAAACATGAAGGAAAACACTTATCATCAAAAATTATTTTTCAATTTTTCAAAGTTCCGAAGAATGCGTAAAAGTTAATCCGTAAAAGAAAGACGAAATATCCAAAAATATTTAGATTCTGAGAATCGCAGTTTTTAAAACTGTTGGACGAATTCCGCAAGACGGAACCACGAAGCTTCTAAGAGAAGCTTCATGAATAGTAAGGAAGTTAGGAAAGGAGGTGAGAATAGTAATCTTAGAGGCGAAATGACTATTTTACCCCTAGACTTGAAAATCTATAAAAGAGAAGTGTTAGTTGATTTCTTTGAAATCAACCAACACTTTGAGAGAGAGAGAAAGCTTTAGAGCTTGGAGAAGAAGAAGAAGTAAGAGAAAGAGCATGGATGCTCGGATCGGAGGAGATCGAGAAATAGAAAAGCTAGTAAATCGTCGGCTTTTTCTAGAGGAAGAAGGATAAAGAAGAAAGGTATTGAAAACCTAACTTATAAGTTATTTTCTTTAAGTTTCATTTGTTAAAAATATAGCTTAATGAAAAGGGAAGTAAGAGATGTTAAGAATGATTTTCATATGGTTGAAATCATGAGAAAACGAAGAAATAAGAATTAGAAGTTTAGTTTATAAATTTCTTAAGGAAGTATAAATTTCGTAATGAATTTGAACGATCCGAATGAATCGTATGAATGATTCGGTGAAATAAGTAAGGAATGATGTTTTATAACACCGAATTCTAAGAAAAAGTGAAATCATAATCAAAGTATCGATTAAAAATGAAGAACGAACGAAGAACGCGAAGAACACGAAGAACGTTGTTGATGGACAAATTTAAAACCATCGTAGTTAGAACTTGTTGTTGATCGACAAGTTTAAAGCCATCGCGTATAAGTTAGATGCTTATTGTTTGGTTAGGAACGATAAAAACATTCACGAAGAACGGATTGAACTTAGCTATAACGAAGTTATGGCGAAAATTTTGTAAAAGACGAACGAAAAGTAGAAAGTATGTAAATGAACCCGAATGTGTAGGAATTCATAAGAATATAAGAAAACGTAGAAAATGTGAGTCGTGGACTCAAGAACGAACGAATTTCGAGTTCAGACAACCGAATTATGGACGAACGAACGAAGAACGTTAATAACGTAAAACGAACTAATAATGAAATTTAAGCCAATTGAATGGCATATTAATGGATTTAGAATGAATTTTTGTCTGAGTGAAGTTAAAGTACGTAAGATAGGTAAGAAAATGGCTTTGGAACGACTTCGTTCCAAGTTATAACTGAGTTTTTGAACTGGTGCCACAACGCCAGTTTGAACTAAAAATGGGGCACCGCAACTCTGGCTCCGGGCAATGCTTACTGGAGACTTGCACTGCAGCGCAGCAAACACAAAGGGAAGTGACGCCGTAGCGCTGGTACAAGGAAAAATCCAGAGAAAAGCTTTTAATTACTCAACTCTTGGGGGAAGTGTAAGAAAAGATAATGAACATATAGTTCACATAATGTAAACACTTAATCAAGTGATTTAAACCTTTAGTAAAGGTTGAACAAAAAGATTGAATGGGATTAAAAGACAAAGAATATAAACACAACGTGGATGCAATGAACGATCGGTCTTAGCATATAACGAAATGTATGGCTTCGACATTAAGAAAGAATGATGAACATAAGGTTCATGTAATGGATGACAAATGAAAGTGATTAAAACCTTAATTTAAGGTTGAATGAGAGATTAATATATGAACAACGTGAATGCAGAATACATAAACGATCTTCGTGAATCGTATTTACGTCGGGCGAACGTTCTAAGTATACATTGGTTGTATGAATGTAGTAAGTAAGATATGAATTATCCAGAAAGCTGTAATGAACGATCATAAAATTAATGAAAGTCCGAGTGTGGGTCGGATAGAGAATGAAATGTAAGCATTAAACCCTTTAGCCGACGTGAGGGTTGAGTGTACGAGAATATTAAACGGGAAGAACCTACACCCCGTGTATGGTTTGATCGTAAGGTAATGAAGAATAATGATTAAACCTGTGAACGGTGAAGAAATTGAATTAAAGAGAATGACGTATAACGATAAGAAGCCGAGTTAATGATTATAACTTGGATAACGTTCTGAGTCGAAGGAATCAGACGTTATAAGATATGAATAAGATAATGTAAAATGATTAACGCTATGTAAGCATAATATTAACATTTAATGATCGTTCTAAGTATACAAAAGACTGTATAATTTAGACGATAAGGAATAAATCCTGAGGTATGGCATTTAGTTTCCATAAAGCTATAAGGAATAAGAAATTAACTTAATGAACATTATAGCTTTAATGGTTCAGATAAGTTAAGTTAAGTTTAGGTTGTAGTACAATCGTAATCTTTAATGGTTGACATATGGAAGATGGGCTAAAAAATTTCTTTAGAGAGCGAAGGTGTATACGAAACTAGCAACCGATCTAACTCGTTGTGAAAGACAGTGTAGATGAGACGGGAAACTAGTTTGTTAGTTATTTGTGGTAAACCACTTAGAGTACCATATGGAATACTAGTAGAGACTCAATGTGTGTTGTGTCCTAGCAAAGTTATAAGGAGAATATAAGAATGTAAATCATCAAAGATGATGTTCGTATGAGTTAAGACATCTCCATATGTCGTAACGCCGTAAAACAGTAAAGAAAGTTGGTCGCGTAAACTTAGATTGCAAGAACGCGAACCCTAAGAAGAAAAGTTAAGTTTAAACCAATGCATAAGTCAAGTATATGACTAATTGGTGTATGTATTATTTTCTTATGTGATATATAGGGATTGCAATGAACAGTTCAGTGTAAATTATAAGCTGTAGCTGTGCGTAAGGTAAGTTTCCTAACTACATTCATATTTGAAATGAATGCTAGTTTCTTAAACTTCTCGAGTGTTGAACATGAGGAGTTTTATATAGGTGCGAATGTGTGATATTTGTACAAAGTGGTAGAATGTATGAGGCCTTGTGCCACAATTTTAACACTTCGGTGTTTCTATGAGATGGACTGTTCTGTGGTTGAATTGTTCAATATGAAAATGTTCTAGTTATTTATGAACCATTATTGTTAAGTATGTGCTAATGATTCTAGGCAGACAGAATGTGTATGAGAAAGGTAGAAGAAAGAAAGTATTGTAAAATGAATGTGTTAATATTTTAAAATGATAGGAATCAGAATTTATTCCTATTATTCAAGTTGCTTCATAACCTTTGTTCAGTTATTGAAGTTTTAAAAGAATGTTTAGATTCTTGAGGTTGTTTATTCAACTGCTATGACTTGCTGAGAAATTGAATGCTCACACTTACTTTAAATGAAAAATATTTTTAGCGTACGAGTAGAAGAACTTAAGGATCCCGTAAAGATCAAGCTGACCGGTGTCCATATGAAGTGTCATTCAGGATATGAATGAGCGTGAAGATCAAGCCAACACTTGTAATGTAGAATAATGTAATTAAACTATAGAATAGTTTAATGAACTGTTATGTATCCTTGGTGGCAGATAAAAGTCACTCTTGTAAGATCTAAAGAATAATGTAATTATCATTATTTGTAATGAACGAGGTTATAAGGTATTAGAACCTGGAATTTGAGAATGTATGATGCTATTTAACTATATAACGATGTATGTTTAGAAGGAGATATACTCATGATTCACGAAATTCGGGTGTGAAGATAGACCGGATTTCAAGGCGTTACAGTCATACGTACCAATTCTGGTCCCAACAACATTGTTTCACCCACCTCGTCTGTAAGACCCCAACTTTTTATAAATAAAATTAAATTTTTTCTAATTATTATTTTGAATAAAAAGATGTTAGTTTGATATAATGCTTTGATTTTAGGTGAAATGTGCAAATTTTGTAAAATAAGCAAGTGGTTATAAAATATTCATTGTTATCGGGGAATATTCATTTGGTCGTGGAATATTCTTGCTGTCGGAGAATATTCGTACGATGGCGCAACCATTTGTGGGCCCCATAACGAAAAACAGTCGGATGAAGAAAACGACAAGTATAAGTTTTTTTTATAAATAATGGCGTAGTTGTTACCGTTAACACTGTTGGAATACCCGATGGTTAAAGTACAGTAATACGCGTGGTTGCACAGTAGCACACGATATTGCACAGTATTTTTTTGGATTATTGATTCTTACGTAAGAAGGTACTACTCAATAATTGCTACAGTAATTATTGTTCAATATTTTATTTTATTGATTCAATAATTATTACGTTGATATTTTATATTATTGTTGTTTCAATAATTGTTACTGCACATTATTTTTTATTATCAGATCAATAATTCATATTATTTGAATAATATTATTAGATAGCAATATTTGCAATGTCTAAGGAAGTTCTGTCTAGGAAAGGAGTTTGGTCACCTAATTGCGCACCAGTAAGGAAAAATCCTTATTGGAAAGCCCCCTCTTTCCTAGGAATGACTTGGTTGTCATTATTGTGATTCTGTAATATTATTTGTGAATAATTAATTATTAATTTATATGATAAGGAAATATTTATTTTATGCGGATATTAATGAAGGAATTAATGTTGTGGTGTTTTATCAGTATTTTATCGGAACTGAGGTATTAAAAATCACCCATATGTGAATTTCGGTCATTTTCTGTTTGAAAATTAGAAAAAAAATTTCTACAAAGTTGTAGAGAATTAAATTTTCTATGGAATATACATAAAATTCGTATTTTTCTGATAAAAGGGCTATTTATTATGAATTATTGAAGTTTCGGGAAAAAATATTTTTATTAAAAACATGGGTGGGCCCCACTTTTGGTTGTTGTGGAATTTTTTGAAATTTGTGGGCCCCACTTGTGGTGTGCTGAGTTTGGTCAAGAGGTATGCGTGAATTTTTTTATTAAAATATTATTTTATTAAATTTTAGTCTGCTTTGACGTTCTGACATTTTCCTATAAATAGGGTGTTTAGATTAGAATTGAAAATCACACCAGAATCAGAAGTTTTCTCTCTATATAATATCGAGCGTATTTTTGCGAGTATTTAGATACTTTGAGAGTTGCTATTCAGTGCAAGTTTTCTTCAACATTATATCTGATATTCCAGTCAGAAGTATTGTTCTTTTGAGGTAAGGGATGGTATTTTCTTCGTAAATGATGTTATTTCGTTCAATATCATTATGCCGAAATATTGGTATGAATTTTATTATGAAATTTTTACCTTTTTATGTCGAGGTTACTATTCACGTATACGACACTATTTACGTATACGACACTTTTCACGAAAATAGTACTATTCACGAAGTATGATTTTTCTTATGAAATTTCTACCTTTTCGTGTCGGAGTTACTATTCACGTATACGGCACTATTCACGTATACATCACTATTCACGAATACGACACTATTCACAAAAAAATTAAATTTTCTTTTCTTTGTCCAAGTTGTCTATTATGGTTACTATCTTTGATTGTATCCATGTTTTGATCTTCATTCTTGAATTTTGCTCCACAATTAATTTTTATGGAGTATTTTTTAACTTGGATAAACCGAAGTACGAATCCTTAATTTTTGTCCTTTTATCTCACTAGATTCATTTTCTTTAAGATATTTTTCATCATCCTCAGTCCTAAATGATGATATAACTGAATATCTTTGGCTTTTAGTGCTAAAGATGGACATGTGTTGAGATGAACATGACCAATTGGTGATACAAATCAATATCTTTGGCCCGTAGTGCAAAGATGGACAGATGTTAAGATGAACATGACCAATTGGTGACACAAATCAATATCTTTGGCCCGTAGTACAAAGATGAATATTTGGTTCAAGATGTATATTGATTGATGTTACAGGAATAAAATATTGATGATGGACTTTTAAATCATAGAAGATAGTAGACTTCATTCTCTACTTAACTCTTCTAATAAATTATTATTTTCGCTGCGAATATTGATCTAAAACTGGTTGTCCATTATATTTTATTTGATGTATTGAAAGCTAACGATAATTTTTTCTACATTATCTTAGTCATAATATTCTTTACTGAGCTAGTTGTGCTCACCCTTTTCCTTTTCGTTCCATTTTTTTTCTCAGGAAGCGATAATATAGCGGAAATTAATCGGGGTGTGGAGTGATGGGCTCAGACAGTTGTTTTAGCAGTCCTTAATGTTTTGTAAAATAATGTATCAATAATTGTAATGAGGACTTATTTGAGTTTGGATATTATCTAGAAGACAATATTTGTAATTAAACTCACAGCTTATATATTGTTGTATTTTGTACGACAATTGTAATAATGAAGTTGTAGTTGTTTTCTGTACCATGTATTTAGCGACTCAGAATGGGTTGTGTGGACCTATTTTGGGGGCGTCACATCATCCCAGCATACTAGAGAACGACACTTTCGTCCATACAACGCCTCGAATGGAGCCATGCCTATACTTGCTTGATAACTGTAGTTGTAGGAGAATTCCACTAATGGTAAGTACTAGTCTCAACTTCCATTGAAGTCTAGTACGTAGAGTCTCAATAGATCTTCAAGAGTTTGAATAGTCCTCTCCGACTGCCCGTTCGTCTGAGGATGATATGCAGAACTGAATCGTAAATCTGTGCCCATAGCTTTCTGTAAGCTGATCCAAAATCGTGAAGTGAATCTAGGGTCTCGATCAGAAACTATGGATACATGCATATCATGCAGTCTTATAAATCTCATTTATGTATATACGAGCAAGTCGTTCAAGTGAATATATTTCTCGTATAGGTAAGAAATGAGCAGACTTGGTTAATCTATCGACGATGACCCAAATTGCATCTATGCCTTGAGAAATCTTGGGAAGACCAGTAACGAAATCTATGTTAATGTGCTCCCACTTCCATTCTAGAATTTTAAGTGGTAGCAATTAACCTTTTGCCACTTGATACTCTGCCTTGACACGCTGACAAGTTAAACACCTTGAGAAAAACTCCGCGATCTCTTTCTTCATATTGCTCCACCAAAATGTATGTCAAAGATCACGATACATTTTGGTACTCCCAAGATGAATTGCAAACGGTGTGTTGTGTGCCTCCATCATGAATTTATACTTCAAATCAGAGTTGTTAGGAACACAAAGTCTGGAGTTGACTCGAAGTATTCCTTCTTCGTCGATCCTTACTTCTAGAATAACATATTCTTGTACTTTCTTCTTCATACGCATCAGCTTTGGGTCTGTAGCTTGAGCAGCTTTAACTTTATCGAATAAAGTCAGTTTTACTCGTATATTTGACATCATCACGTGGGTCCCAAAAGTTTTTAACTCTATATCCATCCTTTGTAAGTCATACAAAATGGGACTTTGTGTTGACAATATCGTACTCGTATCCGCATATGATCTTCTACTCAACATATCATCTACCACGTTCGCTTTTCCAGGATGGTATTGAATGGTATGGTCGTAATCTTTCAACAGCTCAAGCCAACGTTGTTGTCACATGTTGAGTTCCTTTTCGGTGAAGAAATATTTGAAGATTTTATGATCTGTATAGATCTCCACTTTCTCCCTACACAGGTAATGTCTCCAGATCTATAGCGTGAAAACGACTGCTGCCAACTCTAGATCATGAGTAGGATAATTCCTCTCATATTCTTTGAGTTATCGTGAGGCATATGCTATGACTTTCCCATGTTACATGAGAACACATCTTAAACCTCTGTCTTAAGCATCGCTGTAGATGACAAATCCCTCCGAACCTGATAGTATTGTCAGAACAGGTGCTGAAATGAGTCTCCTCTTAAGTTTTTGGAAGCTCTTCTTACATTTCTCGCTCCATCTGAATTTTGTATGTTTTCGAGTCCACTGAGTTAATGGAGTGGCTGTGAGATCCCGAATTTTATGAAATGAAAGTATGCAAGTTTCTTATAATTATTATTCTATTTAGTAAATAGTTAAATTGATAAAAAGTTAAAGTTAAGGGTAATATGTGAAAAATTTTCAAAGTAAGCAAGTTGTCATAAAATAATCGGTGATAAAAGTACAGTAATACGCGTGGTTGCATAGTAGGACACGATTTTCATTATTGATACTTACGTGAGAAGTCACTTAGTTATACTCAATTATTGCTACAGTAATTGATGCATAATATCTCTCATATTATTGATTCAATTATGTCACAATATCATCTACATAATATTTTATATTATTAAATCAATAATTGAGACGACAAAGTTATTCATATTATTATTTGTAATATTGACGATGTCTAGAAAGTTCTGTCGAGGAGAGGTTTGCTCACTTAATTGTGCGCCAATAGGGAGAAATCATTATCGGAAAGCCCCCTCTTTCCTGGGAATGATCTGGTTGTTAAATACTATGAGTTATAATATTAATGATAAATAAGTTCGTATTGATTAAAGATGAAATTGATATTTCTATTGTGTTGGGATTATTAGTGTTAGTGAAAATCGACATTTATTTTCGATAATAATTGATTTCTGGAGGTTATATTGACCAATCGGGTAATTAATCGGATAAATGAGCAATTAATTGTTATTAGTTCACATGCTTATAACTATTTATTCACATGCATGTACTATTGATTCACATGCATGTACTATTAGGGGAGGTGGTGCAAGATTGATAATACTTACATGACTAGATTAAAAATGAAGGTATAGATGAAAGTATTATACAGTAACTGTTTGTTCACATGTATGGAACTATTAATTCACATGCATGTACTATTAGGGGAGGTGGTGCAAGTTTGATAATACTTGTAGGACTAAATTAAAAAAAAAAGATAAAGATATTATACTGTAATAATTCGAGCCTCAAAACGTGCAATTATCGAAACTGTGTTTTCCTATAAATAGAAACTTATTCTTCTTTCATTCTCACCAATTCACTAAGACTCACAAGAGTAATTTTAGAGAGAGAAGCTATAAAGAGGAAGAAGAAGATTATTCTGCTACTTCACTATTGCAGTATCCAGCCTTCTACTAAGGTAAAGGGTATTATTTCTTTCGTATTCGTAAGGAATATTATTTTTGTTCAATATTCATATGAAATAATATTTTTTTCCATACTCTATAGTATGTAAGTAATATTATTTTGTTTCGTATCTCTAATTCTACACTCATTTTGTTGAAGCATTGCTTCTATATTCCGTGAAATTAGTAGAATATCCTTGAAATTTGTGCTTCATCTAGTATCATTTCACAAGGATATTTTTCTGAACATTCTTATTAAATTTTAAGCTTTTCATACCGGAGTACTATTAATGGATACTATTCATTTATACGACACTATTCATATGTACAACACTATTTATACGTACGACACTTTTTATAAAGCACTATTCACGGGTACTATTCATAAAGTACTATTCACGGATACTATTCACAAAGCACTATTTATGAAGTACTATTCACGGGGTACTATTCACTCGATTACAATTCACCCGAGGTAATATTCATGACGAAAATTGATTTCTTTTTCGGTTTAAATCATTTTTGATACAATATTATTCTTGAATTTTACTCCACAAAGCAGTATTATGTTGACAATTTGATCATTATTGAATTCTGGATAAATTGAATTATTAATTTTTAAAATTTATCCTTTGCTTTCTTTTAATTGAATTCTTATATCATTGTCATCATCCTCATGCTTATATTGTGATGAAAGTCATCTTTGACTTACGTGCATAGATGGACTGTTGATTGGTATAATTATGACCAGGGATCATTCGGTATAATCATGACCTATAATGTTACAAATGATGTGGTAAAAGTTCTCATTGGCCCGTAGTGCATTGGTGAACAGTTATTGGTATGATCATGACCATGCATTCTCTTCGGCCAAGGGTGCAAAGATAAATTGTTATTTGATATGTTCATGACCATTGGTGAAAACATGAATATCCTTGGCCTGTAATGCATGGATAATTCATGGTCATGATACTAATGAATATCCTTAGCCCGTAGTGCATGAATAATTCAATGATGTGGATTATTGAGCTGACTCTCAGTGATAGTTGTTGGTATGATCATGACCATGGGTTCTCTTCGGCCAAGGGTACAAAGATGAATTATTGTTTGGCATGATCATGACCATTGATGAAAACACGAATATCCTTGGCTCATAGTGCATGGATAATTCGTGGTTGTGATACTAATAAATATCTTTGGCCCGTAGGGTATGGATAATTCGGTGATGTGGATTAATTATTAAGTTGAGTTTCAGCGATAAAATTTATGATAAACTTTTAAATCATAGAAGATAGTAGATATCATGCTCTACTTGACTCTTCTAAAATATAGTTTCATATCTTTGGCATGTAGTGAAAAGATGAATTTATTAGTATGATTATGAACATGAATTGTGATTTGGTATAACCATTATCTTTGATGTTTTAGGTAAAGACAGGTGATAAAAATTATCTTTGTTATAGGTGCGAAGAAGAATTTAGAATCACAATTATGATTATGAGTCATTCCCATGATTGTGGACAGGAACTGTTGATTTATGTTACAGAGATAAAACATTGTTGGTGGACTTTTAACATGGAGAAGATAATAAACTCTATGGTCTGTTTGACTGTTCTAATGGATTGCTCGTTCCGCTGCCACTATGGTTGAAAAGTTTTATCATCTACCATATGTTCTAAATCTTTGATTTATTACCGACGAAAGCTATTGATAATTTAATTATCTTTAGTCATAATATTTATTGCTGGGCTAGTTGAGCTCACCCTTTTATTTCACTGTTCTCTTCAGGAATTGAGAATATAGCTGGGACTAGTCGGGGAATGAAGTGACGGTCCAGATGGTTGCTTTAGTAGTCCTCACTATTCTATGAAATAGTGTGATAATAAATGTAATGAAGATTGAATTTGAGTTTGGATACTCTCTACGAGACAATATCCGTGTTGAAACTCTCAGCTACGTTTTGTCGTATTCTGCACGACACTTAACAGTTGTATAAATTAAGTTTGTATTTGAGTTATGTACCATGTATTTGGCGACTCAGAATGGATGATGTATACCTATTTTGGGGGCGTCACATTTGGTATCAAAGCTTAGGGATATGATCCCTGACTGAGATGTGAGACTAGAACTAGAAGGGAAGAGACAGGTGAATCCTTCGCTAGAATGACCTACCTAAACTTATTTGTTATTTAATTGGTTGGTCAGAATATATGAATAATATGTGGCATGTCAATTAACCTTTGTTTTGAAGATATATTCTAGAATGATATCTAAAATACAGGAGATGAGCAATGGAAAAATCATGATACAAAGGAAATAACCAGGAAGGTACAATCCGAAAAGAAAGCAAGGTATTCTCATCTCTTCGAACTACCAGGTACGTAAATTTTGAGGACAAAATTTTATAAGGAGGGGAAATTGTGAGATCCCGAATTTTATGAAATAAAAGTATTTAAGTTTCTTATAATTATTATTCTATTTAGTAAATGGTTAAATTGATAAAAGGTTAAAGTTAAGGGTAATATGTGAAAATTTTTTAAAGTAAGTAAGTTGTCATAAAATAATCGGTGATAAAAGTACAGTAATACGCGTGGTTGCATAGTAGCATACGGTTTTGATTATTGATGCTTACGTAAGAAGTCACTCAGTTATACTCAATTATTGCTACAGTAATTGATGCATAATATCTCTCATATTATTGATTTAATTATTGTCACAGTATCATCTGCATAATATTTTATATTATTAAATCAATAATTGAGACGACAAAGTTATTCATATTATTATTTACAATATTGACGATGTCTAGAAAGTTCTGTCGAGGAGAGGTTTGGTCACCTAATTGCGCGCCAATAGGGAGAAATCCTTATCGAAAACCCTCTTTCTTGGGAATGATCTGGTTGTTAAATATTGTGAGTTATAATATTAATGATGAATAAGTTCGTATTGATTAAAGATAAAATTGATATTTTCATTGTGTTGGGATTATTAGTGTTAGTGGAAATCAACATTTATTTTCGATAACAATTAATTTCTGGAGGTTATATTGACCAATCGGGTAATTAATTGGATAAATGAGCAATTAATTGCTATTAGTTCACATGCTTATAACTATTTATTCACATGTATGTACTATTGATTCACATGCATGTACTATTAGGGGAGGTGGTGCAGGATTGATAATACTTGCATGACTAAATTAAAAATGGAGGTATTGATTAAGGTACTATACTGTATCTGTTTGTTCACATGTATGGAACTATTAATTCACATGCATGTACTACATGTACTATTAGGGGAGATGGTGCAAGTTTTATAATACTTGTAGGACTAAATTAAAAATGAAGGAAAAGATGAAGGTATTATACTGTAATAATTCGAGCCCCAAAACTTGCAATTATCGAAACTGTATTTTCCTATAAATAGAAGCTCATTCTTCTTTCATTCTCACCAATTCACTAAGACTCACAAGAGCAATTATAGATAGAGAAGCTATAGAGAAGAAGAAGAAGAGTATTCTGCTGCTTCACTATTGCAGTATCCGGCCTTCTACTAAGGTAAGGGGTATTATTTTTTTCGTATTCGTAAGGGATATTATTTTTGTTCAATATTCATATAAAATAATATTTTCTTCCATACTCTATAGTATGTAAGTAATATTATTTTGTTTCGTATCCCTAATTCGACACTCATTTTGTTGAAGTATTGCTTCTATACTCCGTAAAATTTGTATAATATCCTTGAAATTTGCGTTTCATCTAGTATCATTTCATAAGGATATTTTTCTGAACATTCTTATTAAATTTAAGCTTTTCATGTCGGAGTACTATTAATGGGTACTATTCATTTATACGGCACTATTCAAACGTACGACACTATTTACAAAGTACTATTCACGGGTACTATTCACAAAATACTATTCATAAAGTACTATTGACAAAGTTCTATTCACGAGGTACTATTTACAAAATACTATTCACGAAGTACTAATTACGGGGTACTATTTACTCGATTACTATTCACCCGGGATAATATTCATAACAAAAATTAATTTTTTTTCAGTCTGAATCATTTTTGATATAATATTATTCTTGAATTTTACTCCACAAAGCAGTATTATATTGACAATTTGATCATTATTGAATTCTGGATAAATTGAATTATAAATTTTTAAAATTTATCATTTACTTTCTTTTAATTGAATTCTTATATCATTATCATCATCCTCATGCTTATATTGTGATGAAAGTCATCTTTAGCTTACATGCATAGATGAACTATTGATTGGTATGATTATGACCAGGGATCATTCGGTATAATCATGACCTGTAATGTTACAAATGATGTGGTAAAAGTCCTCATTGGCTCGTAGTGCATTGGTGGACAGTTATTGGTATGATCATGACCATGCGTTCTCTTTGGCCAAGGGTGCAAAGATGAATTATTGTTTGACATGTTCATGACTATTGGTGAAAACACGAATATCCTTGGCCCGTAGTGCATGGATAATTCGTGGTCGTGATACTTATGAATATCCTTGGCCCGTAGTGCATGGATAATTCAATGATATGGATTATTGAGCTGAGTCTCAGCGATAGTTGTTGGTATGATCATGACCATGGGTTCTCTTCGGCCAAGGGTACAAAGATGAATTATTGTTTGGCATGATCATGACCATTGATGAAAACACGAATATCCTTGGCCCGTAGTGCATGGATAATTCGTGGTTGTGATACTAATAAATATCTTTGGCCCGTAGGGTATGGATAATTCGGTGATGTGGATTAATTATTAAGTTGAGTTTCAGCGATAAAATTTATGATAAACTTTTAAATCATAGAAGATAGTAGATATCATGCTCTACTTGACTCTTCTAAAATATAGTTTCATGTCTTTGGCATGTAGTGAAAAGATGAATTTATTAGTATGATTATGAACATGAATTGTGATTTGGTACAACCATTATCTTTGATGTTTTAGGTAAAGACAGGTGATAAAAATTATCTTTGTTATAGGTGCGAAGAAGAATTTAGAATCACAATTATGATTATGAGTCATTCCCATGATTGTGGACAGGAACTGTTGATTTATGTTACAGAGATAAAACATTGTTGGTGGACTTTTAACATGGAGAAGATAATAAACTCAATGGTCTATTTGACTGTTCTAATGGATTGCTCGTTCCGCTGCCACTATGGTTGAAAAGTTTTATCATCTACCATATGTTCTAAATCTTTGATTTATTACCGACGAAAGCTATTGATAATTTAATTATCTTTAGTCATAATATTTCTTGCTGGGCTAGTTGAGCTCACCCTTTTCTTTCACTGTTCTCTTCAGGAATTGAGAATATAGCTGAGACTAGTCGGGGAATAGAGTGACGGTCCAGATGGTTTCTTTAGTAGTCAATATTCTATGAAATAGTGTGATAATAAATGTAATGAAGATTGAATTTGAGTTTGGATACTCTCTACGAGACAATATCCGTGTTGAAACTCTCAGCTACATTTTGTCGTATTCTGCACGACACTTAACAGTTGTATAAATTAATTTTGTATTTGAGTTATGTACCATGTATTTAGCTACTCAGAATGGGTGATGAATACCTATTTTGGGGGCGTCACAGTGGCGATTCGAGAAAATCCTTCCACGAATCTTCGATAATAACCAGCTAAGCCCAGAAAGCTACGTACTTCGGTTATTTACTTAGGTTTCTCCCAACTTTGTATTGCTTCAATTTTCGCCGTATCAACTGATATTCCATGTTTCGATATCGCGTGCCCAAAGAATGCTACTTTCTCAAGCTAGAACTCATATTTCTTTAACATGACATATAGCTTATTTTCACGAAGCTTTTGGAGTATCAGCCTTAAGTGTTGCTCATGATCTTCATGGCTTTTGTAGTATATAAGGATTTCATCAATAAAGACAATCACAAAATGATCCAAATATTCCTTGAATACTCGGTTCATTATATCCATGAAGGTAGCAGGAGCATTAGTCAATCCAAAAGACATGACTAGGAATTCGTAATGCCAGTACCGAGTTCTGAAAGCAGTCTTTGGAATGTCATCAATTTTAATCTTTAACTGATGATATCCGAAACGAAGATCGATCTTTGAAAAGAATTTAACACCTTGTAACTGGTCAAACATGTCATCAATGCGAGGTAACGGGTACCTATCTTTGATAGTGATATGATTCAACTCTCGATAGTTAATGCAAAGTCGCATACTCCCATATTTCTTTTTTACGAATAAAACAGGAACACCCCAAGGAGATATATTATGACGAATAAAATCGATGTCTAACAGTTCCTGCAGTTGGGTTTTTAACTCCTGAAATTCAATAGGAGCCATTCGATATGGGATTTTGAAAATAGGTTTTATATCGGGTTCAAGGTCAATATAAAATTTGATTTCACGCTCTGGGGGTAGGTCAAAAAGTTTTTCAGGGAATACGTCAGGAAATTTATTAACAATAGAAATATCATTCAAATCTGACGTATTTTTGTTTAAATCCGTGACATGGGCTAAGAAAGCTTGACATCCGTTTTTCAATAAACGAATGACTTTATGGTTTGATATGACAGTGATTGACTTTAATGGTTTGATTGTTTGAATTCGCATAATAGGTTAGTTAGGAATATGAAAACTAACGACCTTACGAAAATAATCAATTTTTGCATGATGAATAGTTAATAAATCAATCCCTAAAATCACATCAAATGTAAGTATTTTCAAAGAGATGAGATCAATAGGTAATGTGAAAGTGTCGATTTGAATCAAATAAGATTTATAAATGGTGGATGTAATGAAGGTTTCTCCCAACGGAGTTTCAATAGATAAGTCAAAGTCTAATTTCTCTGGAGTCAAATTTAAATGTTGAGCACAAGCAGGTGAAATAAAAGAATGGGTAGAACCGATATCTAATAAGGTATAGACTTCGCATGAGTTTATGATTAGCTTACCCGTGATAACTTCATTCGGGTTCCTCGCTTTTTGGGAGGTCACGAAAAACGTTTTCCCTTGAACTACTAGCTTTGACTTGTCCGGAACAGTCTTTGGTGTCACTGTCTTAGCTGAACTTGACTTCGTTGTGATAAGTAGGTTTTATACCTACTTATTGAATATCAATTCACGAGAATTATGCCCATCTCAAGTACATTTTGGTGTGTTTTTAGTTGCATTTCATAAAATTTCGCATTGTATGTACTGAGAACTCCTTGGGTGTAAAAGTGCAGGAAATGGCATGAGCTCGACATGGGTAGATGGCATGAGAACAATGAAGGCACAACATGCAGTGGTGAACAATAGAGCAAAAGTTGTATGTCAAAGCATCAGTAGCAGCTTAGCAAGGAAGAAGCAGTAGCAGAACCTGAGGTTGCACAGTTCAGAAGCCACGCAGCCGCACGGTCAATAAATCTTCAACACGCACGCCCGCGCCATTACTCGGACTAAACTGACTTTGCACTCGCGCGCCGGCGCGATGATCACACAGGGACCGCGCGCGCTGTTGACTGAGGCTGCTGACTTTATTTTAATTTTTAAAATTGGAAGCGTAACGGAGTGGGGGTTCGATGAGGGCTTATATATTAGACGTATTATCAGTATGTAAGAACCACCACCCCTTGGGGGAACAAGAACCTACTATTAGTTCCTTTCTTCTTTCAATAATAGATTAGAGTAGATTAGTGTAGGTAATATCTAGAGTTGAATAGATTGAAGACTTGAAGGAATTGAAAAGCATCAGAGATTCCATCTTGGACCAGGAGAACAGATTTGCACTATAATTCTCTACTTTTATTTTCTCTTTGATTTATAATTGTATCTTATGATGTTTATTCTATATGTGAATGATAGATTTGATCCAGCTATAATTTAAACTCTATTCTGAGATTGCAATAGAATCTATGGATTAGTTATTTCTGATATATTTTGTTGTTAGCCTTATTGATTGCTATGGGATTGTCTAATTAGATTCCTGCTTATTTACTTAGTTGATTGGCCATCAATTACTGTGATAATCCATATGGACTCGAGAGAAGAAGTATGGGTTTAGATCTAATCTTATTAGCGTGTGATTGTATGTTCTACAATGCATTGAGATGTATGATTCGTGCTTAGGATAGACATATACCGAAGCACCATTCGTAGTTAATTGAGAACTTGGGCTTAAACCCTAATTATTTGTAAATCACATAGACATATAGTGGTTTAGGTAATGTGGGTGTTCATGTGTATTCTATCAAATGTGGATTACATGTGATTTGTGTATGGTATATTGAGAGATGATTATACTTTACTTTCGTGTTCTTGACTAACAAGCCAGTACAATTAGTTTGGCTTAACATGAAATGTGTAGATTTGAAGGAGTCAATAGATGAAATTGTGATCTCAGGTCTTCATTATCTAGTCTTATTCTAGGGGTAGTTAGTATTATTTAATTTCATTGTTTTAATATAAAATATTAAATCATTCGTTTAAATAAGACTAAAATGGTTATGGGCTAATGCTTGGTGAACTTTATTAGTTAATTCTCTGTGGGAACGATACTTTACTTACTCTTTATTACTTGTTGACCGTTTATACTTGCACGCATATATTGATCGATAAAACGACCAACAAGTTTTTAACGCCGTTGCCGGGGAATTAGCTTAATAAATTTTTGCCAACATTAATTTCAATCAAATTGGTCTTAATTTAAATATTTTTTTTGTTTTAATTATCTTCTTATATTTCTCTCTTTTTCAGGTATCATGGGTGACTTTGCTTATCAATGGCCTTATGCGAATATGCCTCAACCAAGGGACATAAGCACTGAGGGACTCAATGTATTTTCTACATTGTTAGCACAAATTGCAACACTTTCGGAGAGGTTGGATGTTCTTGCAGCCCAACGTCCTCGAGAGATATTAGTTACATGTGAGTATTGTTGTGACGCCCCCAAAATAGGTCCATTCCACCCAACCTATTCTGAGTCGCCAAATACATGGTACAGAAAGTAAACTACAACTTCAATAATACAATTGTCGTGCAAAATACGACAACACATACTGTGAGTTTAAATACAAATATTGTCTTCTAGACAATATCCACACTCAAATAAATCTTCATTACAATTATTCAAACACTATTTTACAGAAATAGTGAGGACTGCTAAAACATCTTTCTAGAGCCATCACTCCATACCCCGATTAGATCCTGCTATGTTCTCACCTCCTGAGAAGAAAAATGGAACAAAAAGGAAAAGGGTGAGCTTAACTAGCCCAGTAAAGAATATTATGACTAAGATAATATACAAACAAATTATCGTTAGTCTTCAACAGGAAAAAATCTGATAGAATATAATCGACAACAAGTTTTAGATCAACAACTGCAGCGGATACAGCAAACCATTAGAAGAGTCAAGTAGAGAAAGAATTCTACTATCTTCTAAGATTTAAAAGTTCATCATCAATATTTTATCCCTGTAACATCAATTAATAATCATCTTTATCCAAATATTCATCTTTGCACTACAGGCCAAAGATATTCATTTGTATCACCTGTCAGTCATATTCATCTCAACACCTGTTCATCTTTGCACTACAGGCCAAAGATATTCATCAAGTAATCATACATCTTTGCACTACAGGCCAAAGATATTCATTAATATCATCATTTAGGACTGAGGATGATGAAAAATATCTTAAAGAGAACGAATCCAATGAGACAGAAGGACAAATAGTAGGGATTCGTATAACAGTTTATCCAAGATCAATAATACTTCATAATAATCAATTGTGAAGCAGAATTCAAAAATAAAGATCAAAACATGGATACAATCAAAGATAGTAACCATAATAGACATCTTGGACAAAAAGGAAAAATTTTATTTTTCGGTGAATAGTGCCGTATTCGTGAATAGTACCGTATACGTGAATAGTGCCGTATACGTGAATAGTAACCCCGACACAAAAAGTTTTAAATTTGATAAAAACTCATATCAATATTTCAGCATAATGATATTGAAGAAAATAATATCATTAAGAGGAAAATAATATCCCTTACCTCAAGATATCAGTACTTCTGGTCGGAAAACCGGTATAAGGCTGAAAGAAACTTGCTCTGATGAATAGAAACTCTCAAAGTATCTAAATACTCACAAAATACACTCAATAATCTAGAGAGAGAAAGAGAGAAAACTTGTTTCTAGTGTGATTTTCAATTCTAACTTAGCCCTCTATTTATAGGAAAATTTTAGTAGGCTTGACCTGCAACCTGATGGCTTTACCTGCTACTATTCCCACCCACCACATTTGAAATATAATTCAGCACATTTCTTCACCAACCACAAGTGGGGCCCACCAATTCTAAAATTTTCCACCAAAATGATTAACACTAAAAATTCAACAATTTCTGAACCAGTCATCTCGTAAAATTTATAATAAATCATACGTTCATTTTTAACGGTTCAAAATTTGTGGACATATACTCAACTTATATATGTGTAACATATCCAAAAATTACCACGATCCAACGGTCGGATTAAAAATTATAACCCCCGCAAAATATCTCAAAAACCCTAATTTTTAATACCTTCATTCCAACAAAAATACGGATAAAAACCTCAACATTAACTCCTTCATTTTTAACCACAAAAATATATCCCTCATTTATATCCATATAAAATAAATATTTCCTTATTATATGAATTAATAATTAATTATTCACAAATAGTATTACAGAATCACATTTATGACAACTAGGCCGTTCCCAGGAAAGAGGGGGCTTTCCAATAAGGATTCCTCCTTACTGGCGCGCAATTAGATGACCAAACCTCTCCTTAGACAGAACTTTCTAGACATTGTCAATAATGTTATCTAATAATATTATTCAAATAATATGAATTATTGATCTGATAATGGAAAATACTGTGCAGCAACAATTATTGAAACAACAATAATATAAAATATCAACGCAGCAATTATTGAATCAATAAAATAAAATATTGAACAATAACTACTGTAACAATTATTGAGTAGTGCCTTCTTACGTAAGAATTAATAATTGGTGCAATACCGTGTGCTACTGTATTTTAATCACCGGGTATTCCAACAGTATTAACGGTAACAACTACGCCGTTATTTATAAATAACTTATACTTGTCATTTTCTTCATCCAATCGCTTTCCGTTATGGGGCCCACACAAGGCTGCGCCGTCGTACGAATATTCCCCGACAGCAAGAATATTCCACGACCAAACGAATATTCCCCGACAAAATGAATATTTTATAACCACTTGCTTATTTTACAAAATTTGCACATTTCACCCATAACCAAAGTATTATATCAAATTAACCCCTTATTATTCACAATAATATTTAGAGAAAATTTGATTTTATTCATTAATAAGTTGGGGTCTTACAACCTCCCCTCCTTATGAAATTTCGTCCTCGAAATTGTCGTACGTACCTGATGTTTCAAAAAGGTGAGGATACCTCGCTTTCATTTCTGATTCCAACTCCCAGGTCATTTCTTCAATAGCATGGTTTCTCCACAAAACCTTAACTTGTGGTATAACCTTCGTGCGTAGGACATGCTCTTTCCTATCCAAGATCTTAACAGGTACCTCCTCGTACGTTAAATCTTCAGCTATCTCGTCTGGTTCTAACTCAATAATGTGGTTCGGGTCTTTAACATATTTACGAAGCATAGATATGTGAAAAATATTATGAACACGAGACATGCTTGGAGGTAATGCGAGTCTATATGCCACATTTCCTATTCGCTCAAGAATCTCAAATGGACCAACAAATCTTGGATTGAGCTTTCCTCTCTTCCCAAATCTTGTAACTCCCTTCCATGGTGCAACACATAATAATACATGATCCCCAATATTAAATTCCATGTCCTTCCGATGAAGATCCGCATAACTCTTTTGTCGATCCTGTGCCGTTTGTATACGTTGTCGAATTGTTTGGATCTTCTCTGTAGTAATGCGTACCAACTCTGGTCCCAACAATGTTGCTTCACCCACCTCGTCCCAGCATACTGGAGAACGACATTTTCTTCCATACAACGCCTCGAATGGAGCCACACCTATGCTCGCCTGATAACTGTTGTTGTAGGAGAATTCCACCAATGGTAGGTACTTATCCCAACTCCCTTTGAGATCTAGGACACAAAGTCTTAATAGATCTTCAAGAGTTTGAATAGTCCTCTCTGATTGTCCGTCCGTTTGAGGATGGTATGCCGAACTGAATCGTAAATCCGTGCCTATAGCTTTCTGCAAGCTAACCCAAAATCGTGAAGTGAATCTTGGGTCACGATCCGAAACTATGGATACTGGCATGCCATGCAATCTCACAATCTCGTTCACGTACATACTAGCAAGACGTTCAAGGGAATAAGTCTCACGTATCGGCAAGAAATGAGCGGATTTGGTTAATCTATCAACAATAACCCAAATCGCATCTATGCCTTGAGAAACCTTGGGAAGACCCGTAACAAAATCCATAGTAATGTGTTCCCACTTCCATTTCGGGATCTCAAGTGGTTGCAATGGACCCTTTGGCACTTGATGCTCCGCCTTTACACGTTGACAAGTTAAACACCTCGAGATAAACTCCGCGATCTCTCTTTTCATATTGCTCCACCAAAATGTATGTCAAAGATCGTGATACATTTTGGTACTCCCAAGATGGATTGCAAACGGTGTGTTGTGTGCCTCCATCATTATTCTATGCTTCAAGTCAAAATCGTTAGGAACACAAAGTCTGGAGTTGACTCGAAGTATTCCTTCTTCATCGATTCATGCTTCTGGAATAGCACCTTCTTGCACTTTCTTCTTCATACGCATCAGTTCCATGTCCGTAGCTTGAGCAGCTTTAACTTTATCGATTAAAGTCGGTTCTACTCGTATATTTGATATCATCATGTGGGTACTTGGAGCCTTCATCTCTATCTCCATCCTTTGTAAGTCATACAAAATGGGCCTTTGTGTTAACAATATTGCACTCGTACCCGCATATGATCTTCTACTCAATGCGTCAGCTACTACGTTTTCTTTTCCAGGATGATATTGGATGATATGATCGTAATCTTTCAACAGCTCGAGCCAACGTCGCTGCCGCATGTTGAGTTCCTTTTGGGTGAAGAAATATTTGAGGCTTTTATGATCTATATAGATCTCCACTTTCTCCCCATACAGGTAGTGTCTCCAGATCTTCAACGCAAAAACGACTGCTGCCAACTCCAAATCATGAGTAGGATAATTCCTCTCATATTCTTTGAGTTGTCGTGAGGCATAGGCTATGACTTTCCCATGTTGCATGAGAACACATCCTAACCCTTTGCCTGAAGCATCGCTGTAGATAACAAATCCATCCGAACCAGATGGTATTGTCAGAACAGGTGCCGAAATGAGTCTCCTCTTGAGTTCTTAGAAACTCTTCTCGCATTCCTCACTCCATACAAATTTTGTATCTTTCCGAGTCAGCTGAGTTAACGGAGTAGCGATTCGAGAAAATCCTTCCACAAATCTCCGATAATAACCAGCTAAGCCTAGAAAGCTACGTACTTCGGTTACCGACTTCGGTTGCTCCCAACTTTGTATGGCTTCAATCTTCGCCGGGTCGACAGATACTCCATGTTTTGACACCACGTGCCCAAGGAATGCTACTTCCTCAAGCCAGAACTCGCATTTCTTCAATTTGGCATATAGCTTATTTTCACGAAGCCTTTGCAGTACCAGCTTCAAATGGCGCTCATGATCTTCACGGCTTTTGGAATATATGAGGATGTCATCAATAAAGACAACAACGAACTGATCCAAATATTCTTTGAATACATGGTTCATCATATCCATGAAGGCAGCAGGAGCATTAGTCAATCCAAAAGACATTACTAAGAATTCATAATGCCCGTACCGAGTTCTGAAGGTAGTCTTTGGAATATCCTCAGTTTTAATCTTCAGCTGATGATATCCAGAACGAAGGTCGATCTTTGAAAAGAATTGTGTTCCTTGTAACTGGTCGAACAGGTCATCAATGCGAGGTAGCGGATACCTATTCTTGATAGTGACATGATTCAATTCTCGATAGTCGATACAAAGTCGCATACTCCCGTCTTTCTTCTTTACGAATAAAACAGGAGCACCCCAAGGAGACGTACTAGGATGAATAAAACCGATGTCCAACAACTCCTGTAGTTGGACTTTTAACTCCTGAAGTTCAATAGGAGCCATTCGATATGGAGTTTTAGAAATGGGCTTTGTACCGGGTTCAAGGTCAATAAAGAATTCAACTTCACGTTCTGGGGGTAGACCAGGAAGTTCTTCAGGAAATACATCGGGAAATTCTCTAACAATAGAAATATTATTCAAATCTGACTTGTCTTTGTTCAAATCCATTACATGGGCTAAGAAAGCTTGACATCCGTTTTTCAATAAACGAATAGCTTTGTGGCTCGATATGACAGTGACTGATTTTAGTGGTTTAGTAGTTTGAATTCGTATGACAGGTTGGTTAGGAATATGAAAACTAACAACCTTACGAAAACAATCAATTTTAGCATGATGAGTGGTTAACCAATCAATTCCTAAAATCACATCAAAAGCAAGTATCTTTAAAGAGATAAGATCAACAGGTAATGTGATAGTACCAACTTGGATCATGCAAGATTTATAAACTGTAGATGTAACGAAGGTTTCACCCAACGGAGTTTCAACAGATAAGTTAAAGTCCAATTTCTCCGGAGTCAAGTTTAAACGTTGAGCACAAGCAGGAGAGATAAAAGAATGGGTAGAACCGGTATCTAGTAAAGTATAAACTTCGCAAGAATTCAAGATTAGCTTACCCGTGATCACCTCGTTCGGGTTTCTCGCGTTTTGGCCAGTAACGACAAACGCCCTTCCAGGAACCGCTGATTTCGACTTATCCGGGACAGCTTTTGGAGTCACCATCCCCGCTGAACTTGGTTTTGCTACAGAACACTCTCGAGCTATATGACCCTCCTTTCCACAGTTATAACATACCTTGGATTGTTGTGGGCAGTTTGGGCTGATATGTCCCTCTTTCCCACATTTGTAACATACGACCGATGGTCGTTCTCCTCCCCTAGAAACAGTTGATGTTTGTGCTGACGTCTTCACATTATCATTGTTGTACCTTCTCTTCTTGAAATCTCCTCCCGACTCGCTCCTTCTATTATCACGACCACGATTACCACCAGAGTGGTTACCGCTTTTGTCCGAATATTTTCCTCCCTGCTGGTTTTCATTGCTTCGATGACTGCCGCCACCGGTATGACCCTGGTTGTGGTCCCTCGGTTGCACATACTCATTATCTCGCTCTAATAATTGAGCCCTATTTACAACATCTGAATATAAAGAAAATTTATGAGAGATAAGATATTGTCGAATCTCGGGTTTTAGACCTCTCAGAAACATCCTTGTCATTCGTTCCTCATTTTCGACCAAATGAGGTGCAAACCTGGATAACTCTGCAAACTTCGCCTCGTACTGGGACACCGTCATGTTGTTTTGTTCCAGTCTGATAAACTCTACCTCCTTCATATGACGAATACTTTCAGGAAAGTACTTGTCATTGAACAGTTTTTGAAATGTTTCCCAGGACATGTTGAGTGCGTCAGGCTGGGTACGCTTCACAGACTCCCACCAGTAGTCTGCCTCACCGCGGAACATAAAGGTGGCGAATGGAACCTTTTGTTCCTCCGTGCATCCCAAGACATCGAATATCTTGGTAATTTGCTTGACCCACGTTTCCGCCATGATCGGATCCGGCTTTCCCTTAAATTCTGGTGGTCCCAATTCTTTGAACTGCTTAGCTGTGACAAACCGCGCGTTATCATTTCCACCCGTATTCTGCACACGAGTCTCCCTCGTCTGATTTTGCATGAATTGCAAAAAACTCCTAAACATTCCATCATTCATCGTTTGCTCGGTAACGTTGTTTACAGGAGGAATATTGCCTTCCTGTTGCACGTTCCCCTGGGTGGTGATCAAAGGTGTCTCCACGGTCTGATTTACTCCATTATTAACGTTCTCAGCTGCCATTTTTAAATACTACCATAAAATAAGGGTTAATAGTCATGTCATATATTATCCCTATACTCTGACCGACCAAATAAACTTAGTCAGGTCATACTAGCGAAGGAATTCCCCGTCTCTCCCCTCCTAGTTCTTGTCTCACATCTCAGCCAGGGATCATATCCCTAAGCTTTGATACCAACTGTGACGCCCCCAAAATAGGTCCATTCCACCCAACCTATTCTGAGTCGTCAAATACATGGTACAGAAAGTAAACTACAACTTCAATATACAATTGTCGTGCAAAATACGACAACACATACTGTGAGTTTAAATACAAATATTGTCTTCTAGACAATATCCACACTCAAATAAATCCTCATTACAATTATTCAAACACTATTTTACAGAAATAGTGAGGACTGCTAAAACATCTTTCTAGAGCCATCACTCCATACCCCGACTAGATCCTGCTATGTTCTCACCTCCTGAGAAGAAAAATGGAACAAAAAGGAAAAGGGTGAGCTCAACTAGCCCAGTAAAGAATATTATGACTAAGATAATATACAAACAAATTATCGTTAGTCTTCAACAGGAAAAAATCTGATAGAATATAATCGACAACAAGTTTTAGATCAACAACTGCAGCGGATACAGCAAACCATTAGAAGAGTCAAGTAGAGAAAGAATTCTACTATCTTCTAAGATTTAAAAGTCCATCATCAATATTTTATCCCTGTAACATCAATTAATAATCATCTTTATCCAAATATTCATCTTTGCACTACAGGCCAAAGATATTCATTTGTATCAACTGTCAGTCATATTCATCTCAACACCTGTTCATCTTTGCACTACAGGCCAAAGATATTCATCAAGTAATCATACATCTTTGCACTACAGGCCAAAGATATTCATTAATATCATCATTTAGGACTGAGGATGATGAAAAATATCTTAAAGAGAACGAATCCAATGAGACAGAAGGACAAATAGTAGGGATTCGTATAACAGTTTATCCAAGATCAATAATACTTCATAATAATCAATTGTGAAGCAGAATTCAAAAATAAAGATCAAAACATGGATACAATCAAAGATAGTAACCATAATAGACATCTTGGACAAAAAGAAAAAATTTTATTTTTCGGTGAATAGTGCCGTATTCGTGAATAGTACCGTATACGTGAATAGTGCCGTATATGTGAATAGTAACCCCGACACAAAAAGTTTTAAATTTGATAAAAACTCATATCAATATTTCAGCATAATGATATTGAAGAAAATAATATCATTAAGAGGAAAATAATATCCCTTACCTCAAGATATCAGTACTTCTGGTCGGAAAACCGGTATAAGGCTGAAAGAAACTTGCTCTGATGAATAGAAACTCTCAAAGTATCTAAATACTCACAAAATACACTCAATAATCTAGAGAGAGAAAGAGAGAAAACTTGTTTCTGGTGTGATTTTCAATTCTAACTTAGCCCTCTATTTATAGGAAAATTTTAGTAGGCTTGACCTGCAACCTGATGGCTTTACCTGCTACTATTCCCACCCACCACATTTGAAATATAATTCAGCACATTTCTTCACCAACCACAAGTGGGGCCCACCAATTCTAGAATTTTCCACCAAAATGATTAACTCTAAAAATTCAACAATTTCTGAACCAGTCATCTCGTAAAATTCATAATAAATCATACGTTCATTTTTAACGGTTCAAAATTTGTGGACATATACTCAACTTATATATGTGTAACATATCCAAAAATTACCACGATCCAACGGTCGGATTAAAAATTATAACCCCCGCAAAATATCTCAAAAACCCTAATTTTTAATACCTTCATTCCAACAAAAATACGGATAAAAACCTCAACATTAACTCCTTCATTTTTAACCACAAAAATATATCCCTCATTTATATCCATATAAAATAAATATTTCCTTATCATATGAATTAATAATTAATTATTCACAAATAGTATTACAGAATCACATTTATGACAACTAGGCCGTTCCCAGGAAAGAGGGGGCTTTCCAATAAGGATTTCTCCTTACTGACGCGCAATTAGATGACCAAACCTCTCCTTAGACAGAACTTTCTAGACATTATCAATAATGTTATCTAATAATATTATTCAAATAATATGAATTATTGATCTGATAATGGAAAATACTGTGCAGCAATAATTATTGAAACAACAATAATATAAAATATCAACGCAGCAATTATTGAATCAATAAAATAAAATATTGAACAATAACTACTGTAACAATTATTGAGTAGTGCCTTCTTACGTAAGAATTAATAATTGGTGCAATACCGTGTGCTACTGTATTTTAATCACCGGGTATTCCAACAGTATTAACGGTAACAACTACGCCGTTATTTATAAATAACTTATACTTGTCATTTTCTTCATCCAATCACTTTCCGTTATGTGGCCCACACAAGGCTGCGCCGTCGTACGAATATTCCCCGACAGCAAGAATATTCCACGACCAAACGAATATTCTTCGATAAAATGAATATTTTATAACCACTTGCTTATTTTACAAAATTTGCACATTTCACCCATAACCAAAGTATTATATCAAATTAACCCCTTATTATTCACAATAATATTTAGAGAAAATTTGATTTTATTCATTAATAAGTTGGGGTCTTACAATTGTGCCGGCGAGCATCCAAGTTATCAGTGCAACATCAGTGTTGGACAAATACAGTATGGGGGTGATTACTCCAATAGCTATGCTAATCCCAATTATCATCAAGGTTGGGGGTATCAACCGGATTATGAATGGAGTTATAACTATCAAGACCAAGACTGTGTTCCAAGTCCAACATATCCATCGGATTTCTCATATCTACCTCCAATGCAACAAGAGGAAAATTCAAAGTTGAGGGAATTCATGTCAAAAAGCATAGCAGACCATAAAGAGATGATGATGAGTCAGGAGTTATCAAGCCAAAATCTTAACAGACAGATGGAACAACTCATTAACTCCTCAATGAATGGTCCATAATACATGGATTTCAAAACTGAACAAGATAATTCAAGATTGGAGGATTTGTGGTTCAAATTTGTAGCATCAACTGAGGAGAAGATGATTGAGCAAGAAAGGTCAATTCAAAATCTTCAGAATCAGATGGATCAAATATTTGAAGCCTTGAACAATCGCCCTCCAAATAATTGGTGCTATGACATGGACGGTGAAACTGATGGAGAGCCAGAAGTGTACATACCACTGAATGAACTTAAAGGAGTGGACATTGAGGAGACAACTGAGGGTATGAAAAATGAAGAACATGAAATGACTTATATAATTCCCCAAGTACCTTTTTAGTTAGAGTTAAAAAATTCAGTGAAATTTGCACACCCATGTCCTCTTGGTAGCCACGTTCAAAGTAAAGATCAGGATAATAAAGAGGCCTCTTATACACCATGGTGGGCTGAGGAAGAGAAAAGAGAAGAGGAAAAGTCCGTTGTATTTTTCATGCCTCGAGGCAGCAATTTATTCACCAATACAATGGACAGAGCACCTAGCTATGCATTAGAACTGGGGGCATCATGTACAGGAAATATGCTAGGTTGTTTCAATTCACAGACTCGCAAGATGGGGAACCTACCTACGCACATAGCAGTTTTAATGGATGGAGGGTTCTTAGCATATCGTAGAGGAATTGGATAGCGGTGTCAAGCACAGAGTCCAGCTAACGGACTATAAATCGAGCGCTTGATGGGAGGCACCCCATCATATATCTCTCTCCCTATTTGTTTAATTCTCCATTATCCATAGTCTATCATTTTCTTCCTTTGTGTTCAATTCTTTCTACTTTAATTAATTTATTATTATTATAGTTAATTAAATTGTTAGTAGTAATTATTGGTTATAATTAAATAAAGTCTAATAGTTCATGTTGATCCTTTTCAGGGGTAACCAATTGTGCAGTAAAGTTAGAAGTCCACACTCAGTTGCCAACTATAAAATATCTCAAACTTATCCAACGCCTGATATACCATCGAATCATGAGGAGGCGAACGGAGATGACATTGCCACTTAGGGGAGTATTCTTTCACTTTTAATTATAATGAGGGCATTGTTCATTTTAAGTTTAGGGGTATTGGGGTAGTAGTGTAATTGCATATAGTTTTTGCATGAGTAGTTTAAATTTTGCATGAGTAGTGTTGCATATAGTGTTTGCATGAGCAGTTTGTCTGTCTACGTGTTTTACAATACATTTTTTTAGGTGTTCAGTCATTATTATGTGTGTCAGTTTATGTTTAGTGCATGTCTCACAAATTCTAGCTTTATGAAAATTTTGTCTAGCCTATGATGAATGTGAATTTTGAAGGATTGTTGAATAGGTTGGATAACATGAGCTTAGATATAATGTTTTCGAAAATGTAATTCATGATGCTGTTTAGATGCTTTCGGTTTGCACTGCAGTGTTCACAATTACTTGTAGGCATAAGAATTATGTGTTGCATTGTTTGATAGGAAATGTGGCTTTAAAAAGAGAAATATGTGGAAAATGGATTTAGACTGTACGAAACATTGATAATCAAACTTTGGGAACACATGAGTAAGCTAAAAAAAATAAAAATTAACGTGGCTAGTCTTATTTCGGGGCTCTGGTTAGTTGAGTAAGTACGCCCGTAGGGGTGTCTTAACACCTAGCGCCCTAAGGTCTTTTATGGTCTGGGAGTCGTTGGTTGAAAGCTTGCTAAGGGGTAACAGTGTAGCCTAATGGAATGAGGCATTGCACAATCACGTGAAAAAAAAAAGAAAAAAAATAGCAATAAACACCGCGGGAAAGAGCGAAAATCGCCCTCGTGAGTAACAATAAAGCAGTTAAGCCCATTGTCGAACCTTAGTTTGTTTTGATATGTTGGAACAATCATTGTTGCATAAGTATACATGAGTCTTGATTTAGACTGTAATTTTCTGTTTTGAGCAGTTTAGCATGTGTATTCTTTGCTTAAATCAAGTTTTGGTGAACATAACACATACACACAACATCTATATAACATATATGAATTATTTGAGTGTATGATATTATGCCTATAGTTTGGTTTGAATTTGTATTCTCGAATCTGGATAATTCGCTGAGGCATTTTGGACTGAAATTCTGTTATAGCTGGAACAATGTGATACTAGTTTGCATCATGATTTAGTTGCATAGCATGTAGTTGCATTTTCAGTGTTTTATATAGTATGTATTGCTTGAGGGCAAGCAATAGTTCAAGTTTGGGGGTATTTGATAAGTAAGTTTTATACCTACTTATTGAATATCAATTCACGAGAATTATGCCCATCTCAAGTACATTTTAGTGTGTTTTTAGTTGCATTTCATAAAATTTCGCATTGCATGTACTGAGAACTCCTTGGGTGTAAAAGTGCAGGAAATGGCATGAACTCGGCATGGGTAGATGGCATGAGAACAATGAAGGCACAACATGCAGTGGTGAACAATAGAGCAAAAGTTGCATGTCAAAGCATCAGTAGCAGCTTGGCAAGGAAGAAGCAGTAGCAGAACTGAGGTTGCGCAGTTCAGAAGTCGCGCGGCCAACAAAGCTTCAACACGCGCTCCCGAGCCATTACTCGAACTGAACTGACTTTGCATTCGCGCGCCCGCGTGATGATTACACAGGGACCGCGCGCGGCTGCGCGCGCTGTTGACTGAGGCTGCTGACTTTATTTTAATTTTTAAAATTGGAAGCGTAATAGAGTGGGGGTTCGATGAGGGCTTATATATTAGACGTATTATCAGTATGTAAGAACCACCACCCCTTGGGGGAATAAGAAGCTACTATTAGTTCCTTTCTTCTTTCAATAATATATTAGAGTAGATTAGTGTAGGTAATTTCTAGAGTTGAATAGATTGAAGACTTGAAGCAATTGAAAAGCTTCAGAGATTCCATCTTGGATCAGGAGAACAGATTTACACTACAATTCTCTACTTTTATTTTCTCTTTGATTCATAATTGTATCTTACGATGTTTATTCTATATGTGAATGATAGATTTGATTCAGCTATGATTTAAACTCTATTCTGAGATTGCAATGGAATCTATGGATTAGTTATTTATGATATATTTCGTTGTTAGCCTTATTGATTGCTATGGGATTGTCTAATTAGATTCCTGCTTATTTACTTAGTTGATTGGCCATCAATTACTGTGATAATCCATATGGACTCGAGAGAAGAAGTATGGGTTTAGATCTAATCTTATTAGCGTGTGATTGTATGTTCTGCAATGCATTGGGATGTATGATTCGTGCTTAGGATAGACATATACCGAAGCACCATTCGTAGTCAATTGAGAACTCGGGCTTAAACCCTAATTATTTGTAAATCACATAGACATATAGTGGTTTAGGTAATGTGGGTGTTCATGTGTATTCTATCAAATGTGGATTACATGTGATTTGTGTATGGTATATTGAGAGATGACTATACTTTACTTTCGTGTTCTTGACTAACAATCCGGTACAATTAGTTTGGTTTAACATGAAATGTGTAGATTTGAAGGAGTCAATAGATGAAATTGTGATCTCAGGTCTTCATTATCTAGTCTTATTCTAGGGGTAGTTAGTATTATTTAATTTCATAGTTTTAATATAAAATATTAAATCATTCGTTTAAATAAGACTGAAATGGTTATGGGCTAATGCTTGGTGAACTTTATTAGTTAATTCTCTGTGGGAACGATACTTTACTTACTCTTTATTACTTGTTGACCGTTTATACTTGCACGCATATATTGATCGGTAAAACGACCAACACGCTGCATGACAAAATTGAGCTAAATGACATTCCTTTCCGCAATTGAAACATAATTTGGGTTGCTGCGTACAGTTTGGACTGATGTGTCTCTCCTGTCCACATTTGTAGCATACGACCGGTGGTAGTTTTCCTTCCTTGAAAACGGGTGTTGATGCTGCTGTCTTTCCATCATTGTTGAATATTCTCTTTTTGAAACTTTTACTTGACTCATTTCTTCTATTATCTTGACCAGGATTACCACCGAAGTGGTTACCATTTCTGGCATGATAATTTCCTCCATGTTTGTTATCACTGTTTCGATGGCTATTGCTGTAAGACCCCGAATTTTATGAAATAAAAGTATTCAATTTTTCTTATAATTACTATTCAGTAAATGGTTAAATTGATAAATGTTAAAGTTAAGAGTGATATATGAATTTTTTTTCAAAATACACAAGTGGTTATAAAATATTCATTGTTGTCGGAGAATATTTGTTTGGTCGTGGAATATTCTTTCTGTCGGGGAATATTCGTACGACGGCGCAGCCATTTGTGGGCCCCATAACAGAATAACTGTCGGATATAGAAAATGACAAATTTGAGTTTTTACAAATAACGGCGTAGTTGTTACCGTTAACACTGTTGGAATACCCGGTGGTTAAAACACAGTAATACGCGTTGTTGCACAGTAGCACACGGTATTGCACCAATTATTGATTCTTACGTAAGAAGGCACTACTCAATAATTGTTACTATTCAGTATTTTATTTTATTGATTCAATAATTGTTGCATTGATATTTTATATTACTGTTGTTTCAATAATTGTCACTACACAGTATTTTCCATTATCGGAGCAATAATTCATATTATCTGAATAATATTATTAGTTAACATTATTGGCAATGTCTAGAAAGTTCTGTCTAAGAAGAGGTTTGGTCACCTAATTGCGCGCCAGTAAGGAGAAATCCTTATTGGAAAGCCCCCTCTTTCTTGGGAACGGCCCGGTTGCCAGTACTGTGATTCTGTAATATTATTTATGAATAATTAATTATTAATTTATATGATGAGAAAAATATTAATTTTATGTGGATATAGATGGAGAAAATTTTTAAAGTGACAATTGTTGAAAAATGATATTTTATCTTTTCTGATAAAATAATTTATTATTATATTTAATAATATAATAATGGTGATAATTTTATAATGAATGTGGAATATATGAGTATATGAGGAGGAAGAGTATTTTTGTTGCATTAAATGATTAACACATGTTTTGTGTGTCGGTGGACCCCATTTCTTGACTGAAATTTGATTATAGCCTGTAAAATCGTCCGTTTATGGATTTCGGTCAATTTCTGTTTGGAATTTGGAAAAATTTTCTTCTGTAAAGTTGTAGAGAATTGAATTTCCTATAAAAAGTCTCGAGATTCGAATTTTCTGATAAAGGACTATTTTCTATGAATTATTGAAGTTTCAGAAAATAAAATAATTTTTATTAAATTATGGGTGGGACCCACTCTTTGGTTGGTGATGAATTCCCATGTGGGCTGCTGATTTTTTTTTGTCAAAGGTGGTGGCTAGCTTGCATGCGTAGAAAATGGAAAAAGAAATAATATTAGTTTATTATTTAGTCTCCTATGGCGTTCTAGCATTTTCCTATAAATAGGTGCTTATGTTAGAATTGAAAAACACACCTGAAACAAGTTTTCTTTCTCTTTATATTATCAAGCATATTTGTGAGAATATTTAGATATTTTGAGAGTTGCTATTTAGTAGAATTTTCCTCTAATTTTTCATCCGAAGTACTGCTCTCTTGAGGTAAGAGATTTTAATGGGTTATTATGTTTTTCATGTTTCGTACTTCTTTCGACCTTCAGAAAATTCTGAAAAAATTTGAAATGATATTCTGATGAGTTTTATTGATTGTGTCCAAAAATGGTGATTTTTGGATGTATATATTAAGAGTTATGAATTTTACGGAAAAATACTATTTTAAAAGTAACCGTTTATAACTCCTTGTGGTTAACTCCAAAATTGATAAAATTTTTATTAAAATTATATCTATATAATATCAGTGTACTCTGTGAATTTTGGAATTTTTGGATAAAAGTACAATTTATGATAAATATCTAAATATTCAGCGGTTTTGGCCATATAAAAAATAGTAAATGAGTTTTAAAAATTTTGAGAAAAATATATGTTTAATATGAGACTATATTCTGCTAAATTCCAGAAAAGAAATATTTTTGGAACTGATTTGGTATTTTTCATGAAAATAGACTAGTTATGAGTAAATGAATTAAATATGTTATATGAAGTAAGAAAATTGGAAAACAAGATTTTATGGCTTGAGAATCCTATATGAGGTATATGCAGATTTTTGATGAGGGTTTTGGTTATTGGTGATGAAATCTTATGAGTTTGGAATTTTAGGATGATTAAATACATTATTTAGTAAAGTGTAAACAATTAAAATAAATTGTTTATACGTTTAAGAAATGTTATTTCAATATCATTATACCGAGATATTGGTATAGATTTTATTGTGAAATTTCTACCTTTTAGTGTTGAGTTTACTATTCATGAGTTACTATTCACGAGTTACTATTCATGAGTTACTATTCACAGAAAAATTGATTTCTTTTTCTGACCAAATTATCATTGATTTATGAATATTGCTCTTGAAATTAAATCCATGTTTTGATCATATTATTTTTATTATCATATATAACATTTTTATAACTTTGATGTTGAAATTATCTTTCGCTTGAGTGTAAAGATAGATAAATTATTGGTATGATCATGACTATGGGTTCTCTTTGCCCAGTAGTGCAAAGTTAAATTGTTGACTGTTATGATCATGACCATTAAATTTATAATTGAATATCTTTAGCTTAAGTGCAAAGGTGAAATGATCAACATGGTTATAATTATTGTTTATATAAATTCTGAAATGATTATATATTTCTTTGAGATATTAATATATTTGGCCTGTAGTGCAAAGATGAACTGGTGATAAATATCTTTGGCCCATAGTGCAAAGATGACCTGTGGTTGAATATCTTTGGCCTGTAGTGCAAAGATGAATTGTTGATGAATATCTTTGGCCGCAGTGCAAAGATGAATTTATTAGTATGATTATGAGTAGGAAATGTGATTTGGTGTAACCATGATCTTTGATGTTTCAGGTAAAGATAGGTGATGAAACTTATCTTCGTCCTGGATGAGAAGAGGAATTTAGAACTACAATTACGATTATGAGTTATACACGTGATTGTGGACAGGAATTGTTGATTGATGTTACAGGGATAAAATATTGTTGGTGGATTTTTAACGTGGAGAAGATAATAGACTTTATAGTCTATTTGACTCTTCTAATGGATTGCTCGTTCCGCTGCAACTATAGTTGAAATTTTTATCATCTACCATATGTTCTAAATCTCTGATTTATTACTGATGAAGTCTATTGATAATTTAATTATCTTTAGTCATGATATTCTTTACTGGGCTAGTTGTGCTCACCCTTCTGTTTCACAATTTCTTTCAGATAATAAGAGTGTAGCTGGGTCGAGCGGGTGTAACAGGGGAATAGAACGGTGCTCTTCATTTAGTAGTTATATTTGATGAATCAAATAGGGTGAAGCGAACCCAACGTTGGAAGGGTATTTTGCCATTATCATACAAGATGTCTAATGACATACAACCTCGTGTCATCATAAGATAGGGTTGTGCTCATCCACTTGCTGAGTATCTTTACGAGCACTACCTATATAATCTTGGTGTTTGTTTGAAGTATAATTTTCAATTAGAGACAGTGGAGATAATGATATGTCAAGAGAAGACTCACCATTGGAAAGAATATGATAGCAAACTTCTCATTTTTCTTGGGGTTTATTGGGTCAACCAAGGATAATTCTGTGGCCATATGATATCTATCATAACCTAGAATCATGGCCTCCCATGTACGAAGGTTTCCTTGAGCACTTTCCAAAGGTTCTAATTTCTAAAATAGTTGTTGACTATACCTTTATGTAAGATGTCATTGTGAGGTGTTGTCCACGGTTGGGACATGAGTCACATTTGGTATATATTTGTATCCAAACTCACAGCATATGTGTTGTTGTATTTTGCACGACAATTGTTGTAATAAAGTTGTAGTTATTTTATGTACCATGTATTTGGCGACTCAGAATAGGTTGGGTGAAATGGACCTATTTTGGGGTTGTCACAATTGCCACTGGTATGACTATTATCGTTTTGTCGGTTGTTGTCTTTTGGTTGAGCTGACTCATTATCTCGCTCCAATAACTGAGCCCTATTCACAACATCTGAATACAAACACAGTTTATAAGAAATGAGGTATTGACGAATTTTGAGTTTCAAACCTCTTAGAAATATTCGCGTCACTCGCTCCTCATTATCCACCAAATGGGATGCAAATCGGGATAACTCCCTAAACTTAGCCTTATATTGTGATACAGTCATATTGTTCTGTTCCAGCTTGATGAATTTCACCTCCTTCATGCGATGAATACTTTTTGGAAAATACTTGTCGTTGAACAATTCTTGGAACTTCTCCCAAGATATCTTCAGTGCAGAAAGATGAGTACGTTTTATAGATTTTCACCAATAATTTGCCTCTCCTCGCAACATAAAAGTGACAAAGGGAACCTTTTGCTCCTCTGAGCATCCTAAGACATCAAATATCTTGGTGATTCGCTTAATCCATGCATCTGCCTTAAATGACTCTAGCTTTCCCAAAAACTCAGGCGGTCCCAACTCCTTGAACTACTTAGCAGTGACAAGCCGTGAGTTTCCATTGTTTCCACCTGTATTTTGAACATAAATTTCTCTCGTTTGGTGTTGCATGAATTGTTGAAAGCTTCTAAACATCCCATCGTTCATCATTTGGTCGATGTTATTATTTACATGAGTTTCCATTGTTATCTTGATTATTGATTAGCGGTGTCTCAACGGTCTCATGTGCTCTATTGCTTATCTCAAAAATTTTAGATGTCATTCTCAAACACTACCACAAAAAAAGGATTAATTGACATGCCACATATTATCCCTATATTCCGACCGGTCAATTAAATAATAAATAAGCTTAGGTAGGACACACTAGCGAAGAATTTACTCGTCTCTCCCCTTCTAGTTCTAGCCTCAGATCTCCGCCAGAGATCATATCCCTAAACTTTGATACCAACTGTGACGCCCCCAAAATAGGTCTACACAACTGTGACACCCCCAAATCCGGGTTACCTGACTCCCGATTTTGGTGTTCACGATCCATAATATAATACCAATTAACTACCCATTCATATATAAATAGAATTACATAAGTCATTAACATATATTGTTAATACATAAGTCCCAGGTCCACTAACCTTAATATTACAGAAATATCCCTTTAGATATACAAAAAGAGTTTATAATACAATACAACATAATAATATTGTTCATCATAACTAATTTATAACTATGTCTTTTCCCTTGTTCTTCTTAGCAGCACATTCTGCAACTTCATCCCTAGCTGAAAAGTTTTATTTATAGCAAGGGTGAGCAACTAGTTTGCCCCGCAAGTTAAGACATACAATAAATGTATACGAATCATTAAGAACAGACTATCTATTTTGATAGAATGAAACCAAAGTTCGGTGAACTTTGAAATAGCTGAACAAATCGTTATTCAATAACTAGTCTTCTCGTATTCTAGCCATCGCAATAATCTGATAATGAAAGAGTACAACGCTTTCAAAGTTTCTACGATATTCTATTGAATAATCAAGAATTAATTCTACGCAATAGCAAAGTGGAATGTTTTCCAGATTTATGCTGAGTGATCACACTAGATCTAGAACTTCTCTTCTCGAGTAACTATCAAAGATTGGACTTTGATATACCCAGGTGTATCAGAAAACCATAAAGATTAAATCATACCCCTCTGCAAGTACTTAGAGTCGGCCAACTCCTTGTACCCTATACTATGCATAATACTTAACAGCTCGCAACGATCGAATATACGACCTAAGATGTTTCCTTTATATAAAAGGTTGTTCTTCTCAGTCTTTGAATCAGAATTTTATTTAACAACGAAATGCAATGATTTCAATATCTAATCACTTCTCTTCTCAAACCTATTCAAGTTTTCGATCAGGTCGATACAACTGGCATTGATCTATCAATAATAATTAAATTATCTTCTCTTCTCGAATTTATCAAGTTCTAACAAATGTTCTTATAGCCAGAATAATTAGCTAAGACATTTCTCAACATAATTTGACAATAGACAGGAATTATCTGTACTATCAATTCTATCTTCTACGAATATGAATATCCAACAACAGTTATTCTACAAAGGTATATTCTCCAATAAGTAATTCAGTTTGAATTATTAATCACGCACTAACTGCGAATAATCAACAATAAATTCCCTGGACATGGTATAATTAGCAATAATTAACCATTATAATATTTGAATGAATATAACTCCAGGTTGAGTTAGGAAACTTGCCTTTCACGTTGATTACAGCTACACAATATAATTAACTGCGTTCGTAAGACCTATAATCAACAATGTCGGTCTCACAATTAGCATAATCATTTATAACACGTAACACTGTATTTTACAGTCAAACTTCTCCTAGACACATTACCACATAGCCAATTTAGTGTTTATAACCTACATAAACACTTATCCAGTCTAACTATTTCGGTCTGGTTGGACCGCGGTCCATTTTCGGTGTTCTGGTCACCCTATCCGGCAATTAACACATTGATTGTCAATTAAACTTGGTCTCTAAGCTTCAATATTATTTTAGATAAATCAAATATCGTTTATAATATTTTTCGGAAGCTTTTAATAATTTATAAACAATTATTATACTTTATAATAATTTTTCAAATACTTAAATCATTTTTAAATGATTTAATTATTAAATAATCTTATCATTATTAATATTTAATAATATAAAAATATTAATAACATACTTGTCAAAATATTAAAATTATTGTTAATAACTTAAAATATATTTAAATTATCAATATTCTACTTAAATAATTTTTAAAGTAATTAAAATCATTTTTAAATCATTGCCTTTAATATTTAAATATTAATGAAATTATTATCCAAATATTAAAAGTCATTAATTATAACTTAAAATACTTTTAAATCATTTTTCTCATTTTTAAATGATTTTTTTAAATCAATAAAATCATTTTTTAATTCATTTATTTAATTTAATAAATAAATAACCTAATATCATTAATATTAATTTTTAATGAGAATCTTCCAAAAATATTAAAAGTCACATTTTATAACTCAAAATATTTTTAAATACATTATTCTTATTTAAAATAATTTTTCATAATATTAAATTATTTTTTTCTAATTTATTTAATACACTAATTAAATAAATTAAATACTTTTAATATTTAAATAATTATAAATATTAAAGAAAAATATTCCAATTGGTCAGAAATTATTTTTTATAATTTAAAATAATTTTTAAAACCAATTTTGGTAATTTTTAGAATTTATTTCTATTTTTTAATCATTTTCCGGAAAACAGAAAATAAAATTAATATGAACCGTCGCTAAAGCCTTTAGCGACACAAATCTGTCGTCTTAGGTGCTCTTCATCTCAAGAACACTGTCAGACTCATGTTCGAGACCCTTACTTTGACCGAATTTTAATCTTGGTTTACAATTGTTTCTGGGCAATCTTAAAGTTCAATCATGTACTACTCATGTAGTACTACCATTAACAATCAACATCCAAGTTATACAACATCAAAACAAGCAGATCAGTGCCTTCAAACTTATGGTCAGACGGTTTCTGGGTTTTCCAGAAATCCAGGCAGTACGACTTGGTACTTTCCAGCCCAAAATAATCAAGGTTCTGGTACTTGTTTTTGTGGTTTTATGATTCATACATGTAGTATTGATGACAAGGAACAACGAGATGTCAAGTTCTTAGTCCAAAAACAACAGATCCAAAAGTTATGACACGGTCAAACTATGTCAGAACGTGTGTTCATACCGTTTCTGAACATTCCCAGAAATGCAAATCAGTGCTAGGGGCTTACTTTGACCACTATCTACGATCGACATGTTGATTTTTTTTTATGGTATCATAAGGCATGGTTCTACAGCACATATTACAGGCTACAACTGGGTTACAAAAACATCAACTAACAATCATCAAATCTGTCAGATCTGGGCCGTGCAAAAGTTGTCAAAAGCTGTTCATGGCCTTTCTGGGTTACCCAGATTTGGCCCGGTCATGCCCAGTCAACAGGTTTTGACCGTTAATAACTCCTTATCCAAACATCTAATAACTCGGATTCCACTTGCAGAGTAAAGACCACATACAAGGCTTCACGTAACAACGTTTAAACAACAAAAATAGCAAACGAACAAGAATCTGTGGCCCCTGACATTAGCTTGTTAGACCACAGATTTTGTTCTTGGACAGACTTTGAAAAACACATTTTTAAGGCACTTTGATGCTATGGATATATGTTTGATCATCATAGATCAACATAAAACATCCTCTAGCAAAGATCTAAACACAAAAATACAAAATTTTTAAAAGCATACAAGATCAAAAATAAAAATGTAAGTTATACCTTCTTTCTTTCAATTCTTGATATAAGCTCTCCAATAGGTTATTGGTTGATCTATGGACTGATATTGTGACTGGTTCACATATAATTTTCGTGAAGTGAAAAATGGCAAGTTTTATGATTTTTCTCTCTCCCAAATCTATATATGTTGCTTCTATGTTGCTTGGATCTGATCATTTCCGGCTAGGAGCTGATATGTTGTCTCACAAAGTCAAAATAGTTGGTAAACAACTAAAGGTCTTGGCCAATATTGCAAGTTAACTAAATAAATAATGAAAAGGGTATTTTTTGTCATTTGTAAAATATTTTTAATGACATTCTTGTCCAATGCACAAACCCTTAGGGTTTAGGATTTGGGTTAGGGTTTAGGATTTAGACCCTTTAGGGTTTAGGGTTTAAACCCTTTAGATTTACAATTTAATTTTCAAAATTTTCAAATTTCGATTTTCAAAATAGAAAATTAATAATTCCAAATTACAATTAGGATTCGATAATTATATTAATATTTCCTAATCATAAAATTCAATCTTGCTAATTAGGATTAATATTCCTAATTAAAATTGCTTAATTTAGCAATTAGGGTCAAAATGGTCATTAGGGTTTACAACCCACGAATTAGGGTTTTAATTAAAAAAATAATTTTTTTAAATTACAATTAGGGTTTGTAAAATAGAAATTAATATAACAAAAATATAATTAGGGTTTTCTAATCATATTTAAGTTTAATACACACATTAGGCTTGCCAATTAGAATTAGGGTTTCCTAATTTAGGGTTTAGGGTTCCCGAATATGAAATTAGGGTTTTCCGACATACAATTAGGATTTCTAACAGTATGTTAGGGTTTCTAATCCTGAGATTAGGGTTTCTAATCTCTTATTAGGTTTTATTAATTTCAAACCTTATCCGATCAAAAATTCTATACAGTACAAACACGTACTCATCAATATAATTATTTTAATTATATTTTCTATTGAACCCATTTCTAGTAATTAGGGTTAGGATTTCTAAAGCTATTAAGTACAACTCTACTCTAATTAAATTTATTAGTCAATATCCAAATTGACTTTCTCGAGACTCGTATCACAGATACTTATCATAAAATTGATAATTAATAAAAATAAATTAATTTATTCACAAATTTTTGATTATTCGAAATCTCGGGTTATCACAACAACCCATTTTGAGTCGCCAAATATATGGTACAAAATTCAAATACAAACTTTATTTATACAACTATCGTGCAAAATACGACAAAACATAAACTGTAAGTTTTAATACAAATATTGTCTTGTAGACAATATCTAAACTCAAATAAAGTCCTCATTACAATTATTATCACACTATTTACAGAATAGTGAGGACTACTATAGCAACCATCTTGGACCATCACTCCATTTTTTGACTAGTTCCAACTATATTCTCATTTCTTGGAGAGAACAATGAAAGAAAAGGGTGAGCTCAACTAGCACAATAAAGAATATTATGACTAAAATAATATAGAATAAATTATCATTAGTCCTCAACAGAAAAAAATTTGATATAATACAATTGATAACAAGTTTTAGATCAATAACTACAGCGGAATAAGCAATCCATTAGAGTAGTCAAGTAGAGCGTAAAGTCTACTATCTTCTATGATTTAAAAGTCTATCATCAATGTTTTATCCTTGTAACAACAATCAATAACTGTTTCAAATCAACAAAGTATTAATGCACTACGAGCCAAGGATATTCATTTGTATCACCAGTAGTCATGATCATGCTAAACAACTGTCCATCTATGCACTACGAGCCAAAGAGGACTTTCACCATATCATTTGTCTGTAACATTACAAGTCATGATTATACCAATACATAATTTCTGGTCATAATCATACCAATCAACAGTTCATCTATGCACTACGGGCCAAAAATATCTTTCACCACAATATAAGCATGAGGATGATGATAATGATATAAGAAATTAATCAAGTGAGATCAAGAATAAATATTAGAGATTTATAATTCAATTTATCCAGAATTCAAGAATGTCTAAATTGTCAACATGATAATTAATTATGGAGTAAAATTAAAGAATGATATTCATATATCAAAAATAATTTAGACAGAAAAGAAACCAATTTTGTCGTGAATAGTACCCCGTGAATAGTACCCCGAATGAAAATATTAAAATTTAATAAGAAAGTTCATACCAATATTCCAATGAAACGATACTAGATGAAGCGCAAAACTCAAAGATATTCTACTAATTTCAGGGATTATAGAAGCAATATTTATCAAAATAAGTGTACATTTAGGAATATGAAACGAAATAATATTACTTACATACTATAGAGTATGAAAGAAAATAATATTCCTTACGAATATTGAACGAAAATAATATTCATTACCTTAGTAGAAGAGTAAATCTGACTGCTATAGCGGAGATATTCTTGAGAAAATCTTTCACTATTAGCTACACTCAAAGTATACTTATACTAGAAATAAATACACACAATATTATAAAAGAAGAATTCTCTGATTCTGGTGTGATTTTTATTTCTTAACTAAACATCCTATTTATAGGAGAATAGCAGGGCACTATTTAAGAAAATAATCACGGATGAATAGCAAAAATTTCACAGGCGAATTTGGTGAGAATTTTTAATTTTTATTATTCATCACTGTGCAATAAAATATTCTAATAAAATAAAATTTTTATATAAAATATAATATATTCTAATTATAATTTAATAAAATAAATAACTTTATATATAATATAAAAAGTATTCTGTTTTATATAAAAAGTTTTCTATTTTATTACTATTATAATAATAATAAAATAAAACTGAGACAACTTTCTACCGACGATTTGACAAATTGGCACATAGATGTCCATGAAATAATAAGTCAAACTTACAACAAACGCTTCATAAATATCTACCACAAAACACTTATCTTCAATCAACCCATTTTTAATCTTTCAACACTTATTTATCATTAATATTATAAATCACAATATTGATAACCAGATTATTCACAGGAAAGAGGAAACTTTTCGATAAGGATTTCTCTTTATTGGCGCATAATTAAATAACCTAACCCCTTTCCTCGACAAAACTTTCTAGACATTGTCAATAATGCAAATAATAATATGAATAACTGTATCGTTTCAATTATTGATTTAATAATATAAAATATTGTGCGAATGATACTGTGACAATAATTGAATCAATAATATGAGATACTATGCAGCAACTACTGTGGTCATCATTAAATGAACTGAGTGACTTTTTACGTAAACATCAATAATCAGAGATACTGTGCAATACTGTGTAACCACAAGTATTACTGTTCTTTTATCACCGGTATTTCAACAGTTAACGGTAAAAGTTTTGTCGTTGTTTTTATAAAAAAGTTATTTATGTCGCTTTCTATATCCGACAGTCATTTCGTTGTGGGGTTCATCAATGATTGAGCCGTCATAAGAATATTTCCCGATAAAAAAAATATTTTATGACAATTTGCTTACTTGCAAAATTTGCACATATTATATATAACTATGACATTATATTAAATCATACCTTATTATTCAAAATAATATTTAGAGAAAATTAAATTTTTATTCATAAAAAGTTGGGGTGTTCCATATTATATATTCTACTTTGAAATTTAAAGTATAACCTATAATGCACAAAATTTAATATTATTGACAATGTTTTATGACAGAGTATTTCTCTTGTACCCTTAAAATTGTAAATATATAGTATGAACAATAGCTATACGGTTTAAGAAGTATTTTAATAATCGTTTTCAATAACGTAGATTTCTTCATAATTATATTAAGAATCACTCTTACCAGTAATACTCTCCGTTCCTTATTATTGTCTTTTTAAAGAAAAAAAATTATTTTTTTAAGTTTCTTTTATAATTATTTAAAAAAAAAATAATAATGGCTTAACTTTTTATATTATCTTTATATTAAATACTAATTTATTTCTTTTTCATCTTTTTTAATAAATTAAAAAAAACAATTTAAAAATTTTTATACTCACTTTGATCAATTACAATGCAGTAATCACATTTTTAATCTGTTTTTTTTTTCTTTAAACATCAATTAAAAAAAGAATATAGGGAGTATATTTTATGCATAAATTATATTCAATCAACCCAAAGAACGAAAGCTAGCATGCTTGGGGTAGTTTAAAAAATGTAATTATTCTGACCATCTATCTCTTAATATAAGTTATTTTAAAGTTGTGCATAAGTATTAAAAAAATAATTATATAATATTAAATATAATATTAATTGTCTATATTGACCTTGTATTATAAAAAAGAGTGTTATTTATTGGACAGAAAATAGTAAAAATTTAATACTTAGAATAATATTAGAAACTAAACAATTAATGTTTACTTGAAATTCTCAAATGACAAATATTAAAAGAGAAAAATATTTCTCAAAAAGACTTATATTAAGGAACAGATACAATACTATTTTTTTAATTTTTATTATAATCGGTTTTAAATACAAATTATTAATGTACAATTACGTTGTTTCCTAATGACATTTGTAATTGATTTCTAAACGAAACTCTTTTTCCCTTAAAAATAGGAACTCTGGTTTAATCCGAACTCTTTTTGTCAGATTTCCATCATTTTAGCGTAATCTAATCCAATCTATTCTATATCCAGTCCAACAATAAAAAAAAGAATATTCTTTTCAATTCCAACTAATCTCTACTATCTACAATATCGCTCAATTATGTACAAGCCAAACAGGCCCTTAAGTCTGTTTTACCACTACTAGTTGCCAGTTCCACCGTAACCTCGCTACCCGCGAAACTATTTCCCCTAACTATTTTTTTGTCAGATAGAGAAACCATAGAAATTAGGTTTATCTTAAATAGTTAGGGCTTTCAAATTTGTGGGTTCCTAATTGGGGATTTGGGGTTTCGGCAAATTGATTGGGGATGGAGGAATCAGAGCAGTGTAAGCTTTTTGTAGGAGGAGTTTCGTGGGTAACAACTGAAGAGATTTTGATGGAACACTTCAGCAAGTACGGAAGAGTGGCGAATACTGTAATCGCTAGAGATCGAAATACAGGAAGCCCAAGAGGGTTTGCTTTTGTTTCCTTTACTGATTCATCTGCTGTAGCTAAAGCTCTTGAAGAAGAAACGCATAACATTCTTGGTAGAACGGTCTGTTCCCATTTAATTCCCCTTTTTTGTGTTATTTTTTTGTTGGGTTTTGTTAATTAAGCTTTAATTTCTGTTGTATATCTTGGTAGTTTGGATTTCAATTAGGTGTGTTTGGAATTCCATGTTTTTCTGGGTGTGTGTTTTTGGTTGTTTTCTTGGGAATTAAAATCGTTCTCTTTATATATGTTATTTGTGGAAACTGGAAAGTAAATTTTTTTTTTTATCATTTTGTATTAGCTTATTTTATTTTTCTTCGTTATTAAGGAAGTTTTGTCTTAATTTTAAAATAAAATAAAATAAAGAAGCTTATTATTGGTGTCTGTAGTTTTGACTATTCTGCAAATTGGGGAGAAAGAGGGGTTGTTTTTTATAGTTTGGAGTCTTGTAATGTTTGTTTCAGTTTCTATTTTATTTTGGGTTTTGGTAGATATGAAAAGTTGGGCGGTGCACTTAATTAATTGTATGTATTGTTTGTTTTTTTTGTATATCCTGTAATGTTTTTATAGGTAGATGTGAAAAGAGCAATACCCAGAGGTGAACAAAATAAAGTACAACAGAGTAGAGGGTTGAGTAGCAACAGTAGAAGTAATGGTAGGAGCAATGAACAGTCTAGGACTAAGAAGATTTTTGTAGGAGGGTTATCAGCTAATCTGACCGAGGATGAGTTCAAGAGTTATTTTGAGCAGTTTGGTAGGATAACAGATGTTGTTGTGATGCATGATAATGTCACCCAACGGCCTAGGGGTTTTGGGTTTATTACTTTTGATTCAGAGGATGCGGTTGAGGATGTTATGATGAAGAGCTTTCATGAATTGGGTGGTAAGCATGTGGAGGTCAAGAGGGCTATTCCAAAAGATGGAAATAACAATGGTTATAATTCGCGAGTTAGTAGTGGAAGAGGTTCTAACTTCAACAGTTATCAGAATGAGAATTTCCAGCCTTATAGTCCTAGATATGATCCCTTTCAGGGTTATGGGCACCTTTCAGGTTATGGACCTCTTTCAGGGTATGGTGGCGTTGTTGGGTATCCTTATGGAGTAGGCATGTTTGGTGGTGGTTACCCAACTGGAGGATATGGTGCTGGTTATGGGATGACTCCTTTTGCACCTAGGAGCCCGTGGTCTGGCCCTGCAATGATTGGTGTTGGGGCAAATTATTATCCTGCTTACATGAATGGTGGAGTTGGGGTAACGGGTGGGACTCTCAATGATTATAATGGGATTATGGGGACGACACCGAATGGTAAATCAAGTCAACTTGGCGTTGATGATGCACAAATGGCGGCTGATGGGACATCATCTAAGATTGAGATGGGAAATGTTGACGTCAGTTCTTTGCCCTCAGGTGGGAGTTGTGGCGCTGCTGCTACCAAAACAAGCGTGAGAGGTATTGATGGGCAATTGATATCTTATTCTGATTCAAGCTGACTACTTTTCAGTCCCTTTGGCATGTCGGTATACTTTGATACTAATGGGATTAGGGGCTTGTTATTATCATTGTTCAGTCGTACTTTCCTTAAATGTGTTAAATGTGTTTTTCGTTGCCACAAAGATGTTGCTTGTTGTTTTTATCAGTTTTAGTTTTAATAATCTGTGGTACATGATTCAAATTTCTGTAATATAATTCTTTTAGATTCAATTATCTGCTGCTCTCCATGCTTCAGTATCAATTACTGTTTTGCTATTATTTATTTATTTATTTATTAGAACCTTCAATGAAATAACTGTGAGACCTTTGATGTTCCAATATGGTCTGCCTGAAATTTCTCCTTACATAATGTATCCTGGGGAATCAGCAAAATTTAAATTTATTTATTTTTATTTTTATTTTTTTTTGACGAAACAAATTTTTGAAACTTGTAGTTTAGTATGGTTGTTCTTTGCTGCCTGGACGAGGGGTACTTATTGTTTTGGTACTGTTTTGAGTAGATTGATATTGGCCTTGCATTCCCCTATGGAATTTATCACTAACGCCACTTTTTATTTGATATTAAAAAAAATCAGTGTCTGTCTTCATATTGCATTAAATTTTTATGTTACTTTGGATGCATATTGAAACCTTCATTTATATATATATATATATATATATATATATATATATATATATATATATATATATATATATATATATATATAATGGCGATCAAATCCGGGAGTCCGGATTTTCTTAAAATCCGGATTTTTTTTTTTTTTTTGCTTTTTTTTTTAAATATATAAAAAAAATATTTAATATTTTATGGAACTGAAATTTTTTATTAATACAATGTTTTGGACGTGTTTTGAATACTTATACCAAAAAGTGGTGGTACAGTCTGCATAGACAGTACCACCATGTTTTGTTATACATACCCAAATCACACCCAAAACACTGTATTATGAAAAAATTTCAATTCCATAATTTTTTTTTTATTTTATTTTAGTTGTTTAAAAAAAAGCAAAAAAAAAAAAAAAAGTCCGGATTTTATAGAGTCCGGGATCCCGGACTGAATCCGGACTCTATATATATATATATATATATATAAATAGGGGACTAATCCATTGACAACATTGCCAATTTAAGGTTAGACTTAATGGGGCTTTCGTCCGCAGTTTAATATTGAGGGCGGGACAGTTGACCAAAATATCTCCCTTTTCGCAGTATTAAACTGTGGATGTTAGATATGACCAAATGATCCGTTTGTAAATAAGTCTCGTTCGCAGTATTATACTGCGGATGTTAAATTCAATTTTTTTAAAAAAGTTTCAAGGCTACGATCTATTCTAACAACTCTACGATCAAAATAAATTATCCTCTTGTAGACGTGCAAGATGTGAACGTGATATTTTTATTTTCTTTTTCTGCTATACCGTATTCAATATATAATATCAGAATGAAATTACAGCTTTTCATTTTTAGTTTCTTTTTGGTTTTGAAGTTGTTTTTTGAATCTTAATTGGAGGCAACCTAAAAGTAACATAATCGTAACAATATGTAACGATGGAAAAAGATTGCAAGGGCTCACATGTTTTGCGCTTTTTTGCCTGTTTTATCTATTTTACCAGTCAAGTGAACTTTCTTTGAATATCAATCTTTTTGCCTGTTTTGATCTATTTTTGTGTTCTTTGATCTATTTATTTTGAAGACTTGTTAGAATTACTTGAAAACTAAAAAAAATTTAATTTAAAATCTGCAGTTTAATATTGCGGACAAGACTTATTTACAAACGGCGTCGTTTTTGATCGGCCATTTAGCCATACCTAGACATTTATAAGGAGGGGTTTTTTGATCTTCTGTCCTATCTGCAATATTAAACTGCGAAATATCGAAAACTAAACTGCGGACGGTCTTTCTATTTAATCGTTTGTTATTCGAATTGAGGGTTACGATATACTGTAAAAATAATCTTAAGTCGACAACTATGAATCGATTCCTATCATCCCACCATACACGACACCAACCATACAATAATTCCGACCTAATAAAACCATAAAATACAAATTGTCTACTCGTACAACATCCAACCAAACAGAAAACTTAGATAAAGTAAAGAAAACCTAAGTTTATATTTTAAAAACAGTTGTGTTTGCAATGTAAAGGTGATAACGGGGGATTATAAAAGATTTGTTTACGTTATTTAGTTTTTCGTTTAGATACATTCATTTTTTGATGAAAAAATTTGACAAGAAAAATGATTAAAATTTTCATATATTTATTTTCTTTTTTGTTTATTAAAAAACTTAGTAGTATAAGAATTATATAGAGAATTTTAATTTTTTGTTCATTTTTAAAAATAAGAAACATAATTAGACAAGCAAAAAAACAAAGCAAGCCTATATCTCACGCCTATACAGAGTTTCTATCAATCAGCAAAGATGCATACAAGTCTCTCACATGAAAAACAAGGAAATTAATATTTACACAGAAAAAGAGAGAAGATATTTTCATATAAGTCTGTCAAGTACGAGACTCGTTCATTATTATTAATCATTTTCTCGTAAGAAAGTTTCAATTTCTAGAAACAAAACCCGACGCAGGTTTCCTCAAAAACCATCCAACATTGCATCCTTAACCTTGTGATAACTCCGTTAGATGAATTGCACTCAACACTGTTGTGTAGTATATCATTTTATATTTTTATTCTTACCCAAAAAAATCTCTCAATATAAAGTACTCACCTTTCATAAACTATTACGCGGACGGGAGTAAAACCCATTAAGATTGTTTGGCCATTTGTTGTGCCATCGATCTGTACAGTTCCTATCAATATTAACAGCCAAAAAAAAAGAGTTAAAAAACCATGCAAGTAAGTAACTCAAACCATCCAATCAACTTCAACCCTGCCCGATGAAAATAAATATTACGAATGAAAAGAAATCCATGGTGAAGCTGCCTGACTTTGGTTTCTAAAACAGATTAATACATAATAATATATGTGATTAGCCATGGTTCAATCCCAGTATATTGTTTGGATGCAATTTAGATCAGTTCTATATATATTTGGAGTCGATTCTTAGTAAATGGTAGCTGTAAAAGCTTATATGATCACTACGTAGGAGACTTGTCATCAGCAACACGGCTTATGAACTTCTCAATAGTGAACTTGATTTTACCAAATATTTATGAACTTCTCAACTATTTATGCATTGTAGAGATTTAAAATCATGGTAGTAAGATCTATAAATGGATCTGTAGATATGGGGGACACAGATAGTCCCATAACTACCATTTGTTACCGGTGGCGGAACCAGAAGGTTTTCGTAGGGGGTCAAAATACATAGTAAAAAAAATTTATTTATTGACACTTGAAGTGCTTATTTGGTTGTACGAATAAGAGTAGGTAACTGTATCATGCGAGTCTGTATAGTTTGAAAACGTCTCAAAATTTGCTCGTTTTCAATTGTTGGAAAAATATAATAATTCAATGTGTTCGTAAAAATTGTGGGAATATAGAAATGAGCATATTTGATTGAATCTCTTCACAAAGATTTCTTGAATACATATTAATTAAAGGTTAATTTGGAGTTTCTAATGCATCAAATAAGAAAGAAATTGTGTTTTCATGCGACTTTTAATTGATTTTGACTATTGAGAGCATGTGCCTCAGAATTTTTAAAATTAAAAAAATTATATTAATTTAGAGTTTAAAAATATCTTAATTTGATTTTAAAAAGTTCATAATAATTTTATATTGAACAAAACAAAATCGCCTTTTTATGATTTTTATTTGCAAATATTTTGTCATTATTTAGACAATTCAAATTTATATTTCTCACTCGTATTGAGATGTAGGACCTATAAGAAAAAAATTACAGAAAAAATATAAAATGTATGTAAATACCATTTTTTTCTCTCCAAACCTTAACTATCATTCTATTGCTTAGCCCAAATAGTGCTGTAGCCAGCAGTCTACCGGAGGCAGGTGCCTCCCCTGGCCCCCTGGTTCCGCCGGTGTTTGTTACCCCAATTCCACATCGTAATATGAGAGATACTTAAATGTTTATGTAACAACTCAATTGTTACCATTAATATAATTAGTTATGATTTTTTGGATGAGTCTTGAGTTAAAATAATTTCAAAATATACTATTATTGAGACAACACATAATAAAATATGGACTAAAATATGGTATTTATAATATTTGAAAATAAGTTAATAGTTGTTTTGATAATGGTTAAATAACATGTCACCTTTTTATATAAATAAAATATGAATAATGTTAGATCTAAGTTTGGAGTCTCAAGACTCAAATGATGTTCCAAATAAAGATCTTAATATTGTTCTGTATCAATGATAACTATTATAATCACTCGGTATAACAATTATAAATTATTGCAATCAAATTTACTACTTTTAATTTATTTTTGTTCCACGGTTTTATTTTTTATTTTTGATATTTTAAAGTAAAAATTGTGTTAATTCTGAAGTCAAAATTAATATAAATTAATTTGTTAGTTTAATTGTAAACATTATAAAAATATAAAACACACTCTTGTAATTTCAAAACATAAGAGTATTTTTTTTGGTATTTTACATATCCTTTTATTTTTTAGATTATAAAAATAAAAGAAATATTATAATTATATAATTAATTAAATTATAGAGTTTAAAATTTACCAGAACTATTTATTTTTATTTTTGGTTAGAGATGGAGTAATGGAGTATAACTTAAAAATAGAGTATGATCGAAATGAGAAAATATTGTGTGACCCAAAAACAAAAACATGTTTCTTCTGAGCCAAACTCCAGCTCCAGTCGGCGGCGGAGGCGGAGCATTATCTACACAGAGATGCTCCCTCAATTCCGCTTTAAAATTCAGTAACCCAATTCCACCCTTATTCTCTACTCGCAGACCCCCCAATTTCTCTCCCCTCCGAGCAAAACCCACTCGCAAATCCCCCATTTTCGTTGTTAATCCCGAGGCCAATAGCCCTGCCGCACCTAAACCCACCAACACTGAAACAGACTCCTCCTCCTCCGCCTCTCTCGGCGGCGAAGAAATTGTCCCTCTTGAAGGTGTCATTCAGTTCGAAAAACCCAGTTTTTATACCCGAATTGATAGATGGGGGTAACAAAAACCTCTCTCTCTCTCTGTGTATATATATGTGGGTTTGGTGTGTATTGTGTAATTGAGTTGTGGTTTGTTTGTGTTTTTAGTTGTGTGGCACTTCTTTCTGTGGTAGATGTTCATATATCTATAAATATTTCTAATAATAAATTATCCATATATGTCAACTTAAGACATTTTTAAACTCTGAAATTATATGAATTTTCTTAAAGCATTATTTATTGTAAGATTTATTATTTCATAATTTGAATGAATCATCTCAATTTTGAATTTGAAAATGTTTCAAATTGACTTTTAAAAGTGGATAATAATTTATAATTTGAACGGAGGGATGGGTTTGTGTGTATTGAGTAATTGAGTTGTGGGTTGTTTGTGTTTGTAGTCGAGTGGCACTTCTTGCTGGGGGAGATGTACTGGCTTTACTGTTGTTCTCTGCAATTGGGAGGTTTAGTCATGGGTTATCTGTTTTTGACACTGATACACTTCGCACTGCTGACCCTTTTATTTCTGGTATGTGGGTATTATTCCTTTTTTTGTTTTCAGTTGATTTAATTTGTTGTATTGTGATGCTAAATAGGAGAGTGTTTTAGTAATTGTGAATTTGGGATGTTTGGGCTTTGGCAGGATGGCTTTTGAGTGCTTATTTCCTTGGGGGATATGGGGAGGATGGCCGAGGAATGAACGGTCTTTCCCAAGCTGTTATTGCTGCTGCCAAATCGTGGGGTTTGGGTATTCCTGTAAGTGCACACATTCTTTAAGAGTTTTTGTCTGTCAGTTTATTTTCATTCGGTGATTCTATGGCTTTTGCATTAGTTCATGACCCCCTCCTCCTGCGAAAAAGTGTCTACTTTAACTTTTAAGTTACAATTGTATGGGTTGTTATATGTTTATATTTTAGCTAAAAATGTTTATTTTAGATTTGAATTCGGAAAATGAAAGATTTGATTGCTTTAACTGAAAAGGACTGGTATATCACATCCGAAAGAAAGGGTTCAATATGTTTTAAGAATTTACTGTTTCAATCATTAGAACGAGTATTGTAATATGTAGGGCATGAGTTTACCTCGAGGTTTTCCCTACTTGGCTCCAAATTACATATAATAAAAAATAAAATAAAATTGTGTGTTCATGAGCCACTAAAATGAATATACATTTCCTTGGTCTATGGTTGCAGTATTGTACAACAATGAGCCAAAAACAGGCATGGTTTTATTGTTGAACTCGAATTAAGAATATTTCTGAGTTGTGAGTGTGTATGACATTTTGAAAGAATTTGAAATTCCTTTTATAAGAGCACCGTTTTCCTAATAGTTAATCCTCTCCTTGAACATTAGACATGATTAGATGATAGTCCATGCAGATTGGTATATAGCATTTATATTTAGAAATGTAATCTTGGATGAAGTTGACCCTAGCAGCTGAAAGGACATTTACATTAGAACACTTGCAAGGATCATTATTTCTTTCAAGCTCTACTACGAGTCTGAAGGTTGAAAAACAGTGGATATAGAATCATATATTGCGAAGGTACTTTTCATATAATATATCAAACTTTCAGCTAAACTAGAAAAGTAGGCACGAATTATAGTAGGCTCATGAATGTATTTTTCATCTAGATATTTGTAGAACCTGTAATTTGGTTGAAATATGTGTTATTCGTGTCATTAGTGTGAGATATTGGCTGATGAAACCTTACTATGCTGAGAAGAATGTGTTGTTTTGTGTGACCTTAGGTTGTGCTTGGGAGGAGAGAAGGGTAGGGAAGTGAAGGGGTTTTCTTTTAAAATTAATTTACTGATCTTTTTATTTTGGCTAACCAAGAAAATAAGAACAATTTGTTTAACAAAATTTCTCTTCCATACCATTGTTGCTATGCTTTCTCCACTTCTTTACCATTCCTCTTTGAGTTACCTCCATTTTCTCTTCCAACATGAACCAAGGGAAAAATTATTAGACCTTCTCATCTTGCTTTTCTGCTCCTTATCCCTTTCTTGTTCTCTTTTCCTTTACATTCCCATCCTTCATGCAATGCAAGACACATGGCCGTGGAGTATTTGACAGAATTGTACACATCGGAATGATATAGATTTCTATTTGTGTTACTTCATGAATGATACTTTTTCCCTAAATGTTTAGTTTTATATTTACTTCTTAGAATAAATTTTACCTCATTTCTTGCGTTCAGCAACGCCATTAGTTTTGTTGGCGTCCTCTTTTGTGCATGATAAACTAGTATAGTGGTTACACATTTTCTTATATTATGCCGCTAACTCTATTTTCTCAAAAGGCTCTCATTTCCAGGCAAATCAGTTAGTAACTAAGTCATATATTCGCACTTACTCATGAATATGCTGTTATTTAAGTAAGAAGCAGTTTTGCACTGACATGGTATGTTCTTTGTTGATAAAATAAATGAAGTTGCGAAATAAATCAATTTGTCGCTTCAATAGTTGCCTTAGAGGGGATTTCAGCTTTGTTAACACAATTTTTGTCTGGGATCTTGTACGTTAAAATTAAGAGTATAAAAAAGAACAATATGGAAAATCATGATTAGGGAAGGTGAATTCTGATCCATGGCCTTGAAAATATAACAGTTCTAACTGGTCCAAAAATATACTAAGGTCCATATACTGTTTTTATATTTATGTTCAAGTGTTCTGACAAATTCTTCAGTAGGGCGTATATGAGCTACAAATTTTGTTCATTGGCAGTTGGGAATTATTATTAGGGCAACATCCGCGGGCCATATTCCTCCAACACATTTTATCTTAGTTACCATGGGGAGCACTTCTATATTACTCATTGGATGGAGAACGCTATTGTACATCATTTTCCCTAATGATACGCGCAAGAAGAGCGATGTATACAAGCGTGGCAGCCCATTTGAACTGTTTGAGGTTTGAATTTTATCCTGCTAAACTAACGGCTTGGTATTAAAGTTGAATCGATGATTTTCCATAAATCGTGCTATATAATACTTGCATGACAAAGATGATTTAAAAACAATCTATCCAGATATTTGATTAGCTTTCCCACAGATGAATTGCCTTGTACTAACTCTAGGTTTTCTTCATCGTGACTGATTTATGTACTAACAAAGCAAGTAAACTTCAAATTGATGAACCAACATATTTGTGAATTTTTTTGTGTGCTGCGCATGGAGTTAAAGTAAACTCAAATCAGGATATGTTTAATCCAATTGCTAAGTAACAGAGTGTAGGACGGTAGCTTTATGGTCCAACCTCTATTAATCATACCCTTATCTATCATTTAACTCTAGGAAGCTCTAAATAAAGCTCAGACCCTAAAAGAGACTTGTTTTCTTTCCTTTGGACCCTTGCTTCCTAATAAACATCACTTCTCAAGTGCAAGGCAGAATAACTACCAATTCTTGGTATTGTAGGGTGTTAACATTATAGACCTAAGCAACAAATGTTGCTTTATACATGGTTTCAAAGTTGAGCAGTAAGCCCTCTTTGATATACTTATTTGACCAAGATCCCCACCATTACACCTTTCATGCAATTTTTCCGCATTACACTTAGAGCAACTCAAAAAAATTATTTATTGATGATACCAACACAATTATTTGCGATGAATATTATTGTCTCACTAAAAGCCACTTTTATGTCATTATATATATTTTGGGGAAATTCGGTGAAAAATGTAATGGAGAGGATCTAGTCTGGGTTCCTAATAGATCACATTTTATTTTATTGTTGCAGTTGCTCACGTCATTGGTACGAAGATGGTGATGATGAAGATAGCAATGACGATAATAGCCGATTCCAATGTTTGTATGCTGAATTTATCCTTTCTTGTAGCAATTTTCAAATTCCAATGTTTGTATGCTGAATTTATCCTCTCTTGTTGTAGCAATTTTCAAATAAGTGTATGGATATTTCGGCAATAAACTTTACGGGTGAAATGAAACTTAAGAAGAGCCTGTTTTCATACAATTTGTCTCTGACCCTCAACAGCAGATCATAAACAGAAAAAGTTTATTCCACGGAAAAAATCCATTTTTTAGTGATAATAGTTTAAAATGGCCATATACCTTCATGTTTGTTATCATAATTTTATTATCATATCAAATTCTAAACGACTAACTTATTATTCGGGATATATATGGAATTAAAATATATTCTAAATATTTACAAATTTTACAAATGAAACTTGTCCCGAAACCTTGTGGGTTTAAGAGTAAAACATCGTGAGGTTGGCGCATCTCCTTCAACATGGAGAAGTAACCCTAATTTTTTTATTAGGAGCTGTCTCCCCCTCAGGCGGCGTATCTCCTTGAGCATGGAGAAGTAACCCAAATTTCTTTATTAGGAGTTGTCCCCCCTCCTCGGTGCATAGCGTTTCACTTCCGATTCTAATTTCTTTATTAGGAGCTGTTTCTTCCCCCAGCGCCTCGGCATTGCGTTTCAATACCGATTCACATCCTGATGTTGGCGCATCTCCTTGAGCATGAAGAAGTAGCCCTAATTTCTTTATTAGGAGCTGTTCCCCCCCTCTTGGCATAGTTTGAATTCTGATTCTAATTTATTTATTAGGATCTGTTTCTTCCCCTCGCCTCGGCATAGCGTTTCAATTCCAATTCTTCAAAGAATGTGTGGAGTAAACATGAGTACTGTTGAACAGGAGTCTATATTTTAGTCTGTTTTAAAATTAAAAATTGTATGAAAATTTTAAGGTGGTGTTTGGTTCGTGTCAAATTAATATATCTACAAAATAAAACAGAACCTATTTTGAATCTTTCATTTGACAAAGTTTAGATTTATTTCAATTCTTCCAACTTAATCTAAAGGTTCACATTTCATCTCATACTAAAAATTCCCGCCCAAATCAAATTCATCTAAAGGCTCACATTTCATCTCACACTAAAAATTCCCACCCAAATCAAATTCACCCTTAAAAATTCCCGCCCAAATCAAATAACAATAATAATAACAATAATGATAATAATGATAATTATTATTATTATTATTATTATTATTATAATAGTAATAATAAAAATAAAAATAATAATAACAATAATAATTATAATAATAATTATTATAATAATTATTATTATAATAGTACTAATAATAATAATTATTATTATAATAATTATAATAATAATAATTATTATTATTATAGTACTAAAAATAATAATAACAATAATACTTATAATTTTAATAGTAATAATAATAATAATAATAATAATAATAATAATAATAATAATAGTAATAATTATGATAATAGTAATAATGATAGTAATAATAATAACAATAATAATAATAACAACAATTATAATAATAATAATAATAATAATAATAATAATAATAATAATAATAATAATAATAATAATAATAATAATAATAATAATAATAATTGTTATTGCTGTGATGTAGTGAATTATGAAAATTATTATTGATGGCTTATAAGTTTTGTAGACATGTTTAGATTTTTTTGGATATCTATTTTTTTTAAAAAATTAATTATTATGGTGGTGTGGTGAATTATGATAACTTAGACATTCAGTCTGTTGAATTAAGTTTTTGTTATGTTTGATTGTAAGTTATTTTAAGTTATAAAAAGTATTTAGGTAATGTAATATTTTTTTAAATTTTAATCTAATCTTTGGTTACGTCGTGATTTCAGGTACGGACAATTACTAGTAGTATGATAATGTAATAAGTTATTATATTCATTTGACATATTTTTGTTCGATTCACTTAATTACATATATTAACCCTTTAAAGAGGTGATGCTATTACATCAATTTTTGACTTTTTTATTATGTCTTCCATTGGCTTATTACATTATGTAATTATGTAATGTAATAGGTAATAAAAGACAAAACAATAATGATTACAGTTGATTTGATATTTTAAATTATAATTTACTTTATTCTTTACATACAATAATAAAATTTAGTGAATCAAACATAATTTTAAACATAATGGTATAGCATTTTAATTATTAAACAAATACCAAGAATTATATGTAACATATTATCATTATATTATAATTTTATTATATTACATACACTATTGCATTACATCAAATTTTTATTCCCTCAACCAAACCATTGAATACTATAATGACATTAAAACTATATTTTTTTTATAGCAAATGTGAGTATATGTTTGAAAAAAAAATCTTTTTCTTAAAAGTTGTCGATTTTAAAATAGATCTCTAATTTCTTACGTCATTAGACAATGGATTAAGCTTGAAAATCTGATCTTCCTATGAATTCGGCTACAAAATATATATAGGTCTTGCAAATATGATTGTTTGCCCTTTGATAGTTCTCACGTTGAGTAAACATAATTTCTTCATAATCACAAAATTTAGTCTTCAAGTTTATTGTTAAAATAAGGGTTAAATATGGATTAATATCTTGAATTTTTTTTTAAAAAATTTTCTACTTTGGGGATTGTATTCTCAATTTTTCAATTAGGAGATTAAACTTTTAATTTTTTTCACTTTGAGTATTGTCTTCTCAATTTTTTCAATTAGGAGATTAAACTTTTAATATTTTTTATGATTACGTCTAATTGATAATGCCAAGTCAGAAAATTGATGACATGACTGCGACACGTGACTAAAAAAATACTTATATATAATATTGAGCCTCATTTTAATATTTATTTAATTAATTTTTTGTACAAAAAATGGTAAATATATGACCATTATTATTTTTTAAAGTAAATTTAAAGACAATTTTACCCTTTTTATTATAAAAATTAATTATATTGATTATTATGAAACAAACTTAAACTTCAGGGTATTAATCTATATTTAGGCCTTAAATTTTTATACCAAAAAAGATAAAAGTTTCATTATATTGAATATTGATGATTATGAAATAATAAGATTTTAATTAGTAGTACATGTATACATTTTAAAATATTTATCATTATATTAATTATTGATGATTTTAAGTGGAGTTTGTAATGTATTACATTTACTTTAAAAAATTAATAATAGTATTATATTTATCCTTTTTGGTATAAAAATTAATGGAATAAATATTAAAATAAGACTCAATATTACACACAAGTATTTTTTAGTCACATGTCGCTGCCATGTCATTAATTTCTGACGTGATAATATCAATTAAACGTAATCAGAAAAAATTAAAAGTTTAATCCCCCTAATTGAAAAATTTAAGAAAAAATCCTCAAAGTAAAAAAAATTAAAAATGTAATCACCTAATTAAAAAAATTGAGAAGACAATTCCTAAAGTGAAAAAAAAAAGTTCAAGGTATTAATCCATATTTGAAATGTAAGAACCAAAATTTTCAGAAATTATTAAAATAAGAATTTAGTAAATAAAATTCTTAAGGCATGAGAAGGGTTCGAATAAGAATATATATATGCGTTGAGAGGTATGTGGTATTGTGTTGCATGGGGTAATATAAACTATGCAATAAGCGATTTCTGTGTTTAATAAATATATTATTATTATTATATATTTGTTATTTATTGGAGATGCGAGTTATTTGAAGTAAAGAAAATGGATAGAAATTTATCTATCGATACTAAATAATTTATGTGAAATTATTTTATCATAGTAAGTTGGTGACATTAAATATCTTTGATAATCACCAATTTCTTGAGTATATGTACGAGTAAGTATCAAGTCTAAGGCAGTGTAACCGTACCTTTTAATGGTGGATGTATAGGAGCTGGGCTAAACGATTCCTTCAGATAGCGGATGTATATACGAATTAGTAACCGATCTAACTCACTGTGAAAACAGTGTAGACGAAACGAAAACTAATTTGTTGGTTGTTTGTGGAAAACCACTCAGTCTACTATATTGAATATTATTAAAGACTCGTTGTGTTCTAGGTTTAAACTTGTATATGTTGTTGACGAGAGAAGAAAATCGATATATCTTTAGATAAATATTGGTTAGAGATTTATTGATTAATATTGATATATGGTTAAATGTATAGATTAAAAAAATTGTGTTGAGACAATCTATAGAAAGGAAAGAGAAATAATGTAACGACCCCAAAATAGGTCAATTCCATTCAACCTATTCTGAGTCGCCAAATACATGGTACAGAAAATAACTACAACTTTATTACAACAATTGTCGTGCAAAATACAAGAACACATATGCTGTGAGTTTGGATACAAATATATACCAAGTGTGACTCATGTTCCAACCGTGGACATCACCTCACAATGACACCTTACATAAAGGTATAGTCAAAAACTGTTTTAGAAATTAGAATCTTTGGGAAGTGCTCAAGGAAACCTTCGTACATAGGAGGCCATGCGTCTAGGTTATGATAGATATCATATGACCACAGAATTATCCTTGGTTGACCCAATAGACCCCAAAGAAACGAGAAGATTACTATCATATTCTTCCCAATGGTGAGTCTTCTCTTGACTTATCATTATCTCTACTGTCTCTAATTGAGAATTATACTTCAAACAAACACCAAGATTATATAGGTAGTGCTCGTATATATACTCAGCAAGTGGATGAGCACATCCATGTCTTATGATGATACGAGGTTGTATGTCGTTAGACATCTTGTATGATAGTGGCAAAACACCCTTCCAACGTTGGGTACACCATACCCTATTGGATTCACCAAATAAAACTACTAAATGAACTTTTCTATACTGCTTCGGGAAAACATCCACAGCTAGAGACCACCGTTCTATTTTCCCGTTACCCTCGCTTGACCCAGCTACACTCTTATTACCTGAAAGGAATTGTGAAACAAAAGGGTGAGCACAACTAGCTCAGTAAAGAATATCATGACTAAAGATAATTAAATTATCAATAGCCTTCATCAATAATAAATCAGAGATTTAGAACATATGGTAAATGATAAAAATTTTAACCATAGTTGCAGCAGAACGAGCAATCCATTAGAAGAGTCAAATAGACTATAAAGTCTATTATCTTCTCCATGTTAAAAATCCACCAACAATGTTTTATCCCTGTAACATCAATCAACAATTCTGGTCCACAATCATATGAATAACTCATAATCATAACTGTAGTTCTAAATTCCTCTTCTCATCCAGGACGAAGATAATTTTCATCACCTATCTTTACCTGAAACATCAAAGATCATGGTTACACCAAATCACATTTCCTGTTCATAATCATACTAATAACTTCATCTTTGCACTACGGCCAAAGATATTCATTTGTATCACCAGTTGGTCATGTTCATCTCAACATCTGTTCATCTTTGCACTACTGGCCAAAGATATTCAACAACATGTCATCTTTGCACTACGGGCCAAAGATATTCATCAACAATTCATCTTTGCACTACAGGCCAAAGATATTCCTCAACAGTTCATATTTGCACTACGGCCAAATATATTCATCAACAGTTCATATTTGCACTACAGGCCAAATATATTAATATCTCAAAGAAATATATAATCATTTCAGAATTTATATAAACAATAATTATAACCATGTTGATCAATTCACCTTTGTACTTAAGCTAAAGATATTCACTTATAAATTCAATGGTCATGATCATACCAGTCAATAATTCAACTTTGCACTACTGGCCAAAGAGAACCCATAGTCATGATCATACCAGAAATCTACCCATCTTTACACTCAAGTCAAAGAGAATTTCAACATCAAGGTTTTAAAAATGTTATATATGATAATAAAAACAATATGATCAACATATAGATTTAATCTCAAAAGTAATATTCATAACTCAACAATAATTTGGTTAAAAAAAAAAGAAACCAATTTTGTCATGAATAGTAACCCGTGAATAGTAACTCGTGAATAGTAACCCCAACTCAAAAAGTTCCAAATTTGATAAAAACTCATATCAATATTTCAGCATAATGATATTGAAGAAAATAATATCATTTAAGAAGAAAATAATATCCCTTATAATCCCTTACCTCAAAAGAGCAGCACTTCTGACTGGATATCGGATATGACGCTGAAGAAAACTTGCACTGATGAATATCAACTCACCAAGTATCTAAATACTCAAAAAATAAACTTAATAATCTAGAGAGAGAAAGAGAGAAAACTTGTTTCTGGTGTGATTTTCAATTCTAACTTAGCCCTCTATTTATAGGAAAATTTTAGTAGGCTTGACCTGCAACCTGATGGCTTTACCTGCTACTATTCCCACCCACCATATTTGAAATATAATTCAGCACATTTCTTCACCAACCACAAGTGGGGCCCACCAATTCTAGAATTTTCCATCAAAATGATAAACTCCGAAAATTCAACAATTTCTGAACCAGTCATCTTGTAAAATTCATAATAAATCATACGTTCATTTTTAACGGTTCAAAATTTGTGGGCATATACTCAACTTATATATGTATAACATATCCAAAAATTACCACGATCCAACGGTCGGATTAAAAATTATAACCCCCGCAAAATATCTCAAAAACCCTGATTTTTAATACCTCCATTCCAACAAAAATACGGATAAAAACCTCAACATTAGCTTCTTCATTTTTAACCACAAAAATATATCCCTCGCTTATATCCACATAAAATAAATATTTTCTTATCATATGAATCAATAATTAATTATTCACAAATAATATTACAGAATCACATTTATGACAACTAGGCCGTTCCCAGGAAAGAGGGGGCTTTCCAATAAGGATTTCTCCTTACTGGCGCGCAATTAGATGACCAAACCTCTCCTTAGACAGAACTTTCTAGACATTGCCAATAATGTTATCTAATAATATTATTCAAATAATATGAATTATTGATCTGATAATAGAAAATACTGTGCAGCAACAATTATTGAAACAACAATAATATAAAATATCAACGCAACAATTATTGAATCAATAAAATAAAATATTGAACAATAACTACTGTAACAATTATTGAGTAGTGCCTTCTTACGTAAGAATCAATAATTTCAAAAATACTATGCAATACCGTGTGCTACTGTGCAATAACACGTATTACTGTATTTTTAACCACCGGATATTCCAACAGTGTTAACGGTAATAACTACGCCGTTATTTGTAAAAACTCAAATTTGTCGTTTTCTTCATCTGATAGTTATTCGTTATGGGGCCCACAAATAGCTGCGCCGTCGTACAAATATTCCCCGACAGAAAGAATATTCCACGACCAAACGAATATTCCCCGACAACAATGATTATTTTATAACCACTTGCTTATTTTGAAAAATTTTCATATTTCACCCATAACTTTAACTTTTATCAATTTAACCATTTACTGAATAGTAATTATAAGAAAAATTGAATACTTTTATTTCATAAAATTCGGGGTCTTACAAATAATTATAGCATATTTCTAATAAAGGATATTAAAATAAATTCTAGCATTTGATTATAAGGGGGAATATTATTTTGATATTTTCTTATATAACTTTGTACGAGGTAATGTGTGTGATTAAGTAATATGATAAATATATTAAAACATATTTGCTATATAAGTTGATGGAAATAATTTATCATAATAGAAAATAAACTTATTTTCTATATATAGTGTGTACGTGTGTCGTACATATAAATATTTTAATAATACATAGATATTATATTAAGAATAATATCTTGAGAATAAATGAGTAAATCGTTTTATTATGATTAGTTCCTATATTTAGAGAAAACATGATAAAAACATCTTATGTTATGTTATGGAGAAATACATATTTTTGATTATAGTAATGTATTTCTAAGAGGGTTAAAGTTATAAAAGAAAACTAAGTTATTTTAATTTACTAAATAACTTGAGTTATTATATTACCGCGAATGTTATAAAGAATATTTAAATATTTTCATTCACGATATAATTATATATGTGAACCTTGTGATATAATAGTTCGATATAAATTGAACATGTTATAAATAGTAATGTAGTGGAAAATGAATAAGTAATGAGAATAAGAATAAGCTTAATGTAAGCTTGTGAGATATGCCTAGTGTGGCAAAGTGATGGAATAAGTGTAAGACCTTAATTTTTATGAATAAATATTAATTTTCTTTAAATATCATTTTGAGTAATATGGTGTGGATTTGATATAATGTTATAGTTGTGGGTAATATTTATAAATTTCGCAAAGTAAATAAGTTGACATAAAATATTCGTTTGGTCAGAGAATATTCGTTTTATTAGAGAATATTCGTACGACGACACAATTATTGGTGGACCCCACAACGGAATTACTATCAGAGTTAGAAAACGACAGAAATATCTTTTTATAAAAATAACGGCAAAAGTTTTTTCGTTAACTGTTAAAATACTCGGTGATAAAAGTACAGTAATACGCGTAGTTGCATAGTAGCACACGGTATTGTACAATATCTTTGATTATTGATGCTTACGTGAGAAGTCACTTAGTTATACTCAATTATTGCCACAATAGTTGATGTATAATATCTCATATTATTGATTCAATTATTGTCACAGTATCATTTGCACAATATTTTATATCATTAAATCAATAATTGAGATGACAAGTTATTCGTATTATTATTTGTATTATTGACAATGTTTAAAAAGTTCTGTCGAGGAAAGGGTTTTGGTCACCTAATTGCGCGCTAATAAGGAGAAGTCCTTATCGGAAAGCTCCCTCTTTCTTGGGAATGATCTGATTGTTAATATTGCAAGTTATAATATTATTGATAAATAATTGTTGTTCAAAAATGTGTTTAGTAAAGCCAAGTGAATTGAGATAAATAAAGGGGTATTTTATGAAGTTTTTATTGTAAATTTTGCTTATTGTATAGACTCCCACTTACCCATTTTTTAAAATCGTCGAGAGAAAGTTATCTCAAATATATATATATATATATATATATATATATATATATATATATATTATATTTTATTTAAAGTTTTTGTTTTATTAGAATATTTTATTGCACAGTAATGAATAGTAAAAACATGAGAATTCAGATTCGGCACCCGTGAAATTCGTCCGAAATCCTACTGTGCGTCCGTGATTATATTCAAATAGTATCTTTCCATTCTACTATAAATAGGATGCTTAGTTTAGAAATGAAAATCACACCAGAATCAGAGAATTCTTCTTCTATAACATTGAGCGTATTTCTTTAGAGTTTATGGAAGCTTTGAGTGTAGAAAATAGTACAAGTTTTCTTTAAGAATATCTCCATCCTACCAGTCAGAAATACTTTCATTCTAAGGTAAGACATTATTTTTGTTCAATATTCGTCAGAAATAATATTTTCTTCCATACTCTGTAGTATGTAAGTAATATTATTTCATTTCAGATTTCGAATTCTACACTCATTTTATTTAGTATTGCTTCTATACTCCTTGAAATTAGTAGAATATCCTTGAAATTTGTGCTTCATCTAGTATCTTTTCACGGAAATATTATTATGAACATTCTTGTTCATTTTTAATCTTTACATGTCGGGGTACTATTCACGGGGTACTATGTGACGCCCCCAAAATTAGGTATACATCACCCATCTTGGGTCGTCAGATACATGGTACAGAATACAAATACAACTTACTAATACAACTGTCGTGTACAATACGACAAAACATAAACTGTGAGTTTGAATACAAATATTATCTTCTAGAGAGTATTCACACTCAAAAGGAGTCCTCATTACATTTATTAACACACTATTACATAGAATAGTGAGGACTACTAACTAATACTATCATTCGAACCATCACTCCGTTTCCCGACTTGCCCCAGCTACGTTCTCATTTCCTGAAGAGAACAGTGAAAGAAAGGGTGAGCTCAACTAGCCCAGTAAGAAATATTATGACTAAGATAATGCAGAATAAATTATCATTAGCCTTCAACAATGTTAAACTGATAAAATATAATAGACATCAAGTTTAACTGCAGCGGAACAAGCAATCCATTAAAAGAGTCAAGTAGAAAATAAACTCTACTATCTTTTATGATTTAAAAGATTTTTCAACACTGTGATCGCTGAGACTCAGCTTAATAAAATAATCCACATCATCGAATCACCCCTGCACTACGGCCAAGGATATTCGTATATTAATTAATGGTCATGATCATGCCAACAACTGTCCATCAATGCACTACGGGCCAATGAGGACTTTTACCACATCATTTGAAACATTACGGTCATGATTACACCGAATAATCCCTGGTCATAATCATACCAAGTCCATCTATGCACTACAGGCCACAGATGACTTTCAACAGAATATAAACATGAGGATGATGACAATGATATAAGAATTCAATAAAACAAGTTCAAGAATTAATTTATCCAAGAATTAACAACGTCCAAATTGTCAACATGATACTGCTTTGTGGAGTAAAATTCAAGAATGATCAGGAGAATATTTTCATGAATAGATACTAGATGAAGCACAAATGTCAAGGATATTCCACAAATTTCATGGAGTATAGAAGTCAAAACTTAACCAACTGAGTATAATAAAGAATGGAATAACAAAAGAAATCACCATGCATGCGATAGACCGCACAGACAGGTTATTCTTAACAGAATAATAATAATGGAACCAGGTCCGGCGTAAACGCACAGACAGGATATTCCGACAGAATAATAATAATGGAACCAGGTCCGGTGTAAAACACACAGACAGGATATTCCGACAGAATAATAATAAAGACGGAACCAGGTCCGGTGTAAAACACACAGACAAGATGTTCCAACAGAATAATAATAAAAACGGAACCAGGTCCGGTGTAAAACACACAGACAGGATGTTCCAACAGAATAATAATAAAAACGGAACCAGGTTCGGTGTAAAACACACAGACAGAATGTTCCAACAGAATAATAGAAGAATGTCACCAAGTATAGGGTAGACCACGTATACAGGTTATTCCAACAGAATAATAAGAAATGGAATAACAACAGTTCTCTTCATGAATAAGAAAGAATAACACCCCTTACCGTTTTAAAGAAGAGCTGAAATAAGGAAGTAGTTAAGTAGCAGAATACTTTTCTTCTCTCTATCTATAGTTTCTCTCTCTAGAGTTCAGTGAATTCGTAAGAAAATAATGAAGGAATGAGCTTCTATTTATAGGAAAATGGAATGTATAGTAACTAATCCATGAACGGCCCAGATTGATTTACTTTAATCTGACGGTCCATATTTAAAGAAAAATCTTTTAAATAAAATATAATATATTCTATTTATAGAATAACTTTAATAAAGTATTCTGTTTTATATAAAAAGATTTTACTATGCAAAATACTATGCACAATAGAATATAATATATTCTATTTATAGAATAACTTTAATAAAGTATTCTGTTTTATATAAAAAGATGTTTCTGTTTTATTATGTTAATAATACGAATAAAACAAAACTTCATTATCGCTAAATAATTCATATTATTAATTGACAATAATTGAATCAAACTGAGTGACTTCTCACATAAGCATCAATACCGTGTGCAACTATGCAACCACACGTATTACTGTACTTTTACTATCGAGTAGTTCAACAGTATCAACGGTAAAACTTCCGCCGTTATTTTTAATAAAATATTTTTGTCGTTTTCTCAATCTGACAATAATTCCGTTGTGGGGTCCACCAATGATTGTACCGTCGTACGAATATTCCCCGTAATTAGTAACTCGTGAATAGTATTCTGACACAAAAAGTATCCCAAATACTCGAGTGAACGATACTAGAGTGAATAGTAATTTGGGTGAATAGTAACCCGTGAATAGTAACTCGTGAATAGTGACCATGTATTTTATGACAACTTGTTTACTTTAAAAAAAAATTCACATATCACCCTTAACTTTAACCTTTTATCAATTTAACCATTTACCAAAATAGAAAAATTGAATACTTTTATTTCATAAAATTCGGGGTCTCACAATCTCCCCTCCTTATGGAATTTCGCCCTCGAAATTAACGTACGTACCTGATATTCGAAGAGATGAGAATACCTTACTTTCTTTTCGGATTGTACCTTTCCGGATAATTCCGCTCTATCATGATTTTTCCATTTCTCATCTCCTGTATTTCGAATATCATTCTAGAATATACCTTCAAAACAAAGGTTAATCGACATACCACAATTTATCCACTTATTAAGTAAACAATTTCAGCTTAGGTAAGTCACACCCTAGCGAAGTATATTACTCATCTTCTAGACTAATATCTCCGTCAGTGACCATATCCCTGTAACATCAATCAACAATTTCTGTCCACAATCATATGAATAACTCATAATCATAATTGTGATTCTGAATTACTTTTCGCACACAGGAAGAAGAAAATTTACATCACCTATCTTCACCTGAAACATCAAAAATCATGGTTATACCAAATCACAATTCCTGCTCATAATCATACTAACAAATTCATCTTTGCACTACGGCTAAAGATTTACAACTGTATAACTAATAATCAACAGTTAATCTTCGCACTACATGCCAAGGATATACAACTGTAAAATCAATAATGCTGAGACTCAGCTTAATAGTATCACGACCACGAATTATCCATGCACTACGTGCCAAAGATAATCGTGTTTTCAATTACGGTCATGATTATACCAAACAATCCCTGGTCATAATCATACCAAGTCCATCTATGCACGTAAGCCACAGATGACTTTTACCACATCTATGAATTAATATTTTATTGCTGAGACTCAGCTCAATAATTAATCCACATCATCGAATCATCCCTGCACTACAGGCCAAGGATATTCTTTAGTATCACGACCACGAATTATCCATGCACTACGTGCCAAAGATAATCGTGTTTTCAATTACGGTAATGATTATACCGAACAATTCCTGGTCATAATCATACCAAGTCCATCTATGCACGTAAGCCACATATGACTTTTACCACATCTATGAATTAATATTTCACTGCTGAGACTCAGCTCAATAATTAATCCACATCATCGAATCACCCTTGCACTCCGGCTAAGGATATTCTTTATTAATTAATGGTCATGATCATGCCAACAACTGTCCATCAATGCACTACGGGCCAATGAGGACTTTTACCACATCATTTGTAACATTACAGTCATGATTACACCGAATAATCCCTGGTCATAATCATACCAAGTCCATCTATGCACTACAAGCCACAGATGACTTTCAACAGAATATAAACATGAGGATGATGACAATGATATAAGAATTCAATAAAACAAGTTCAAGAATTAATTTATCTAAGAATTAACAACGTCCAAATTGTCAACATGATACTGCTTGGTGGAGTAAAATTCAAGAATGATCAGGAGAATATTTTCATGAATAGATACTAGATGAAGCACAAATGTCAAGGATATTCCACAAATTTCATGGAGTATAGAAGTCAAAACTTAACCAACTGAGTATAATAAAGAATGGAATAACAAAAGAAATCACCATGCATGTGATAGACCGCACAGACAGGTTATTCTTAACATAATAATAATAATGGAACCAGGTCCGGCGTAAACGCACAGACAGGATATTCTGACAGAATAATAATAATGGAACCAGGTCCGGTGTAAAACACACAGACAGGATATTCCGACAGAATAATAATAAAGACGGAACCAGGTCCGGTGTAAAACACACAGACAGGATGTTCCAACAGAATAATAATAAAAACGGAACCAGGTCCGGCGTAAAACACACAGACAGGATGTTCCAACAGAATAATAGAAGAATGTCACCAAGTATAGGGTAGACCACGTATACAGGTTATTCCAACAGAATAATAAGAAATGGAATAACAGCAGTTCTCTTCATGAATAAGAAAGAATAACACCCCTTATCGTTTTAAAGAAGAGCTGAAATAAGGAAGTAGTTAAGTAGCAGAATACTTTTCTTCTCTCTCTCTATAGTTTCTCTCTCTAGAGTTCAGTGAATTCGTAAGAAAATAATGAAGGAATGAGCTTCTATTTATAGGAAAATGGAATGCATAGTAACTAATCCATGAACGGTTCAGATTGATTTACTTTAATCTGACGGTCCATATTTAAAGAAAAATCTTTTAAATAAAATATAATATATTCTATTTATAGAATAACTTTAATAAAGTATTCTGTTTTATATAAAAAGATTTTACTATGCAAAATACTATGCACAATAGAATATAATATATTCTATTTATAGAATAACTTTAATAAAGTATTCTGTTTTATATAAAAAGATGTTTCTGTTTTATTACGTTAATAATACGAATAAAACAAAACTTCATTATCGCTAAATAATTCATATTATTAATTGACAATAATTGAATCAAACTGAGTGACTTCTCACATAAGCATCAATACCGTGTGCTACTATGCAACCACACGTATTACTGTACTTTTACTATCGAGTAGTTCAACAGTATCAACGGTAAAACTTCCGCCGTTATTTTTAATAAAATATTTTTGTCGTTTTCTCAATCTGACAATAATTCCGTTGTGGGGTCCACCAATGATTGTACCGTCGTACGAATATTCCCCGTAATTAGTAACTCGTGAATAGTACTCTGACACAAAAAGTGTCCCAAATACTCGAGTGAACGATACTAGAGTGAATAGTAATTTGGGTGAATAGTAACCCGTGAATAGTAACTCGTGAATAGTGACCATGTATTTTATGACAACTTGTTTACTTTAAAAAAAAAATTCACATATCACCCTTAACTTTAACCTTTTATCAATTTAACCATTTACCAAAATAGAAAAATTGAATACTTTTATTTCATAAAATTCGGGGTCTCACAATCTCCCCTCCTTATGGAATTTCGCCCTCGAAATTAACGTACGTACCTGATATTCGAAGAGATGAGAATACCTTACTTTCTTTTCGGATTGTACCTTTCCGGATAATTCCGCTCTATCATGATTTTTCCATTTCTCATCTCCTGTATTTCGAATATCATTCTAGAATATACCTTCAAAACAAAGGTTAATCGACATACCACAATTTATCCACTTATTAAGTAAACAATTTCAGCTTAGGTAAGTCACACCCTAGCGAAGTATATTACTCGTCTTCTAGACTAATATCTCCGTCAGTGACCATATCCCTGTAACATCAATCAACAATTTCTGTCCACAATCATATGAATAACTCATAATCATAATTGTGATTCTGAATTACTTTTCGCACCCAGGAAGAAGAAAATTTACATCACCTATCTTCACCTGAAACATCAAAAATCATGGTTATACCAAATCACAATTCCTGCTCATAATCATACTAACAAATTCATCTTTGCACTACGGCTAAAGATTTACAACTGTATAACTAATAATCAACAGTTAATCTTCGCACTACATGCCAAGGATATACAACTGTAAAATCAATAATGCTGAGACTCAGCTTAATAGTATCACGACCACGAATTATCCATGCACTACGTGCCAAAGATAATCGTGTTTTCAATTACGGTCATGATTATACCAAACAATCCCTGGTCATAATCATACCAAGTCCATCTATGCACGTAAGCCATAGATGACTTTTACCACATCTATGAATTAATATTTTATTGCTGAGACTCAGCTCAATAATTAATCCACATCATCGAATCATCCCTGCACTACAGGCCAAGGATATTCTTTAGTATCACGACCACGAATTATCCATGCACTACGTGCCAAAGATAATCGTGTTTTCAATTACGGTAATGATTATACCGAACAATTCCTGGTCATAATCATACCAAGTCCATCTATGCACGTAAGCCACAGATGACTTTTACCACATCTATGAATTAATATTTCACTGCTGAGACTCAGCTCAATAATTAATCCACATCATCGAATCACCCTTGCACTACGGCTAAGGATATTCTTTATTAATTAATGGTCATGATCATGCCAACAACTGTCCATCAATGCACTACGGGCCAATGAGGACTTTTACCACATCATTTGAAACATTACGGTCATGATTACACCGAATAATCCCTGGTCATAATCATACCAAGTCCATCTATGCACTACAGGCCACAGATGACTTTCAACAGAATATAAACATGAGGATGATGACAATGATATAAGAATTCAATAAAACAAGTTCAAGAATTAATTTATCTAAGAATTAACAACGTCCAAATTGTCAACATGATACTGCTTTGTGGAGTAAAATTCAAGAATGATCAGGAGAATATTTTCATGAATAGATACTAGATGAAGCACAAATGTCAAGGATATTCCACAAATTTCATGGAGTATAGAAGTCAAAACTTAACCAAGTGAGTATAATAAAGAATGGAATAACAAAAGAAATCACCATGCATGCGATAGACCGCACAGACAGGTTATTCTTAACAGAATAATAATAATGGAACCAGGTCCGGCGTAAACGCACAGACAGGATATTCTGACAGAATAATAATAATGGAACCAGGTCCGGTGTAAAACACACAGACAGGATATTCCGACAGAATAATAATAAAGACGGAACCAGGTCCGGTGTAAAACACACAGATAGGATGTTCTAACAGAATAATAATAAAAACGGAACCAGGTCCGGCGTAAAACACACAGACAGGATGTTCTAACAGAATAATAGAAGAATGTCACCAAGTATAGGGTAGACCACGTATACAGGTTATTCCAACAGAATAATAAGAAATGGAATAACAGCAGTTCTCTTCATGAATAAGAAAGAATAACACCCCTTACCGTTTTAAAGAAGAGCTGAAATAAGGAAGTAGTTAAGTAGCAGAATACTTTTCTTCTCTCTCTCTATAGTTTCTCTCTCTAGAGTTCAGTGAATTCGTAAGAAAATAATGAAGGAATGATGTGACGACCCTAAAACAGGTCCATTCCACCCAACCCATTCTGAGTCGTCAAATACATGGTACAGAAAACAACTACAACTTTATTACAATAATTGTCGTGCAAAATACAACAACACATATACTGTGAGTTTGGATACAAATATATACCAAATGTGACTCATGTTCCAACCGTGGACATCACCTCACAATAACACCTTACATAAAGGTATAGTCAAAAACTGTTTTAGAAATTAGAATCTTTGGGAAGTGCTCAAGGAAACCTTCGTACATGGGAGGCCACGCATCTAGGTTATGATAGATATCATATGGCCACAGAATTATCCTTGGTTGACCCAATAGACCCCAAAGAAAAACGAGAAGATTACTATCATATTCTTCCCAATGATGAGTCTTCTCTTGACTTATCATTATCTCTACTGTCTCTAATTGAGAATTATACTTCAAACAAATACCAAGACTATATAGGTAGTGCCCATAGATATACTCAGCAAGTGGATGAGCACAACCCTGTCCTATGATGACACGAGGTTGTATGTCATTAGACATCTTGTATGATAGTGACAAAACACCCTTCCAACGTTGGGTTCGCCTCACCCTATTTTCTTCACCAAATATAACTACTAAATGATGACCACCGTTCTATTCCCTTGTTACCCCCGCTCGACCCAGCTACACTCTTATTACCTGAAAGGAATTGTGAAGCAAAAGGGTGAGCACAACTAGCTCAGTAAAGAATATCATGACTAAAGATAAATAAATTATCAATAGTCTTCATCAATAATAAATTAGAGATTTAGAACATATGGTAGATGATAAAAAATTTTAACCATAGTTGCAGCGGAACATGCAATCCATTAGAAGAGTCAAATAGACTATAAAGTCTATTATCTTCTCCATGTTAAAAATCCATCAACAATGTTTTATCCCTGTAACATCAATCAACAATTCTGGTCCACAATCATATGAATAACTCATAATCATAATTGTGACTATAAATTTTTCTTCGCACCCAGGACGAAGAATATTTTCATCACCTGTCTTTACCTGAAATATCAAAGATCATGGTTATACCAAATCACAATTCCTGTTTATAATCATACTAACAAATCCATCTTTGCACTACGGGCCAAAGATATTCATCAACAAACCATCTTTGCACTACGGGCCAAAGATATTCAACAACAGTTCATCTTTGCACTACAGGCCAAAGATATTCATCAACAGGCCATCTTTGCACTACATGCCAAAGATATTCATCAACAATTCATATTTGCACTACAGGCCAAATATATTCATATCTCAAAGAAATATATAATCATTTCAGAATTTATATAAACAATAATTATAACCATGTTGATCAATTCACCTTTGCACTTAAGCTTAAGATATTCAATTATAAATTCAATGGTCATGATCATACCAGTCACAATTCAACTTTGCACTACAGGCCAAAGAGAACCCTAGTCATGATCATACCAATAATCTACCCATCTTTACACTCCAGTGAAAGAGAATTTCAACATCAGGGTTATAAAAATGTTATATATGATGATAAAAATAATATGATCAACATATAATTTTAATCTCAAGAGTAATATTCGTAACTCATGAATAGTAAATCGAGAATAGTAACTCATGAATAGTAACCCCGACACAAAAGATAAAAATTACACAATAAAATCCATACCAATATTTCGGTATAATGATATTGAAAGAATAACATTACTTAAATTTATAAACAATTTATTTAAATTGTTTACACTTACTAAATAATGCATTTAATCATTCAAAAATACCAAACTCATAAGATTTCATTACCAATAACCAAAATCCTCATCAAAAATCTGCATATACCTCATATAGGATTCTCAAGCCATAAAATCCTATTTTCTAATTTTCTTTCTTCACAAAACATATTTAATTCATTTACTCATAACTAGACTATTTTCATAAAAAATACCAAATCAGTTCCAAAAATATTTCTTTTTTGGGATTTAGCATAATATAGTCCCATAGTGAACATATATTTTTCTCAGAATTTTTAAAAGTCATTTACTATTTTCATATGGCCAAAATAGCCGAATATTTAGACATTTATCAAAAATTGTACTTTTGTCTAAAAATTCTGAAATTTACAGAGTATACTTCTATCATATACATGTACTCCCAATAAAAATTTCATCAATTTTGGAGTTAACCACAAGGAATTATAAGCTGTTACTTTTAAAATAGTCTTTTCTCATAAAATTCATAACTCTCAATCTATACATCCAAAAATCACCATTTTTGGACACAATCAATAAAACTCATCAAAATATCATTTTAAATTTTTCCAGAATTTTTGAAGTTCAGAAAAATTACGAAACTGAAAATCATAACAACCCTTAAAATCCCTTAATATCCCTTACTATCCCTTACCTCAAAAGAGCAGTACTTCTGACTGGATATCGAATATGATGCTGAAGAAAACTTGCACTGATGAATAACAACTCACCAAGTATCTAAAAACTCACAAAATATGATTCATAATATAGAGAGAGAAAGAGAGAAAGCTTATGTTTTTGGTGTGATTTTCAATTCTAACTTAGCCCTCTATTTATAGGAAAATTTTGGTAGGTTTGACCTGCAACCTGATGGCTTTACCTGCTACTATTCCCACCCACCACATTTGAAATATAATTCAGCACATTTCTTCACCAACCACAAGTGGGGCCCACCAATTCTAGAACTTTCCACCAAAATGATAAACTCCGAAAATTCAACAATTTCTGAACCAGTCATCTCGTAAAATTCATAATAAATCATACGTTCATTTTTAACGGTTCAAAATTTGTGGGCATATACTCAACTTATATATGTATAACATATCCAAAAATTACCACGATCCAACGGTCGGATTAAAAATTATAACCCTCGCAATATATCTCAAAAACCCTAATTTGATTTTCAATACCTCCGTTTCGACAAAAATACAGATAAAACACCTCAACATTAACTCCTTTATTTTTAACCACAAAAATATATCCCTCATTTATATCCACATAAAATAAATATTTTCTTATCATATGAATCAATAATTAATTATTCACAAATAATATTACAGAATCACATTTATGACAACCAGGCCGTTCCCAGGAAAGAGGGGGCTTTCCAATAAGGATTTCTCCTTACTGGCGCGCAATTAGATGACCAAACCTCTCCTTAGACAGAACTTTCTAGACATTGCCAATAATGCTCTCTAATAATACTATTCAAATAATATGAATTATTGATCTGATAATGGGAAATATTGTGCAGCAACAATTATTGAACAGCAATAATATAAAATTTCAACGTAGCAATTATTGAATCAATAAAATAAAATATTGAACAGTAATTACTGTAACAATTATTGAGTAGTGCCTTCTTACGTAAGAATCAATAATTTCAAAAATACTGTGCAATACCGTGTGCTACTGTGCAATAACGCATGTTACTGTATTTTAATCACCGGGTATTCCAACAGTGTTAACGGTAACAACTACGCCGTTATTTGTAAAAACTTAAATTTGTCGTTTTCTTCACCCGACAGTTATTCTGTTATGGGGCCCACAAATAGCTGCGCCGTCGTACGAATATTCCCCGGCATAAAGAATATTCCACGACCAAACGAATATTCCCCGACAACAATGATTATTTTATAACCACTTGTGTATTTTGAAAAATTTTCACATTTCACCCATAACTTTAACTTTTTATCAATTTAACCATTTACTGAATTGTAATTATAAGAAAAATTGAATACTTTTATTTCATAAAATTCGGGGTCTTACAAATGAGCTTCTATTTATAGGAAAATGGAATGCATAGTAACTAATCCATGAACGGTCCAGATTGATTTACTTTAATCTGACGGTCCATATTTAAAGAAAAATCTTTTAAATAAAATATAATATATTCTATTTATAGAATAACTTTAATAAAGTATTCTGTTTTATATAAAAAGATTTTACTATACAAAACACTATGCACAATAGAATATAATATATTCTATTTATAGAATAACTTTAATAAAGTATTCTGTTTTATATAAAAAGATGTTTCTGTTTTATTACGTTAATAATACGAATAAAACAAAACTTCATTATCGCTAAATAATTCATATTATTAATTGACAATAATTGAATTAAACTGAGTGACTTCTCACATAAGCATCAATACCGTGTGCTACTATGCAACCACACGTATTACTGTACTTTTACTATCGAGTAGTTCAACAGTATCAACGGTAAAACTTCCGCCGTTATTTTTAATAAAATATTTTTGTCGTTTTCTCAATCTGACAATAATTCCGTTATGGGGTCCACCAATGATTGTACCGTCGTACGAATATTCCCCGTAATTAGTAACTCGTGAATAGTATTCTGACACAAAAAGTGTCCCAAATACTCGAGTGAACGATACTAGAGTGAATAGTAATTTGGGTGAATAGTAACCCGTGAATAGTAACTCGTGAATAGTGACCATGTATTTTATGACAACTTGTTTACTTTAAAAAAAAAATTCACATATCACCCTTAACTTTAACCTTTTATCAATTTAACCATTTACCAAAATAGAAAAATTGAATACTTTTATTTCATAAAATTCGGGGTCTCACATACTATTCTCGAAGTACTATTCACGGGATACTATTCACTCGGGGTACTATTCATGATAAAAATTAATTTTTTTTTGTTAAAATTATTTTTGATACAATATTATTCTTGAATTTTTTTCCACAAAGCAATATCATGTTGATAATTTGGATATTATTGAATTCTGGATAAATTGAATTATAAATCTTTAAAATTTATCCTTGCTCTCATTTAATTGAATTCTTATATCATTATCATCATCCTCATGCTTATATTACGATGAAAGTCATCTTTGATCCGTAGTGCATAGATGGACTGTTGATTGGTATGATTATGATCAGAAATTATGTATCGGTATAATCATGACCTATAATGTTATAAATAATGTGGTAAAAATTCTTATTGGTCCGTAGCGCATTGATGGACAGTTATTGGTATGATCATGACCATGGGTTCTCTTCGGCCAAGGGTGCACAGATGAATTGTTGTTTGGCATGATCATGACCATTGGTGATAATACGAATATCCTTGGCTCGTAATGCATGAATAATTCAGTGATGTGGATTATTTATTGAGCTGAGTTTCAGCGATAAAATTGATGATAAACTTTTAAATCATAGAAGATAGTACATATCATGCTCTACTTGACTCTTCTAATGGATTGTTTATTCCGCTACAGTTAAACTTGTTGTCTATTGTATTCTATCAGTTTAACACTATTGAAGGCTAACGATAATTTATTCTGCATTATCTTAGTCATAATATTCTTTACTGGGCTAGTTGAGCTCACCCTTTGCTTTCATTGTTCTCTTCAGGAAATGAAAATATAGCTGGGACTAGTCAAAAAATGGAGTGACGTTCCAGATGGTTTCTTTAGTAGTCCTCACTATTCTGTGAAATAGTGTGATAATAATTATAATGAGGACTTCATTTGAGTTTGGATATTGTCTACAAGACAATATTCGTGTTAAAACTCTCTGTTTACGTTTGTCGTATTGTGTAAATTAAGTTTGTATTTGAATTCTGTACCATATATTTGACGACTCAGAATGAGGGATGTATACCTATTTTGGGGGCGTCACAGTTGGTATCAAAGCTTAGGGATATGATCCCTGGCTGTGATTTAAAGCTAGAACTAGGAGGGGAGAGACGGGTAAATCCTTCGCTAGTATGACATACCTAAGTTTATTTGTTATTTAATTGGTCGGTCAGAATATAGGGATAATGTGTGGTATGTTAATTAACCCTTATTTTGTGGCAGTATTTGAAAATAACATCTGAAAATCAAGAGATGGACTCATATAGAGTTTTAAGTGATGAATCTAGGAGATTCATTTAAAGAATAAATATTGGAGTATAATATTTTTTTACAACAAAGATTTTATTGGGGAGTACTAATTAAGTTATTAAACTTGATTGTAGGTTATCAGGCGAAGAAGAAATTAGAGATATCTATGTGGTGAGTGAAGAATTAATAGTTGCACCCGAGCTAATTGCAGAGGTAGCAACTGAGAGTGAGGAAGAAGATGAACCTGAGGAAGATTTATTAGAAGAACTTTATGATCGAAATGTAGAACTGCAAAATTGTATTCATGAGTTAGAAGAGCAGGCTGAAGAACGACAGACGGTCGTGGAGCAAAGGGATGCAACAATTCAAGATTGTGTCACCCGATATGTGATGCTTGAACAGAAGCACTCTTTGGCAGAGTATAAGATAATAAAGCTGGAATCTAAAAATTCAAATGTCAAGGATCAACTGAACGAGTGAGAATGAAGGATGCATGGGTAAAAGCCGCACGACGCGTTGATATTATGTAAAGAGAAGTCCAATCCAAGAAGGCTAAAATAGATGATATGTATTTCTCTTTTTGGAAAGCAATTGGGAGAACCCAACATCGAGTTTTGAATTACCCTGTACATTGCTGTCAACCCCAATTCGATATGGATCAAAGATTAATGATTCAGATCATGGATCAGGAGTACGACGAAGCAGTTGAGGGTGGAATATGCCCTATAGTGAAAGTCAATTCCAGCGGTAATGATGACACCGAAGGCTGTCCTAGACAAGTCAAAATCGGTGGTTCAAGTGAGAGCGCTTTTCGTAACTTCCCAAAAAGCGAGGAACCCGAACGAAGTTATCACGGGTAAGCTAATCATTAACTCTTGCAAAGTCTATACCTTATTTGATACTGGTTCTACACATTTTTTTATTTCACTTACTTGCGCTTAACGTTTAAATTTGACTCCAGAGAAATTAGACTTTGACTAATCTGTTGAAACTCCGTTATGAGAAACCTTCGTTACCTCCACTATTTATAAATCTTGTGTGATTCAAATCGACACTTTCACATTACTGGTTGATCTCATCTATTTGAAAATAGTTGCATTTGATGTGATTTTAGGAATCGACTGGTTAACTACTCATCATGCTAAAATTAATTTTTTTCGTAATGTTGTTAGCTTTCATATTCCTAACCAACTTTTTATGCTAATTCAAGCAACCAAACCACTAAAGTCAATCACTGTCATGTCAAGCCATATAGTCATTCGTTTATTAAATAACGGATGTCAAGCTTTCTTAGCCCATGTCACGAATTTAAACAAAAATACGTCAGATTTAAATGATATTTTTATTGTTAATAAATTTCCTCTCGTATTCCTTGAAGAACTTCCTGGCTTACCCCCAGAGCGTGAAATCAAATTTTGTATCGACTATGAACCCGATATAAATCCTAAAATATTTTTTCACCCAGAACGAACGTAACATGCGCTAAAGACGTTGGCTCGAGCTGTTGAAGGATTACAACCATACCATTCAATACCATCCTGGAAAAACGAACGTGATAGCTGACGCAATGAGTAGAAGATCGTATGCAGTAACGAGTGCGACGTTGTTAACACAAAGACCCTTTTTGTATGATTTACAAAAATGGGGATAGAGTTAAAGACTCAAGAGACCCACGTGAAGATGACGAATATACTATTAGAATCAACTTTAAATCGATAAATTTATAGTTGCTCAAGCTACAGACCTAGAGTTGATGAATATGAAGAAGAAGGTGCAAGAAGTTGTTATTCGAACCGACGATGTGAGGAAAGCTCAAACCTTCGATTTATTGGTCCATTTAAAATCCTCGATTGAGTAGGAACTGTGGCCTATAGACTCGCCTTACCGCTAAGTATGTCGCGTGTTCATAATATTTTTTACGTATCGATGTTACGTAAATATGTAGACGACCCGAACCACATTATTGAATTAGAACTAGACGAGATAACAAAAATTTAACGTATGAGGTGATACCTGTTAAAATCTTAGATAAGAAAAAATATATTCTATGCTTAATGGTTGTACCATAAGAGTTAGAATCTGAAATGAAAACAAGGTATCCTCACCTCTTCGACCTACTAGGTACGTACACCAATTTCGAGGACGAAATTTTATAAGAAGGGGAGGTTGTAAGACCCCAACTTTTATGAATAAAGATTAATTTTCTCTAAATATCATTTTGAGTAATATGGTGTTGATTTGATATAATGTTATAGTTGTGGGTAAAATTTATAAATTTTACAAAGTAAGCAAGTTGGCATAAAATATTCGTTTGGTCGGGAAATATTCGTTTTATCAGAGAATATTCGTACGACGACACAATCATTGGTGACCCCATAACGGAATTACTGTCGGAGTTAGAAAACGACATAAATATCTTTTTATAAAAATAATTGCGAAAGTTTTACCGTTAACTGTTGAAATACCCGGTGATAAAAGTACAGTAATATGCGTGGTTGCATAGTAGCACACGGTATTGTACAATATCTTTGATTATTGATGCTTACGTGAGAAGTCACTCAGTTATACTCAATTATTGCTATAGTAGTTGATGCATATTATCTCATATTATTGATCCAATTATTGTCACAGTATCATCTGCACAATATTTTATATTATTAAATCGATAATTGAGATGAAAAGTTATTCATATTATTATTTACATTATTGACAATGTCTAGAAAGTTCTGTCGAGGAAAGGGGTTTGGTCACCTAATTGCGCGTCAATAAGGAGAAGTCCTTATCGGAAAGCTTTCTCTTTCCTAGGAATGATCTGGTTGTTAATATTGCAAGTTATAATATTATTGATGAATAATTGTTGTTCAAAAATGTGTTTAGTGAAACCAAGTGAATTGAGATAAATAAATGGATATTTTATGAAGTATTTGTTGTAAATTTTACTTATTATATGGACCCCCACTTACCCATTTTTCAAAATTATTGGGAGAAAGTTATCTCAGTTATATATATATATATATATATATATATATATATATATATATATATATATATATATATATTAATAGAATATATTATATTATATTTTATTTAAAGTTTTCGTTTTATTAGAATATTTTATTGCATAATAATAAATATTAAAAACATGAGAATTCAGATTCGGCGCCTGTGAAATTCGTCCGAAATCCTACTGTGCGTCCGTGATTATATTCAAATAGTATCCTTCAATTCTCCTATAAATAAGATGCTTAGTTTAGAAATGAAAATCACACCAGAATAAGAGAATTCTTCTTCTATAATATTGAGCGTATTTCTTTAGAGTTTAAGGAAGTTTTGAGTGTAGAAAACAGTGAAAGTTTTCATGAAGAATATCCCCGCCCTACCAGTCAGAAATACTCTCCTTCTAAGGTAAGGAGTATTATTTTTGTTCAATATTTGTAAGAAATAATATTTTCTTCCAAACTCTGTAGTATGTAAGTAATATTAGTTCGTTTCAGATTCTGAATTCTACACTCATTTTGTTTAGTATTGCTTCTATAATCCTTGAAATTAGTAGAATATCCTTGAAATTTGCACTTCATCTAGTATCTTTCACGAAAATATTATTCTGAACATTTTTGTTCATTTTTAATCTTTTCATGTCGGGGTACTATTCACGGGGTACTATTCTCGAAGTACTATTCACGAGGTACTATTCATCAGGGGTACTATTCATGACAAAAATTGATTTATTTTTTGTCCAAATTATTTTTGATACAATATTATTCTAGAATTTTTCTCCACAAAGCAGTACCATGTTGACAATTTGGACATTATTGAATTCTGGATAAATTGAATTATAAATCTTTAAAATTTATCCTTGCTCTCACTTAATTGAATTCTTATATCATTGTCATCATCCTCAGGCTTATATTGCGATGAAAGTCATCTTTGGCCCGTAGTGCATAGATGGACTATTGATCGGTATGACTATGACAAGGTGTAACGACCCCAAAATAGGTCCATTCCATCCAACCCATTCTGAGTCGTCAAATACATGGTACAGAAAATAACTACAACTTTATTACAACAATTGTCGTGCAAAATACAACAACACATATGCTGTGAGTTTGGATACAAATATATACCAAATGTGACATTGGACACCATCATGTATCAGCACTTCACAAAGGTACCTTACATAAAGGTATAGTCAAAAACTGTTCTAGAAATTAGAATCTTTGGGAAGTGCTCAAGGAAACCTTCGTACATGGGAGGCCACGCGTCTAGGTTATGATAGATATCATATGGCCACAGAATTATCCTTGGTTGACCCAATAGACCCCAAAGAAAAACGAGAAGATTACTATCATATTCTTCCCAATGGTGAGTCTTCTCTTGACTTATCATTATCTCCACTGTCTCTAATTGAGAATTATACTTCAAACAAACACCAAGATTATATAGGTAGTGCCCATAGATATACTCAGCAAGTGGATGAGCACAACCCTGTCCTATGATGACACGAGGTTGTATGTCATTAGACATCTTGTATGATAGTGACAAAACACCCTTCCAACGTTGGGTTCGCCTCACCCTATTTTCTTCACCAAATATAACTACTAAGTGATGACCACCGTTCTATTCCCTTGTTACCCCCGCTCGACCCAGCTACACTCTTATTACCTGAAAGGAATTGTGAAGCAAAAGGGTGAGCACAACTAGCTCAGTAAAGAATATCATGACTAAAGATAATTAAATTATCAATAGCCTTCATCAATAATAAATCAGAGATTTAGAACATATGGTAAATGATAAAAATTTCAACCATAGTTGCAGCGGAACGAGCAATCCATTAGAAGAGTCAAATAGACTATAAAGTCTATTATCTTCTCCATGTTAAAAATCCACCAACAATATTTTATCCATGTAACATCACTCAACAGTTCCTTTTCACAATCATATGAATAACTCATAATCATAATTGTGACTATAAATTTTTCTTCGCACCCAGGACGAATAATATTTTCATCACCTGTCTTTACCTGAAACATCAAAGATCATGGTTATACCAAATCACAATTCCTGTTCATAATCATACTAATAACTTCATCTTTGCACTACGGGCCAAAGATATTCATCAACAAGTCATCTTTGCACTACAGGCCAAAGATATTCATCAACAGTTCATCTTTGCATTACTGGCCAAAGATATTCATCTACAATTCATCTTTGCACTACAGGCCAAAGATATTCCTCAACAATTAATATTTGCACTACAGGCCAAATATATTCATATCTCAAAGAAATATATAATCATTTCAGAATTTATATACACCATAATTATAACCATGTTAATCAATTCATCTTTACACTTAAGCTAAAGATATTCAATTGTAAATTCAATGGTCATGATCATACCAGTCACAATTCAACTTTGCACTACAGGCCAAAGAGAACCCTAGTCATGATCATACCAATAATCTACCCATCTTTACACTCCAGTGAAAGAGAAATTCAACATCAGGGTTATAAAAATGTTATATATGATAATAAAATCAATATAATCAACATATAGATTTAATCTCAAGAGTAATATTCATAAATCAACTATAATTTGGTTAGTAAAAGAAATCAATTTTGTCGTGAATAGTAACTCGTGAATAGTAACTCATGAATAGTAACTCGTGAATAGTAACTCATGAATAGTAACACCGACTCAAAAAGGTAGAAATTCCACAATAAAATCCATACCAATATTTCGGTATAATGATATTGAAAGAATAACATTACTTAAATTTATAAACAATTTATTTTAATTGTTTACACTTTACTAATTAATGCATTTAATCATCATAAAATGCCAACTCTTACAATTTCATCATCAATAACCAAAACCTTCATCAAAAATCTGCATATACCTCATATAGGATTCTCAAGCCATAAAATCCTATTTTCCAATTTTTTTTTACTTCACATAACATATTTAATTCATTTACTCATAACTAGTATATTTTCATGAAAAATACCAAATCAGTTCCAAAAATATTTCTTTTCTGGAATTTAGCAGAATATAGTCCCATATTGAACATATATTTTTCTCAGAATTTTTAAAAGTCATTGACTATTTTTCATATGGCCAAAATAGCCGAATATTTAAACATTTATCAAAAATTATACTTTTATCTAAAAATTCTGAAATTCACAGGGTATAATCCTATCATATACATGTACTCCCAATAAAAATTTCATCAATTTTGGAGTTAACCACAAGGAGTTATAAGCTGTTACTTTTAAAATAGTCTTTTCTCATAAAATTCATAACTCTCAATCTATACATCCAAAAATCACCATTTTTGGACACAATCAAGAAAACTCATCAAAATATCGTTTCAAATTTTTCCAAAATTTTTGAAGGTCAGAAAAATTTCGAAACTGGAAAATATAATAACCCTTAAAATCCCTTACTATCCCTTACAATCCCTTACCTCAAAAGTGCAGTATTTCTGACTGGAATGCAAAGCCGAAGGAAACTTGTACTGAATAGCAACTCTCAAAGTATCTAAATACTCACAAAATATGCTTCATAATATAGAGAGAGAAAGAGAGAAAGCTTATGTTTTTGGTGTGATTTTCAATTCTAACTTAGCCCTCTATTTATAGGAAAATTTTGGTAGGTTTGACCTGCAACCTGATGGCTTTACCTGCTACTATTCCCACCCACCACATTTGAAATATAATTCAGCACATTTCTTCACCAACCACAAGTGGGGCCCACCAATTCTAGAATTTTCCACTAAAATGATAAACTCCGAAAATTCAACAATTTCTGAACCAGTCATCTCGTAAAATTCATAATAAATCATACGTTCATTTTTAACGGTTTAAAATTTGTGGGCATATACTCAACTTATATATGTATAACATATCCAAAAATTACCACGATCCAACGGTCGGATTAAAAATTATAACCCCCGCAAAATATCTCAAAAACCCTAATTTTTAATACCTCCATTCCAACAAAAATACTGATAAAAACCTCAACATTAACTCCTTCATTTTTAACCACAAAAATATGTCCCTCGTTTATATCCACATAAAATAAATATTTCCTTATCATACGAATCAATAATTAATTATTCACAAATAATATTACAGAATCACATTTATGACAACCAGGCCGTTCCCAGGAAAGAGGGGGCTTTCCAATAAGGATTTTTCCTTACTGGCGCGCAATTAGATGACCAAACCTCTCCTTAGACAGAACTTTCTAGTCATTGCCAATAATGTTATCTAATAATATTATTCAAATAATATGAATTATTGATCTGATAATGGGAAATACTGTGCAGCAACAATTATTGAACAACAACAATATAAAATTTCAACGTAGCAATTATTGAATCAATAAAATAAAATATTGAACAGTAATTACTGTAACAATTATTGAGTAGTGCCTTCTTACGTAAGAATCAATAATTTTAAAAATACTGTGCAATACCGTGTGCTACTGTGCAATAACGCGTATTACTGTATTTTAATCACCGGGTATTCCAACAGTGTTAACAGTAACAACTACGTCGTTATTTGTAAAAACTCAAATTTGTCGTTTTCTTCATCCGACAGTTATTCGTTATGGGGCCCACAAATAGCTGCGCCGTCGTACGAATATTCCCCGACAGAAAAAATATTCCACGACCAAACGAATATTCCCCGACAACAATGATTATTTTATAACCACTTGTGTATTTTGAAAAAATCATATATCACCCTTAACTTTAACATTTATCAATTTAACCATTTACTGAATAGTAATTATAAGAAAAATTGAATACTTTTATTTCATAAAATTCGGGGTCTTACAATCTCCCCTCCTTATGAAATTTCGTCCCCGAAATTTACGTACCTGGTATTTCAAAGAGTTGAGAATACCTTCCTTTCATTTCAATTTCCATCTTCTCTGTCATCATAATTTCTCCATTGCTCATCTCCTGTATTTCAAATAACATTCTAGAATACAGCTTCAAAATAAGTGTTAATTTAACAAATTAACATATCACATAATATCCCGATATTATGACTGACCAACAAATAAGCTTAGGTAGGACACACTAGCGAAGGATTTACTCATCTCTCCCCTCCTAGTTGTATTCCCCGATCTCCGCCAGAGATCATATCCCTAAGCTCTGATACCAAATGTAACGACCCCAAAATAGGTTCATTCCATCCAACCCATTCTGAGTCGTCAAATACATGGTACAGAAAACAACTACAACTTTATTACAACAATTGTCGTGCAAAATACAACAACACATATGCTGTGAGTTTGGATACAAATATATACCAAATGTGACATTGGACACCATCATGTATCAGCACTTCACAAAGGTACCTTACATAAAGGTATAGTCAAAAACTGTTCTAGAAATTAGAATCTTTGGGAAGTGCTCAAGGAAACCTTCGTACATGGGAGGCCACGCGTCTAGGTTATGATAGATATCATATGGCCACAGAATTATCCTTGGTTGACCCAATAGACCCCAAAGAAAAACGAGAAGATTACTATCATATTCTTCCCAATGGTGAGTCTTCTCTTGACTTATCATTATCTCCACTGTCTCTAATTGAGAATTATACTTCAAACAAACACCAAGATTATATAGGTAGTGCCCATAGATATACTCAGCAAGTGGATGAGCACAACCCTGTCCTATGATGACACGAGGTTGTATGTCATTAGACATCTTGTATGATAGTGACAAAACACCCTTCCAACGTTGGGTTCGCCTCACCCTATTTTCTTCACCAAATATAACTACTAAGTGATGACCACCGTTCTATTCCCTTGTTACCCCCGCTCGACCCAGCTACACTCTTATTACCTGAAAGGAATTGTGAAGCAAAAGGGTGAGCACAACTAGCTCAGTAAAGAATATCATGACTAAAGATAATTAAATTATCAATAGCCTTCATCAATAATAAATCAGAGATTTAGAACATATGGTAAATGATAAAAATTTCAACCATAGTTGCAGCGGAACGAGCAATCCATTAGAAGAGTCAAATAGACTATAAAGTCTATTATCTTCTCCATGTTAAAAATCCACCAACAATATTTTATCCATGTAACATCACTCAACAGTTCCTTTTCACAATCATATGAATAACTCATAATCATAATTGTGACTATAAATTTTTCTTCGCACCCAGGACGAAGAATATTTTCATCACCTGTCTTTACCTGAAACATCAAAGATCATGGTTATACCAAATCACAATTCCTGTTCATAATCATACTAATAACTTCATCTTTGCACTACGGGCCAAAGATATTCATCAACAAGTCATCTTTGCACTACAGGCCAAAGATATTCATCAACAGTTCATCTTTGCATTACTGGCCAAAGATATTCATCTACAATTCATCTTTGCACTACAGGCCAAAGATATTCCTCAACAATTAATATTTGCACTACAGGCCAAATATATTCATATCTCAAAGAAATATATAATCATTTCAGAATTTATATACACCATAATTATAACCATGTTAATCAATTCATCTTTACACTTAAGCTAAAGATATTCAATTGTAAATTCAATGGTCATGATCATACCAGTCACAATTCAACTTTGCACTACAGGCCAAAGAGAACCCTAGTCATGATCATACCAATAATTTACCCATCTTTACACTCCAGTGAAAGAGAAATTCAACATCAGGGTTATAAAAATGTTATATATGATAATAAAATCAATATAATCAACATATAGATTTAATCTCAAGAGTAATATTCATAAATCAACTATAATTTGGTTAGTAAAAGAAACCAATTTTGTCGTGAATAGTAACTCGTGAATAGTAACTCATGAATAGTAACTCGTGAATAGTAACTCATGAATAGTAACACCGACTCAAAAAGGTAGAAATTCCACAATAAAATCCATACCAATATTTCGGTATAATGATATTGAAAGAATAACATTACTTAAATTTATAAACAATTTATTTTAATTGTTTACACTTTACTAATTAATGCATTTAATCATCATAAAATGCCAACTCTTACAATTTCATCATCAATAACCAAAACCTTCATCAAAAATCTGCATATACCTCATATAGGATTCTCAAGCCATAAAATCCTATTTTCCAATTTTTTTTACTTCACATAACATATTTAATTCATTTACTCATAACTAGTATATTTTCATGAAAAATACCAAATCAGTTCCAAAAATATTTCTTTTCTGGAATTTAGCAGAATATAGTCCCATATTGAACATATATTTTTCTCAGAATTTTTAAAAGTCATTGACTATTTTTCATATGGCCAAAATAGCCGAATATTTAAACATTTATCAAAAATTATACTTTTATCTAAAAATTCTGAAATTCACAGGGTATAATCCTATCATATACATGTACTCCCAATAAAAATTTCATCAATTTTGGAGTTAACCACAAGGAGTTATAAGCTGTTACTTTTAAAATAGTCTTTTCTCATAAAATTCATAACTCTCAATCTATACATCCAAAAATCACCATTTTTGGACACAATCAAGAAAACTCATCAAAATATCGTTTCAAATTTTTCCAAAATTTTTGAAGGTCAGAAAAATTTCGAAACTGGAAAATATAATAACCCTTAAAATCCCTTACTATCCCTTACAATCCCTTACCTCAAAAGTGCAGTATTTCTGACTGGAATGCAAAGCCGAAGGAAACTTGTACTGAATAGCAACTCTCAAAGTATCTAAATACTCACAAAATATGCTTCATAATATAGAGAGAGAAAGAGAGAAAGCTTATGTTTTTGGTGTGATTTTCAATTCTAACTTAGCCCTCTATTTATAGGAAAATTTTGGTAGGTTTGACCTGCAACCTGATGGCTTTACCTGCTACTATTCCCACCCACCACATTTGAAATATAATTCAGCACATTTCTTCACCAACCACAAGTGGGGCCCACCAATTCTAGAATTTTCCACTAAAATGATAAACTCCGAAAATTCAACAATTTCTGAACCAGTCATCTCGTAAAATTCATAATAAATCATACGTTCATTTTTAACGGTTTAAAATTTGTGGGCATATACTCAACTTATATATGTATAACATATCCAAAAATTACCACGATCCAACGGTCGGATTAAAAATTATAACCCCCGCAAAATATCTCAAAAACCCTAATTTTTAATACCTCCATTCCAACAAAAATACTGATAAAAACCTCAACATTAACTCCTTCATTTTTAACCACAAAAATATGTCCCTCGTTTATATCCACATAAAATAAATATTTCCTTATCATACGAATCAATAATTAATTATTCACAAATAATATTACAGAATCACATTTATGACAACCAGGCCGTTCCCAGGAAAGAGGGGGCTTTCCAATAAGGATTTTTCCTTACTGGCGCGCAATTAGATGACCAAACCTCTCCTTAGACAGAACTTTCTAGTCATTGCCAATAATGTTATCTAATAATATTATTCAAATAATATGAATTATTGATCTGATAATGGGAAATACTGTGCAGCAACAATTATTGAACAACAACAATATAAAATTTCAACGTAGCAATTATTGAATCAATAAAATAAAATATTGAACAGTAATTACTGTAACAATTATTGAGTAGTGCCTTCTTACGTAAGAATCAATAATTTTAAAAATACTGTGCAATACCGTGTGCTACTGTGCAATAACGCGTATTACTGTATTTTAATCACCGGGTATTCCAACAGTGTTAGCAGTAACAACTACGTCGTTATTTGTAAAAACTCAAATTTGTCGTTTTCTTCACCCGACAGTTATTCGTTATGGGGCCCACAAATAGCTGCGCCGTCGTACGAATATTCCCTGACAGAAAAAATATTCCACGACCAAACGAATATTCCCCGACAACAATGATTATTTTATAACCACTTGTGTATTTTGAAAAAATCATATATCACCCTTAACTTTAACATTTATCAATTTAACCATTTACTGAATAGTAATTATAAGAAAAATTGAATACTTTTATTTCATAAAATTCGGGGTCTTACACAAGGAATTATGTATCGGTATAATCATGACCTGTAATGTTATAAATGATGTGGTAAAAATCCTTATTGTCCCGTAGTGCACAAATGAATTGTTGTTTGGCATGATTATGACCATTGGTGATAATAGGAATATCATTGGCCCGTAGTGCATGGATAATTTAGTGATGTAGATTATTTATTGAGTTGAGTCTCAGCGATAAAATTGATGATAAACTTTTAAATCATAGAAGATAGTAGATATCATGCTCTACTTGACTCTTCTAATGGATTATTTATTTCACTGCAGTTAAACTTGTTGTCTATTGTATTCTATCAGTTTAACACTATTGAAGGCTAACGATAATTTATTCTGCATTATCTTAGTCATAATATTCTTTACTGGGCTAGTTGAACACACCCTTTGCTTTCATTGTTCTCTTCAGGAAATGAGAATATAGTTAGGACTAGTCAGGAAATAGAGTGACGGTCTAGATGGTTTCTTTAGTAGTCCTCACTATTCTGTGAAATAGTGTGATAATAATTGTAATGAGGACTTCATTTGAGTTTGGATATTGTCTACGAGACAATATTCGTGTTAAAACTCTCAATTTACGTTTGTTGTATTGTGTAAATTAAGTTTGTATTTGAACTCTGTACCATATATTTGGCGACTCAGAATGAGTGATGTATACCTATTTTGGGGGCGTCACAATAAGCATTCTTTAAATAATTTAATGAATGAATAATTGAAGGAATTAAATTGTATGTGCAATGATTATATATTATATAGTAGCTACATCTATATGAAATGAAATGAAGTGGGACACTTCAATGGTAACTATATAATATAGGAAACTATATGACAAAGTGTGAAATTCAAGTAGGCACACTTAGAAGGGGGGTTGAATAAGTGTGGAAACAAACGATGTCAAACTTTTATTAAATAAAAATTCCTTTGGATATTCAATTCAGGAGGCTGGATTCTAAATCCTTATAAATTAAAATGTTAAGACAAGATATTGAGTTGATGTAAAACTTTCCAAAATGCTTAATTTAGAAACTTAGCCTTTTTCAGAATGTGATTATGTGAAAACAATTTGCTGAATTAGTTTTGTAAGTTTATAGATATTGAATGCAGCCTGCTAGATAGTTAGCCGAATGATGAGATAATTTAGCACAATAAGCAATCACATGAACACAAGGTATTTTTACGTGGTTCAGCCCCTATTCTCTATTCTAATACCTTAATTCACGTCCAATACCAACCAGTATTGGAGACTCTCTTTATTAATTAACTTTGTTTACAATTAAACCCTTTTACAAGACAAGTTTCACAACCTTTGAGTACTTATACTCCCCGAGCACCTTTGTTCCCTAGCACCTTTGCTCCCCGTGCACCTATGCACCTTTAAGCACCTATGCTTTTTTGAACTTGCTTGCAAAACCTTTAATCCAACCCGGAGTAGAAACCTTAGACTAACAACTTAGTCTACCACATATTTAGAGAATTGATCAAAGATATGACAACAAAATAAACTATGATCAAAGCAATAGTTATATCAACAATTCAAGGCTCAACTAAAATGCAATGATCAATATGAAAGATAAAGATATCACCGATTTAAGCGCAAAGAGAAAAGCTGAAATTAATTGAGAGCTTGATGCACAACAGCCTTGTAGCGATTATTTTAAATTTAGAAACTTTGAAAACCCTTGTGAAATGTATGTGAAGAAAGTATATTTTCATAATAGTATTCTAAGTATTCTGCCTGTTGTATATTCTGATTTCTTGTGTTTAATAATAACCATGGCAGCCCCTTTTATAATCAATGGACTTAGTACCTTTTGCCCATTAAAAACATAAGATACTCAGCCTTGGTTCTCCATCATATAGCCGTTAGCCTTTTTGAAAATAAGCACCGATGTTGGAGAAATTTATTAAATGCTTAGACAATGAACGCTAACCTTGTGATCATGATTGATTATCAATTTGCACGTTCCATTAATTAAGTCCCACTAACTTATTATATGCAGCAACAAGTCAAATTTACAATAAAGACAGTAATCTTTTTATTACGATTCATTCCCACTAACTTATCTATTGATATAGAGAGACTTAAGCATGATTTACTCCAACTTACATATTAATTAATATGCTCCACGATATGGTCCACTAAAGGAGTTAAATCCAAAAAGACTTCTACCAACCATGATGCTTAAATTAAGGTATTCAATTAATGGAATCAATATTAAAGAGAGTTTATAGAATCAATTTTAAAACTTTTAATTTATGGAATCTTTTGATTATCCCAACTTTATGGAAAGAAGATATCATTATATCTTTTGTTTAAACGGAATGAACACTTTATTTTTAAGATTAAAATATCTCCATATTTATTTTAAATACCCAATTAAATTGTTCCATAAATTAAGCACTTCCATATTTATTTTTATGCAATTCAAAATTATTTCCATAATTATGGAAAACCTAATAATGGAAAACCTATATCTCAAAATCTATGGAAACAATATAATATTCAAATCTTATTCCAAATTGATTTTTCCCAATAAAGATAATGGAAACATATTGCTTATTTGAGGAAGGATTCAAATAATGGAAAGCTTCGGTTACTAACATATTCAATCAAAAACATCTTTAATATGGAATCAATTAGATTTTAGCAAGATTTTAGCAATGTTACTTGATTGGTTTAATTCATGCTCCACTCAAGATATGATCATATCATATATGTATATTCCCAATTTAATATCAATCACTAGGCTTGATATTGATTTATGTCATTACGTGATCTCCTCAAAGACTTTTTATGGGAATAATAAGATATGCCCAAACAATTAATTACCCATCACATATACCCATCACCAAATAATTAGATATACATGCTTAATTCAAATAGACATTGACACGTTAATTACCCAATTTCTTTATTGATTTTGAAATCCAAAATTATTTAAATTTACCCTCACTAATTAGCTTTCCAAAAATTACTCCAATTAATTGATCAATGCTAATTGATTCTAAAGATATGAATATTGATTTGCTAAATCAATTTTAAGGAAAGTCCAACAATTAATAAATCATGGAAAACATTATGAATAATTCAATCCCAAGATATGTGGTATAGATTTATTAAATCCTTTAATTATGGGAAGGCTTCAAAATTGGCTTTTCAAAAATTACTCCAATTTAATTAATATTTTATCCTTATTAATTTTGAAAGCTTAATTAAATATTTTCATAATTAATCTTTAATTAATTAATCATTTTAATTTATTCCATAATTAATTAATGATGCAATGCAAATCCTAGAGCCTTGATTGAGAAATAATTAAAGCTAGGATCTTACATTTATTTCTTAATGACTCAAGCAATTCTTCAAGCCTTCATGTCTTCAATCCTTTAATAAATCAAAGCTTCAAGAATTCTTTTAATATCCTGTAAATGCATGAGTAAACATTTTAGTACAATAGGAAAGTCAACATCAAAACCTAAGGTTGGAATATGACCAAGTCAACATTCTTCCCCTTTTTGATGATGACAATATAATAATTATGGCTCCCCCTAAAACCATGCATATATTAAAATGTTCTTGACAAGATAGAATAAGAACATAAAGTTTGATAAGAGATATTCAATATGAACTCATCTTGTACCTCAATCTGTTTCAACGTGATTAGACAACACATATCATAATTTCTCTCCCCCTTTGTCATCAATCAAAAAGAATAACATATGATTTTTCTCCCCCTTTGTCATTAATCAAAAAGAAAGGAAGGACATTGAAAAATGATGTATACCCGTAGAAAGAATCATGGTTTTTTTTAAGGACTAACAATGGTTGGAAAATATGAGTCTAAGAATCTTTTCTGTTAACCCAAGTGATTAAAAGATTTAAATATTTTCTTCATAAAGTAAGCTAACCACATAGATTCAAGTAAGCAATCATACCTTCATATTTAGTTACCTCTACGTCAATACCTTTATCATATGATGTGAATTTAATTGACGTACTCATTTGTGTAGCCTTTGATTTAGATTTCTCACACTCAAACCTTTTGATCAACTCTTTTGTGTATTTGGTTTGATGTATATATGTCATCCTTTATTTTCTTTATTTAGAGTCCCAAACAAAAATAGTTAAGTTCTCTCATTAAGCTCATGTCGAACTCCTTCTGCATACACTTAGAAAATAACTCACAAAGAAACTCATTAGTAGCACCAAATATTATATTGTCTACATATATTGGCCTAATGATAGCATCTTTATTTTTATGCTTAAATAATATAGAATCGATTTTACCTTGAGTGAAACCATTTGAGATGAGATACTTACTTAACCTCTTGTATCAAGCCCTTGGAACTAGTTTGAACTTGTCATGATTTGGGTAGTTCTCATACTCAAATCTGGGAGTAATATCTTCAATAATATTCTCGGGTGGATGACTTTTAAGATACTTTGCTGCTTTCGGCCATTCAACTTTCTTTTCTAAGAATATGGTTTGCTGGATAGACAATTAGACGATGCTATATTCTGTTTGTCGAATCCAGTCTGCTGTTTCTTCTTACTGACGAATTCAGTTTGCTCCTTTGGCTTACTCAATTTGTTTATTTTGAGAAGGACCTTTGGCTTTGAGATGTACCTATAAAAAATTCATCCTTTTGGTACCCATATCTTTTTGGGTCCTTTTGGGTTAGTCACATACACATCACTTTTCTTAATCCACACACTTTTAACTTTCATATTCCTTTTATTTGATGAACAATCTAAATGTCCCTTTAAGCCACATGTTTTACAAGCAGTGAAAGGAGAGCAATAATTTAATTTTAAATGTGATCTAGATTTTAAAATTTTTACATCACTCTTTTTATGTGTTAGATTATAGCCAATTCCTTATTTTTCAAAACTAGGTTTTTGTTTACCCAACATAACAGTTAAGTTTTCTTCCCCTTGGACAAATTTAGTCAAAGATGATTTTAGTGAGTCTATTTCTTTTTGTAGTTAATTCGTTGAAGGATTTTTAATATGAGAATCATCATTAAAAGCATCAATACAAATATCTTTCATTGCTATTTCTTTGTTTAATTTATCAACTTCTTTATTTAAATCATTAACCTTGTTGGAAAGAAATTTGTTATGATTTTCTAAAAAATCATTTTTAGCAATTAAAATATTTTCTTCTTGTCATGATGTATCTTGTTCAACTTCTTTCTTTTCATCAATTAATATACCAACCTCATTCATTAAAGTATTTACTAAATCTTTTAAGTATACATTCTTTTCTCTTAGTTTTTCATTTTTATGTTTCAAAATATTATAATCAAAATTGGTTACCTCACTCGATTCATCACTTGATTCATTTCCAACTCCCATGAAGCATACTTGGGTTATTTCATCGTTTGCAACAACTTCCACTTCGGACTCATCATCACTCCAAGTAATAAATGCTTTGTTCCTTTTGTTATCCTTGTAGCTTGGTTTTCCTTTGTTTGTTATTTTGAAACAATCCTTTTTGAAATGGCCTGGGCATCCATATTCAAAGAAAATGTCTTCATTTTGCTTTCCCTTGAATTTGTTTGAAGTGATTGCATTCTTTCTCTCAATCTTTCTTTGTAACAACCCTTTGAGCCTTTTTGAAAGTTTTGCAATTTCCTCATCCGAATCGTCCTCTAACTCCTCTTCATCACCTATAATAAGAGCTAGAACCTTCTTTTGAGGAGTATCCTCCTCCTCATCATATCTCTTTAATTGATGTTCAAATTCTTCTAATTCACCCAATAGAGTTAATGTATTCATAGAAGAAATATTAGGAGAATCTTGAAGAGTTATAACTTTAGAAGCAAACCTCTTGGGAATAGCCCGAAGTAACTTATGGTTGATCTCACTTTGCAGAATCTATTTATCAATAAGCTTCATGGAATTCATTAGTACTAGGAACCTTGCTTGTGCCTCGTTGATAGTTTCATCTTTCTCAAGCTTAAACATTTCATAATTATGCATGAGCATACTACGCTTGACTTCTCTTACTTTCGATGTACCTTCATGGATTACTTTTAGAGTATCACAAATCTCCTTAGCCGTGTTGCATGAGGAAACTTTGTCACTTTCAGATTGCACCAATCCACTAAGGAGTGTGTTCATTGCTTTTGAATCATAGGAGACCATGTAAGTTTCGGTTGAGTCCATGTCCATTAAGGTCTTTGGAGTACCATCTTTTTTTCTTGGAATAACAGGACCATTCTCCACGACCCACCATATCCAAGGGTCTCTTTTAAGAAATATCGTCATTCGAAACTGCCAGAAGTTGTAATTTTCAGCTCCATGAAGTAGTGGAGGTCTAACAGTTGATTGACCTTCTTGAATGATGTTCCCAAGTTGTGCCATGCTAGAATCTTTCCCTACAAGTCACCTTTAAGACCAAGATAAGTAGAGCCAAGCTCTGATACCAAATAAAATTCAAGTAGGCACACTTAGAAGGGGGGTTGAATAAGTGTGGAAACAAACGATGTCAAACTTTTATTAAATAAAAATTCCTTTGGATATTTAATTCAGGAGGCTGGATTCTAAATCCTTATAAATTAAAATGTTAAGACAAGATGTTGAGTTGATGTAAAACTTTCCAAAATGCTTAATTTAGAAACTTAGCCTTTTTCAGAATGTGATTATGTGAAAATAATTTGCTGAATTAGTTTTGTAAGTTTATAGATATTGAATGCAGCCTGCTGGATAGTTAGCCGAATGATGAGATAGTTTAGCACAATAAGCAATCACACGAACACAAGAAATTTTTACGTGGTTCAGCCCCTATCCTCTATTCTAGTACCCTAATCCACGTCTAATACCAACTAGTATTGGAGACTCTCTTTATTAATTAACTTTGTTTACAATTAAACCCCTTTACAAGATAAGTTTCACAACTTTTGAGTACTTATACTCCCCGAGCACCTTTGCTCCCTAGCACTTTTGCTCCCCGTGCACCTATGCACCCTTAAGCACCTATGCTTCTTTGAACTTGCTTGCAAAACCCTTAATCCAACCCGGAGTAGAAACCTTAGACTAACAACTTAGTCTACCACATGTTTAGAGAATTGATCAAAGATATGACAATAAAATAAACTATTATCAAAGCAATAATTATATCAACAATTCAAGGCTCAACTAAAATGCAATGATCAATATGAAAGATAAAGATATCACCGATTTAAGCGCAAAGAGAAAAGCTGAAATTAATTGAGAGCTTGATGCACAACAGCTTTGTAGCGATTCTTCACAATTTAGATACTTTGAAAACCCTTGTGAATTGTATGTGAAGAAAGTATATTTTCATAATAGTATTCTAAGTATTCTGCTTGTTGTATATTCTGATTTCTTGTGTTTAATAATAACCATGGCAGCCCCTTTTATAATCAATGGACTTAGTACCTTTTGCCCATTAAAAACATAAGATACTCAGCCTTGGTTCTCCATCATATAGCCGTTATCCTTTTTGACAATAAGCACCGATGTTGGAGAAATTTATTAAATGCTTAGACAATGAACGCTAACCTTGTGATCACGATTGATTATCAATTTGCACGTTCCACTAATTAAGACCCACTAACTTATTATATGCAGCAACAAGTCAAATTTACAATAAAGACAATAATCTTTTTATTATGATTCATTCCCACTAACTTATCCATTGATATAGAGAGACTTAAACATGATTTACTCCAACTTACATATTAATTAATATGCTCTACGATATGGTCCACTAAAGGAATTAAATCCAAAAAGACTTTGACCAACCATGATTGTAAGACCCCAACTTATTAATAAATGAAATTAAATTTCCTCTATTTATTATTCTGAAATAGAAATGGTTGATTTGATTAATGTGGTTAGTTATGGATAAAATGCGCAAATATTTCAAATAAGCAAGTGGTTATAAAATATTCATTTTTGGTCGGTGAATATTCGTGTGGTCGTGGAATATTCTTTCTGTCGGGGAATATTCGTACGACGACGCAGCTATTTGTAGGCCCCATAACGGAAAGCGATTGGATGAAGATAACGACAAAAAATGAGTTTTTATAAATAACGGCGTAGTTGTTACCGTTAACACTGTTGGAATACCCGGTTGTTAAAATACAGTAATACGCGTGGTTGCACATTAGCACACGGATTGCACAGTATTTTTGAATTATTGATTCTTACGAAGGAAGGCACTACTCAATAATTGTTACAGTAGTTACTGTTCAATATTTTATTTTATTGATTCAATAATTGGTGCATTGATATTTTATATTATTGTTGTTTCAATAATTGTCACTGCACAGTATTTCCTATTATCAGATCAATAATTCATATTATTTGAATAATATTATTAGATAACATTATTGGCAATGTCTATAAAGTTCTGTCTAAGGAGAGGTTTGGTCATCTAATTGCGGGCCAGTAAGGAGAAATTCTTATTGGAAAATCCCCTCTTTTCTGGGAACGGCCTGGTTGTCATAAATGTGATTCTGTAATATTATTTGTGAATAATTAATTATTGATTCATATGATAAGGAAATATTTATTTTGTGGATATAAATGAGGAATATATTTTTGTGGTTAAAAATGAAGGAGTTAATGTTGAGGTTTTTATCAGTAATTTTGTCGGAATAGAAGTATTAAAAATTAGAATTTTTTAGATATTTTGCGGGGGTTATAATTTTTAATCCGACCGTTGGATTGTGGTAATTTTTGGATATGTTATACATATATAAGTTGAGTATATGTCCACAAATTTTGAACCGTTAAAAATGAACGTATGATTTATTATGAATTTTACGAGATGACTGGTTCAGAAATTGTTAAATTTTCGGAGTTTATCATTTTGGTGAAAAATTCTAGAATTGGTGGGCCCCACTCTTGGTTGGTGAAGAAATGTGCTGAGATTTTTATTCAAATGTGGTGGGTGGAAATAGTAGCAGGTAAAGCCATCAGGTTGCAGGTTAAGTCTGTTTCGGTGTACTAATATTTTCCTATAAATAGAGGGCTAATTTAGAATTAAAAATTACACAAGAATTCATAAGTTTTCTCTCTTTCTCTCTCTAGATTATTGAGTGTATTTTGTGAGTATTTAGATACTTTGAAAGTTGCTATTCAGCACAAGTTTTATTCAGCCTCATATCCGATATTTAGTCAGAAGTACGGTTATTTTGAGGTAAGGGATATTATTTTCTTCTTAAATGATATTATTTTCTTCAATATCATTATGCTGAAATATTGATATAAACTTTTTATCAAATTTGAAACTTTTTGTGTCGGAGTTACTATTCACGTATACGACACTATTCACGTATACGACACTATTCACCGAAAAATGAATTTTTTTTTTGTCCAAGATGTCTATTATGGTTACTATCTTTGATTGTATCCATGTTTTGATCTTTATTTTTGAATTCTGCTTCACAATTGATTATTATGAAGTATTATTGATCTTGGATAAACTGTTATACGAATCCCTACTATTTGTCCTTCTGTCTCACTGGATTCGTTTTCTTTAAGATATTTTTGGTCATCCTCAATCCTAAATGATGATATTACTGAATATATTTAGCCTGTAGTGCAAAGATGTATGATTACCTGATGAATATCTTTGGCCTGTAGTGCAAAGATGAACAGGTGTTGAGATGAACATGACTGACTGGTGATACAAATGAATATATTTGGCCTGTAGTGCAAAGATGAATATTTGGTTAAAGATGATTATAAATTGATGTTACAGGGATAAAATATTGATGATGGACTTTTAAATCTTAGAAGATAGTAGAATTCATTCTTTACTTGACTCTTCTAATGGTTTGCTGTTTCCACTGCTGTTGTTGACCTAAAACTTGTTGTCGATTATATTCTATCAGATTTTTTCCTGTTGAATACTAATGATAATTTGTTGTATATTATCTTAGTCATAATATTCTTTACTGGGTTAGTTGAGCTCACCCTTTTCCTTTTTGTTCCATTTTTATTCTCAGGAGGTGAGAACATAGCAGGATCTAGTCGGGGTATGGAGTGATGGTTCTAGAAAGATGTTTTAGCAATCCTCACTATTTTTGTAAAATAGTATTTGAATAATTGTAATGAGGACTTATTTGAGTGTGGATATTTTCTAGAAGACAATATTTGTATTTAAACTCACAGTATGTGTTGTCGTATTTTGCACGACAATTGTATTATTGAAGTTGTAGTTTGCTTTTTGTACCATGTATTTGGCGACTCAGAATGGGTGTTGTATACCTATTTTGGGGGCGTCACAGTTGGTATCAGAGCTTAGGGATATGATCCCTGGCTGAGATGTGAGACAAGGACTAGGAGGGGAGAGACGAGAAATTCCTTCGCTAGTATGACCTGAATAAGTTTATTTGGTAATTATTTGGTTGGTCCGATATAGGGATAATATGTGACATGTCAATTAACCCTTGTTTTGTGGCAGTATGTGAGAATGGCAGTATAGAACGTTAACAATGGAGTGAATGAGACTGTGGAACAACCTTTAGTTACAAACCAGGGGAACGTGCAACAGGAAGGCAATATTGCTCCTGTAAACAACGTTACCGAGCAAACGATGAATGATGGAATGTTTAGGAGCTTTTTGCAGTTCATGCAAAATCAGACGAGGGAGACTCGTGTGCAGAATACAGGTGGAAATGATAACAACGCGCGGTTTATCACAGCCAAGCAGTTCAAATAATTGGGACCACCAGAATTAAAGGGAAAGCAGAATCCGATCATGGCGGAAACGTGGGTCAAGCAAATTACCAAGATATTCGATGTCTTGGGATGCACGGAGGAACATAAGGTTCCATTCGCCAGCTTTATGTTCCGCGGTGAGGTAGACTACTGGTGGGAGTCTGTGAAGCGTACCCAGCCTGACGCACTCAACATGTCCTAGGAAATGTTTCAGAAACTATTTAATGACAAGTACTTTCCTGAAAGTATTTGTCATATGAAGGAGGTAGAGTTTATTAGACTGGAACAAAACAACATGACGGTGTCCCAGTACGAGGTGAAGTTTGCAGAGTTATCCAGGTTTGCACCTTATTTGGTGGAGAATGAGGAACGAATGACAAGGATGTTTCTGAGAGGTTTAAAACCCGAGATTCGGCAATATCTTATCTCTCATAAATTTTCTTTATATTCAGATGTTGTAAATAGAGATCAATTATTAGAGCGAGATAATGAGTATGTTCAACCGAGGGATCATAACCAGGGTCATACTGGTGACAGCAGTCATCTGAGCGATGAGAACCAGCGAGGAGGGAAAAATACAGACAAAAGTGGTAACCACTCAGGTGGTCATCGTGGCCATGATAATAGGAGAGGTGAGTCAAGTGGAAATTTCAAGAAGAGAAGATTTAACGATGACAGGAAGACGTCGACAGCAGCACCAGCACCATGAACAAATTCTAGGGGAGGAGAACGACCGCCAGTTTGATGTTACAGATGCGGAGAGGAGGGGCATATAAGTCTAAACTGCCCACAACAGTTTAAGGTATGTTATAATTTTGGAAAGGAAGGACATATCGCTCGAGATTGTACTATAGTGAAACCAAGTCCAGCTGGGACGGTGACACCAAAGGCGGATACGGACAAAATAAAGTCGACGGTTTCTGGAAGAGCGTTTGTCGTGACTGTCCAAAACGCGAGGAACCCGAATGAAGGTATAACAGGTTAGTTAATTATAAATTCTTGCTAAGTTTATACCTTACTAGATACCGGTTCTACCCATTCTTTTATCTCTCCTGCTTGTGCTCAATGTTTAAACTTGACTCCGGAGAAATTAGACTTTGACCTATCTGTGAAGACTCCGTTAGGAGAAACTTTTATTACATCTACAATTTATAAATCTTGCTTAATCTAAGTTGGCACAATCACATTACCTGTTGAACTTATCTCTTTAAAGATACTTACTTTTGATGTGATTTTAGGAATTGATTGGTTAACTACTCATCATGCCAAAATTGATTGTTTTCGTAAGGTTGTTAGTTTTCATATTCCTAACCAACCTGTTATGCGAATTTAAGCAACCAAACCACTAAAATCAATCGCTGTCATACCAAGCCATAAAGCCATTCGTTTATTGAAAAATGAATGTCAAGCTTTCTTAGCCCATGTCATGGACTTGAACAAAAATACGTCAGATTTGAATGATATTTCTGTTGTTAGTGAATTTCCTGACGTATTTCCTGAAGAATTTCCTGGCCTAACCCAGAGCATGATATTGAATTTTTGTATTAATATTCAAACCGATACAAAACCCATTTCTAAAAACTCATATTGAATAGCTCCTATTGAACCTCAGGAGTTAAAAACCCAACTATAGAAGTTGGTACCCGAGCCTCTATCTGGTGACTTCCTTTATGGAATGCACCAAAGCCAGACTCTCTGTAAGGGACTCTATATTTGTGTGGTGGTAAAACAATAGGTGCCATTGTGACGTGATATCCAAGATTGGGATATGAATCACAATTGAGAGCAATCGAAGTCGGTGACCAAAGTACGTAGCTTTCTGGGCTTAGCTGGTTACTATCGGAGATTCGTGGAAGGATTTTCTCGAATCGCTACTCCGTTAACTTAGCTGACTCAGAAAGATACAAAATTCGTATGGAGCGAGGAATGCGAGAAGATTTTCCAATAGCTCAAGAGGCGACTCATTTGGAACCTGTTCTGACCATACCATCCTGGAAAAGCGAACGTGGTAGCTGACGCGTTGAGTAGAAGATTGCACGCGAGTACGAGTGTGATATTGTTGAACACAAAGACCTATTTTGTATAATTTATAAATGATAGAGATAGAGTTAATGACTCTAGGGACCCACGTGATGATATACAAGTAAAATCGACTTTAATCGATAACGTTAAAGTCGCTTAAGCTATAGACCTGGAGCTGATGAATATAAAGAAGAAGGTGTAAGAATGTGTTATTCTAGAAGTAAGAGTCGATGAAGAGAAGAAAGCTCAAGCCTTCGATTTATTTTAAATACTCGATCGAGTAGGAACTGTGGCCTATAAACTCGCCTTAACACTAAGTATGTCGCGTGTTCATAACGTTTTTCACGTATTGATGTTATGTAAATATATGGACGACCCGAATCATATCATTGCGTTAGAACCAGACGAGATAGCCGAAGATTTAAAGTACGAGGAGGTACCTGTTAAGATATTGGATAGGAAAGAACATGTCTTATGCACGAAGGTTATACCACAAGTTAAGGTTTTATGGAGAAACCATGCTATTGAAGAAATGACTTGGGAGTTGGAATCAGAAATGAAAGCGAGGTATCCTCACCTTTTCGAAACACCAGGTACGTACGTCAATTTCGAGGACGAAATTTCATTAGAAGGGGAGGTTGTAAGACCCCAACTTATTAATAAATGAAATTAAATTTCTTCTATTTATTATTCTGAAATAGAAAGGGTTGATTTGATTAATGTGGTTAGTTATGAGTAAAATGCGCAAATATTTCAAATAAGCAAGTGGTTATAAAATATTCATTTTTGGTCGGTGAATATTCGTGTGGTCGTGGAATATTCTTTCTATCGGGGAATATTCGTACGACGGCGCAGCCATTTGTGGGCCCCATAATGGAAAGCGATTGGATGAAGATAACAATAAAAATTGAGTTTTTATAAATAACGGCGTAGTTGTTACCGTTAACACTGTTGGAATACCCGGTGGTTAAAATACAGTAATACGCGTGGTTGCACATTAGCACACGGATTGCACAGTATTTTTGAATTATTGATTCTTACGAAGGAATGCACTACTCAATAATTGTTACAGTAATTACTGTTCAATATTTTATTTTATTGATTCAATAATTGCTGCATTGATATTTTATATTATTGTTGTTTCAATAATTGTCACTGCACAGTATTTCCTATTATCAGATCAATAATTCATATTATTTGAATAATATTATTAGATACCATTATTGGCAATGTCTAGAAAATTCTGTCTAAGGAGAGGTTTGGTCATCTAATTGCGCGTCAGTAAGGAGAAATTCTTATTGGAAAGCCCCCTCTTTCCTGGAAACGGCCTGGTTGTCATAAATGTGATTCTGCAATATTATTTGTGAATAATTAATTATTGATTCATATGATAAGGAAATATTTATTTTATTGTGGATATAAATGAGGGATATATTTTTGTGGTTAAAAATGAAAGAGTTAATGTTGAGGTTTTTATCAGTATTTTTGTCGGAATAGAGGTATTAAAAATCAGAATTTTTGAGATATTTTACGGGGGTTATAATTTTTAATCCAACCGTTGGATCGTGGTAATTTTTGGATATGTTATACATATATAAGTTGAGTATATGTCCACAAATTTTGAACCGTTAAAAATGAACGTATGATTTATTATGAATTTTACGAGAAGACTGGTTCAGAAATTGTTGAATTTTCGGAGTTTATCATTTTGGTAGAAAATTCTAGAATTGGTGGGCCCCACTCTTGGTTGGTGAAGAAATGTGCTGAGATTTTTATTCAAATATGGTGGGTGAAAATAGTAGCAGGTAAAGCCATCAGGTAGCAGGTTAAATCTGCTTCGGCGTGCTAACATTTTCCTATAAATAGAGGGCTAAGTTAGAATTAAAAATTACACAAGAATTCATAAGTTTTTTCTCTTTCTCTCTCTAGATCATTGAGTATATTTTGTGAGTATTTAGATACTTTGAAAGTTGCTATTCAACACAAGTTTTATTCAGCCTCATATTCGATATTCAGTCAGAAGTACGGTTATTTTGAGGTAAGGGATATTATTTTCTTCTTAAATGATATTATTTTCTTCAATATCATTATGCTGAAATATTGATATAAACTTTTTATAAAATTTGGAACTTTTTGTGTCGGAGTTACTATTCACGTATACGGCACTATTCACGTATACGGCACTATTCACGAATACGACACTATTCACCGAAAAATAAAATTTTCTTCTTTTTGTCCAAGATGTCTATTATGGTTACTATCTTTGATTGTATCCATGTTTTGATCTTTATTTTTGAATTCTGCTTCACAATTGATTATTATGAAGTATTATTGATCTTGGATAAACTGTTATACGAATCCCTACTATTTGTCCTTCTGTCTCATTGGATTCGTTTTCTTTAAGATATTTTTCGTCATCCTCAGTCCTAAATGATGATATTACTGAATATCTTTGGCCTGTAGTTCAAAGATGTATGATTACTTGATGAATATCTTTGGCTTGTAGTGCAAAGATGAATATTTGGTTAAAGATGATTATAAATTGATGTTACAGGGATAAAATATTGATAATGGACTTTTAAATCTTAGAAGATAGTAGAATTCATTCTCTACTTGACTCTTCTAATGGTTTGCTATTTTCGCTGCAGTTGTTGACCTAAAACTTGTTGTCGATTATATTCTATCAGATTTTTCCCTGTTGAATACTAATGATAATTTGTTGTATATTATCTTAGTCATAATATTCTTTACTGGGTTAGTTGAGCTCACCCTTTTCCTTTTTGTTCCATTTTTATTCTCAGGAGGTAAGAACATAGCAGGATCTAGTCGGGGTATGGAGTGATGGTTCTAGAAAGATATTTTAGCAGTCCTCACTATTTTTGTAAAATAGTGTTTGAATAATTATAATGAGGACTTATTTGAGTGTGTGTGACGCCCCCCAAAAATAGGTATACATCACCCATCTTGGGTCGTCAGATACATAGTACAGAATACAAATACAACTTACTAATACAACTGTTGTGTACAATACGACAGAACATAAACTGTGAGTTTGAATACAAATATTATCTTCTAGAGAGTATTCATACTTAAAAGGAGTCCTCGTTACATTTATTAACTCACCATTACATAGAATAGTGAGGACTACTAACTAATACTATCATTCGGACCATCACTCCGTTCCCCGACTTGCCCCAGCTACGTTCTCATTTCCTGAAGAGAACAGTGAAAGAAAGGGTGAGCTCAACTAGCCCAGTAAGAAATATTATGACTAAGATAATGCAGAATAAATTATCATTAGCCTTCAACAATATTAAACTGATAAAATATAATAGACATCAAGTTTAACTGTAGCGGAATAAGCAATCCATTAAAAGAGTCAAGTAGAAAATAAACTCTACTATCTTTTATGATTTAAAAGATTTTCCAACACTGTGATCGCTGAGACTCAGCTTAATAAAATAATCCACATCATCGAATCACCCCTGCACTACGGCCAAGGATATTCGTATATTCATTAATGGTCATGATCATGCCAACAACTGTCCATCAATGCACTACGGGCCAATGAGGACTTTTACCACATCATTTGTAACATTACGGTCATGATTACACCGAATAATCCCTAGTCATAATCATACCAAGTCCATCTATGCACTACAGGTCACAGATGACTTTCAACAGAATATAAACATGAGGATGATGACAATGATATAAGAATTCAATAAAACAAGTTCAAGAATTAATTTATCCAAGAATTAACAACGTCCAAATTGTCAACATGATACTACTTTGTGGAGTAAAATTCAAGAATGATCAGGAGAATATTTTCATGAATAGATACTAGATGAAGCGCAAATGTCAAGGATATTCCACAAATTTTATGGAGTATAGAAGTCAAAACTTAACCAACTGAGTATAATAAAGAATGGAATAACAAAAGAAATCACCATGCATGCGATAGACCGCACAGACAGGTTATTCTTAACAGAATAATAATAATGGAACCAGGTCCGGCGTAAACGCACAGACAGGATATTCCGACAGAATAATAATAATGGAACCAGGTCCGGTGTAAAACACACAGACAGGATGTTCCAACAGAATAATAATAAAAACGGAACCAGGTCCGGTGTAAAACACACAGACAGGATGTTCCAACAGAATAATAATAAAAACAGAACCAGGTCCGGTGTAAAACACACAGACAGGATGTTCCAACAGAATAATAATAAAAACGGAACCAGGTCCGGTGTAAAACACACAGACAGGATGTTCCAACAGAATAATAGGAGAATGTCACCAAGTATAGGGTAGACCGCGTATACAGGTTATTCCAACAGAATAATAAGAAATGGAATAACAACAGTTCTCTTCATGAATAAGAAAGAATAACACCCCTTACCGTTTTAAAGAAGAGCTGAAGTAAGGAAGTAGTTAAGTAGCAGAATACTCTTCTTCTCTCTATCTATAGTTTCTCTCTATAGTTTCTCTCTCTAGAGTTCAGTGAATTCGTAAGAAATAATGAAGGAATGAGCTGCTATTTATAGAAAAATAGAATGCATAGTAACTAATCCATGAACGGTCCAGATTGATTACTTTAATCTGACGGTCCATATTTAAAGAAAAATCTTTTAAATAAAATATAATATATTCTATTTATAGAATAACTTTAATAAAGTATTTTGTTTTATATAAAAAGATGTTTCTGTTTTATTACGTTAATAATACGAATAAAACAAAACGTCATTATCGCTAAATAATTCATATTATTAACTGACAATAATGGAATCAAACTGAGTGACTTCTCACATAAGCATTAATAATTAATACCGTGTGCTACTATGCAACCACACGTATTACTGTACTTTTACTACCGAGTAGTTCAACAGTAACAATGGTAAAACTTCCGCTGTTATTTTTAATAAAATATTTTTGTCGTTTTCTCAATCCGACAATAATTCCGTTGTGGGGTCCACTAATGATTGTGTCGTTGTACGAATATTCCCTGTTAAAACGAATATTCCCCGACCAATCGAATATTATATAACAACTTGCGTACTTTGCAAAATTTATAAATATTACCCACAACTATAACATTATCTCAAATTAACTCCATAATATTCAAAAATGATATTTATAGAAAATTCATCTTTATTTATAAAAGTTGGGGTCTTACAGTGTGAATATTTTCTAGAAGACAATATTTGTATTGAAACTCACAGTATGTGTTGTCGTATTTTGCACGACAATTGTATTATTGAAGTTGTAGTTTGCTTTTTGTACCATGTATTTGACGACTCAGAATGGGTATTGTATACCTATTTTGGGAGCGTCACAATGATGCTTAAATTAAGGTATTCAATTAATGGAATCAATATTAAAGAGATTTTATAGAATCAATTTTAAAACTTTTAATTAATGGAATCTTTTGATTAGCCCTACTTTATGGAAAGAAGATATCAGTATATCTTTTGTTTAAACGGAATGAACACTTTATTTTTAAGATTAAAATATCTCCATATTTATTTTAAATGCCCAATTAAATTGTTCCATAAATTAAGCACTTCCATATTTATTTTTATGCAATTCAAAATTATTTCCATAATTATGGAAAACCTAATAATGGAAAACCTATGTCTCAAAATCTATGGAAACAATATAATATTCAAATCTTATTCCAAATTGATTTTTCCAATAAAGATAATGGAAACATATTGCTTATTTGAGGAAGGATTTAAATAATGGAAAGCTTCGGTTACTAATATATTCAATCAAAAACATCTTTAATATGGAATCAATTGGATTTTAGCATGATTTTAGCAATGTTACTTGATTGGTTTAATTCATTCTCCACTCAAGATATGATCATATCATATATGTATATTCCCAATTTAATATCAATCACTAGGCTTGATATTGATTTATGCCATTACGTGATCTGCTCAAAGACTTTTTATGGGAATAATAAGATATGCCCATACAATTAATTACCCATCACATATACCCATCACCAAATAATTAGATATACATACTTATTTCAAATAGACATTGGCACGTTAATTACCCAATTTCTTTATTGATTTTGAAATCCGAAATTATTTAAATTTACCCTCACTAATTAGTTTTCCAAAAATTACTCCAATTAATTGATCCATGCTAATTGATTCTAAAGATATGAATATTGATTTGCTAAATCAATTTTAAGGAAAGTCCAATCAATTAATAAATCATGAAAAACATTATGAATAACTCAATCCCAAGATATGTGGTATAGATTTATTAAATCCTTTAATTATGGGAAGGCTTCAAAATTGGCTTTTCAAAAATTACTCCAATTTAATTAATATTTGATTCTTATTAATTTTGAAAGCTTAATTAAATATTTGCATAATTAATATTTAATTAATTAATCATTTTAATTTATTCCACAATTAATTAATGATGCAATGCAATGCAAATCCTAGAGCCTTGATTGAGAAATAATTAAAGCTAGGATCTTACATTTAATTCTTAATGACTCAAGCAATTCTTTAAGCCTTTATGTCTTCAATTCTTTAATAAATCAAAGCTTCAAGAATTCTTTTAATATCCTGTAAATGCATGAGTAAACATTTTAGTACAATAGGAAAGTCTTTATCAAAACCTAAGGTTAGAATATGACCAAGTCAACAAAGTGGAATGAGTCGCATGAGTTACATAAATGGACCTGTGTGACATTGTGTTATGTGTGGTACATTAATGTGTACTTTATAAAGGATATTAAATTAAACTAAATAATCAATTGTTGTTAATATTTATTTCAAGAATTAAGTATAATTGAAATAATAAAGTTCATGATAATGTGGTGTGACACTATTCAATTAAAATATTATTGGATTAAACCAATGTACATAATGTACATGATATTATGTATTGGTGTATATCTAAAGTATGAATATACTTATGTGGGTGTGCATATATGTTTGTGTATATGTGTCCATAACTTAATTGATGTAACAATATTAAGCTATTAGAGATAAACTTGCTAGTCCAAACGGAAATAAACCCAAGTGTGCAAGTCACCTTTTACTAATGCTGAGGGTATGTGGCTTGTCCCAAAATTAGTGTCCCAATTCATTTAATTAACTGTGATAGGCCATTGGCCTAGCCTAACTCTTCATTTTCTCAAACTCAATGAATGACAATGATGGTGATGATGAAGGGGGTGGGTTCAATAGTGTCCCTCCTACCAACTCCTCCTTGCACATTAGATTCTCCTTCTTTCTATTGGATTTAAACATTGGGCAAAGCTATGATTCGGTTAATGGTTTCTCTATAAGTAGAGCTCTTCTCTTCTCAAACTAAATTGTCAAGTTCTGATAATATAGAGAGAGTCAGTGAGGTTGAGAGATAAAGGAGTATTAAGAAAGCTTTTGCAATTTGGCAAATTCAATAAGAAGAAGAAATAAACCTGTGAAGTAGAAGAGTTCTTCTAAGGTACTAACTTCTACTCCTCTACATTTCTTATACTTAAATCAGTATAGAATGGTGAAAGCATGATGATTGTGTGATTACAATACATATATGTTCTTCATTTCAAGATTATGAATTTCTTAGAAAAGCATAATGAAATACTTGCTTTTGAGTCACAAAATTGATGAATAAAACTTGTTGCAATATGTGAATTGTTGCTAGATACTGTTAATACAGTTAAATACGAAAACAACAAAAGTTAAACGGACCAATTTGGTTGAGAAACGAATTCGTAGTGAATGAATTCGCTAAATATATTTAAAATATGAAAATATAGCATGAAAACTAAATTGGAACCCTTAAAATGATTTGTTAATTTTTTTAAAGTGTTATAATTATTTTGTAGATGAGTAGCTAAGAGTTTAACGGGTTCAACGAATCGAAAACCAACTAATTCTGACTTAAAATGAAGAAGTTACGAAGATTTGAAGTAAAAACATTGAGAAAATTGTAATCTGGGCAAAGCCAAGCATGGGCGTGCTGCCTAGGAGTGCAGGCGCGCAGCTGGGTGCTGCCAAATGATGTGGACGAATTGGGATTGTGAAAAAATGTGCGCGGCCGCACTCATAGTGTGTCTGGTGTGACTGTTTTGACCTATTTTGGTAAAACGGCCATAACATTTTCATAAAGACTCCGATTGAGGCGATTCAAGATGATCCGGAACGAGGATGAATAGACCTACAACTTTTATTCTTTAAGTGTTTCAATTTGAAATAGTTAAGAGGGGTAAAAATATCCATCTTTGTGACTGCTACGTATTCAAAGGCAATCAGAGGGCGTCGGACATGCACTTACGCAAGTGTAGCTAAGCATGAATTGAACCTTTCAAGTGTGGTTTAAAATATGTTTTTAAATAATGAACTATGCTATGTGTGTGTAAATAAGATATATACATGCGAGCATGCTAGATGCTTATTAGTACCAATATATGGTTTAAAAGCTAATAACATCGAATCTTGTTAAAGAAAGTTGTCAATAAAAAGCCTAAGTCTGGTTCTGGCAGGGAGTAGCGCGACTGCGCCATTCCCAAGCTTAAATGCAGCGCGACCGCGCCGTTCTGCAGAGTGACCAAGAGTAGTTCGTTAACTGCATGGTCTTAAGTTATGGTTATATATTGTCCTTAAGGACTACAAGATATGAAATAAGATTGTTTAGATATATATGATAGTAGAATGAGCTAGTCTCATGGTTATCCTAAGTTCAAGTAAAAATGAAACCAAGTTAGGAAATAATATTTGTTCTTATATTAAGAGCGTATGAAATGTATGAATGATGGGTATGAATCCATGATTATATAATTGTGTAGGAACACACGCAGTGCAGATAAGCTTTAAGCAATTAAGTCGTAGTTGATAAACTACGAATTAGGCAAGTCTTTCAGTTCCTATTTGATATATAAATTTGATAACTTTTAGTTGAGCTATATCATGCTATGAGAATGTTGATGTATATATATGAAATGCATATGAGATTTGTATGAAATTTGAAAGTTGTTCCTTGATGATATGCTAGTGAAGTGAATCTCTATGCCTGTTATGTGAGAAGTAACATGCGTAGTAAATATTAATTGATTGTAAATGCATGAACTGGGTATGTTATTATATGCTATATGATGCATGAAAACTGTTAAAATTGCTGGACTGTCGAGTTCACCCTTGCAAATAACTATTTTTGCAGGTTAAAGACTCACGGTAAAGATTACGTGCTACTTGATTGATAGAGTTCAATAGTATCAAAGGAGATTGATTCATTTATTTAAATATATGCTCTTGAACCATGTTTAGGTTCTAGGAGATGTACATGATAGTAGTTACAATGCGTAATACATGTTGAGTTGTAAAATTATACTATGTGATGCATAGAGGAATTCGAATCGAGATGTAAAAATTTATACAATAATTCGAATAGAATGAATCATAACATAATTTGATTCAAGGATATGTAATTGATTCAAGTTAAGAAATCAATAAAAGATTTTTTTTAAAGGAGGTGGAAAAAGTTTAAATTATTTCACATATTTTTATAACATCAAATATGATGTATGACAGGAATGGTAAACGACCAAGATTTAAAACTTATAAAAGTTTGGGGTCATTATACAGATCCGGGAAATGGAAAGAATTTATATTCTAAATTGTAATAAGTAAAGTTATATTCATTAAGTTATGAATAAAAGATATAAATAGTTTGACGATAGTAGTATCGTGGCGGACCGGATCCGAGGTACGAAGGGACCCGGATTTGGGGGCGTCACATGAACCTTAAAGTAAATATTTTCGAAATTTTTTTTGTGTAATTGTTGTGGTGGAAACCTTAGCATTCTTAAATAAGTTTAACGGGTCTATAAATTTGAACTATATATGTTTCAAGCCAACAGTCACTCCCAGTTAGTAGCCCATAGGAACAATAAGAAAAAAAATAAACTGCACGCAAAATAAGAGGGTATAACCAAAAACGCTTATTTTTGACGAAATATTCCGTCCAAATTAACCTTATTCCGAATTAGGCTAATTTCAACAAAATATTCAGTCAAAAATTCAATCGAATACAATTCGGTCAGAAATAAGTCCGTCAAAAATATTTATTCTCTACGAAATTATGTCCGATGAAACTTTCGTCGACATTACGGTAGTTTCGACGGAATTTAATTTTGACAAAATTTTTCGTCGGAAATATCTTGTCACGTGTTAGTTTTAAATTTATTCTGAAAAGATTATTTTCGACGAAAATTCCGTTGTAATTAGTTTATTCCATCGGAAATATTGCTTTTTTAAAAAAAAAATATTTTTTTTCTTTTTTACAATTCCCAAGATTGAAAACCCCAATTTGAACTTGTACCTGTTTTTAACCAGTTTTTCCCAACAACATACATATAAATCGCAACGACCAACATACACGTTAAAATGACTAATCCTCAAAACAATTCTCAACAATAACACATACATATAAATGTAACTATCTATTTATACCTTATACATGGCTAATCTTCCAAACAGCACATAAATAATTGTTTCAACTTTAAAAGTAGCTAAGATAAGAAAGAAAACAAATATAAACTAAATTATGATGTATAACAAGTATAAGTTAAACTAAAATCGTAATCAATAATGATGTTCAACGTAAATAAGTCTAACTGCAATTGATAATATAACTAAGTATAGCTAGCTACAACTATCTATCATTATCATCGGGAGGGGGTCGACAATGTTGATTCGGTGTCTAAAAATCATCGTCATCATCCACCCACTCGTCATCCACATCCCGCTCGGCATCGCCACCCTGTCGATACAATTAAAAATCGACTAAAAGACATTTGCACCCCAAACTTTATACAAATGTTGACGTTTGCACCCCAAACTGAAAAAGTGTACAAGTACACCCCAAACTTCAGTTATACTTAACAAAAGGCACACTTTCTTCAGTTAACCAGTCAAAAGTGACTGGCTATGCTTGTAATGTTTATTACAGAGTGGTACTTTTGGTAGTTTACATTTATGCCAAATTTACGTTAATTAGGCACCGGTTATTTACTCGTGTTGGTTATCAGACATAAATCCCCAAATCAATTGGGCTATGGTTCGCGACCTGCAGGAGAAGTGGGACAATGAGCGAGAACAACAGATTCTTGAGGGATTCAGAAGACAATAACGTTTATGGAGTGAAGGGTGTCCCAGAATATCGTAAGTGCTTCAAAGAATATCTTAAAATAATGGGCTGATGTAGTTTAGTGTGTTATTTTTGTAGTTTATTGTGTTATTTTTGAATTTTATTGTGTTCTTTTTATAGTTTATTGACTTCTTTTTGTTGTAAAGTGGAATGATATCCTTCATTGAATAGTATAAAGGTGGACAGTGGACCCCTTTGATGATTAATATATAAGATTCTGTAGTTATTACTTTACAATTTTTGGATTTTATGAAATTAAATATGATGTGGTCCACACATTTAACCGAGAGTTTTTACTTTGTGTTTGTGGCTTTACAGGCAATAAGGAATATTTTACAGTCAAATTTATCCACAGTGGACACTTTGAAGAGAGTCCACATAAACAGTATATGGGAGATACTTTTAATATTTTGATTTTTGTCATCCTGATTACATCTTTTTACTTGACATAGTTATCATGATGAAGGAGTTGGGATATCAAGTTGGACACCTAAAGTTCCATTATAAGTCACCTACAACTGATATAGAGAGGGGATTATGGGTGTTAGAAAATGATGATGATGTTTTAACAATGTGTATGCTTAACCCTTCTAGTAGGCTAATTGAAATATATTTGGAGGTGATTAGATCTGTGGGACCAGAAGCTGAATTTGAAGTTGAAGGTGATAATAATAATGAATGCAGAGATTTAATATCAATTGGGGATTATAAAATAGAGTTAACTGATGAAAGTTACGTGGATAGTTCTGTGGAAGAATCAACTGAGGATGGAGAGGATGATGAAATTTGGGAGGGGGATGAGGGTGATCAGACTGGGGTGTATGAGAGTGATGAATTTAGGGAGGGGATAAAGGGTGATTAGACTAGGGGGACTGAGGATGAGGAAGAGGGTGGTCAGACTGGTGGGGCTGAGGAGGATGCATTTTGGGATGCATTTTCGCCACAATAGTCGGTGTAAATGCTTTGCATGGTGTTTATCAGCTCAGCCTGGTACTGGATAGCAATGTCCTGCCTCTGCGCCACAGCTGCAATGTTCCTCTGCTGTCTACAAGCCTCGGCGTCATGCTTTTAATTCAGCACGGTGAGAGACGCAATGATGTCGGCCATTAGTCCCTGGCTAGCTGGGCCTGCGTCTGAAGCAGCATCTGGAGGCTGCGAGGGCTCGACCTCTGATGAAGGAGGTGGCACTTTAGGTGGCTCGTAACCCTCGCCTCTGACATGAGACTCTGCTCCCTCCCACTCATAGTAGCGTTTGATTGTTAGATGGTCAATGACTGTCATTGGTGGCGAAGCTATCTCCTCGGGCCCCCAGTACTGGATACCTTCCCGCTTGCACAAGGTTGTGATCAATGATGGATGAGGAAGTCCAGCGACGATGTTACTCTTGATTGCCTTTCGAATGGAGTCATGAATGAGCATGCCAATATCCACATTAAGACCCATGACAATGGCAAATAGCAGAATCGCCCTATCCTTCATCACGTCGCTCAGATGCCGGGTCGGGATCATGATTGCACATATGAAGCTGAACCACGCCTTCCTATAGCGACTAAGTGCGGAAGCCGAGAAACTGGTCTTTTCCCCTGTGTAATCATTTTTCTTCCATGCAGTCCCGGGCTTACAAAGCCGCTTAATGATATCCTCGAGATCATAGCTGCGGAGTCCCGACTGTATATAATCATTGCCCGTATAGTTGGGTGTTCCATACAAGGTATTGATGGCCTGACTACTATACTCCACTAGCTTCCCCCGAACTTGAACAACAGCAGGGCCTTTGGGATTGGCGTTAGCATAGAACTCTTGAACCCCAGATACAACAGCTGACCCAGGTGGCTTTGTGAAATGGATCCAGTTGCGCTCCTGTATCATGGTGGTTAGCTCACCATCTTTTTTGTCCGGCCTGAACCCACGCTCAGGAATCAGATTTCGTGAGCTGAAAGAACTTTTGTACCTTTTCCAGGCCTCCTCATTGATAAACTTGGCTCTGTCCCAATCCGTTGGTGGTGGCACGGTGGAAGATGAAGACCCTCCAATACTTAGGCGTTGTCTCTTTGGTCCCATGTCGAAATTTAAGCAATTGGTATGAACACTGGTAGAAAACTGAAGCACACACTCCCCCAAACTTAGGCTCGAATAACCCCAACAATTTCACTGCTAAATAGCCCCAAATCAGTCAAATTTTGGTTCAGACAATTTCTCAAACACCTTGCGAGCGCTCTTCAAAACAATACTTGGACAGCCTTTGTGTGCGATTGCTTTATCCAGATTTTCGTTAGCGAAAATCACACAATTATACATCACGAATTTCATTAATCCAAACAATTATGTCAAAATCAGTAAGGATAACCCCAATTACCTAAATGGAGAAGAGAAGCAATCCTTTGGATCCTTAGATGTGCGATGGATGGGAGACTGAATTCGTGTGTTGGTGACCCTTGAGAAGTAATCGTCTGGCTAAGAAGAGTGATCTTGCTCGTAGAGGGAAAGTCGTGTCGGGGAATAGTTATTTGATGAGGAGATGGAGAGGTTCGGTCGAGAGGGAAGGGAAGTAATGGGCGTAGTGGCTTGACTGCTGGCCTGAAACCAGTTTTTAAAAACTAATTCTCGCTGCCGGCGCCGCGGCGCGGGCTGCTCTATGTAGTTTGGCGCTGCGGCGCGAGTTAGCAGAAGGTGAGGCTCACTATCGGCGCTACGACGTGACATACCCTTTATTGCTTGGCACTGCGGCGCGAGTTAGCAGTAGGCAAGGCAATTCATGGCGCTGAGGCGCGAATAATGGAGCTGTGGCGCAAAACCGGCGCTGCGGCGTGAATTACAATACATGGGTTAGCGCCGCGGCGCGAATGCCTTTTTCTGCATATTTTCTGTCTATTATCTGCACATGCCAAGACCAGGATAACAGAAAACACTACGACGCCAATACGCATTATTACAAACAATATAATAGCTAACTACAGAGTAAACTAGATATAGGTAAAGGAAACAGATAAAATTTATACCGAGATGGGGGTGCCTCCCCACCAAGCGCTTGTTTTAAAGTTGTTAGCTTGACTATACTGAAGCCGTTCAATCCAATTCATAAGCGAAAATGACCTTCTCATGCCGCTTATTTGTCAATTCCTTTGGATTTTTGGCAGACGTTGATGATGGATCATCTTCGTTTCCTATATCCATCCAGTCATCCATCGGCACAAAGAAGCTTTCGCCACTGGAATTATCCACTAATTTGCCTATTTTATTAAGATGAAAACGGTCTTTGTGCGCTATTGGGCCCTCACAGATTTCCACAGATGGGAGCGTGGTTTCTGATTGTAGATCAGTATTGACTATACAACCACTGTTTATCCTTTTGTCACCAACTTCAGACTCCACCGGTTGGCTAGTTTGAACTATGACGTCTCCCTCAACAATTGTGCGAGACTCATTACATTTTCTTTGCGTATCCACCGTGCAATGCTCTACTGCTTCATCATCGAGATCAATTAAGACCGAGAGATTGCCTTGTGGTGGATTTGTGATGGCATTGACGAGTTGCCCCAATTGATTTTCAAGGCTGTGCAATGCGGCTTCTTGGCTTGCCATTCGAACCTCATTTCTCTCAATAAAGTCGATGAGAAGCTCCCCAAGCCTGTTCTCTTCTTCTCGTGTTGAGGTCTCATAAAAGCTCTCATTGGGTTGAGACGTCAACTCATAATGCGGCGGAGACTGATAGTCAAACTGAGAGGTATGATTCGGATCATGATATGCCTCTTGACTGTAGTCCCATGAGTTTGGATAACCCTGGCAGTTTGGATGGTAGGGAATCAGTTCAAAGTCAGCTGGTTCCTGACAGTAGGCATTCTGAGTGGACTGACACTCAAAATTGTCAGAAAATTTCAAGGCATTTACAATTTGAACTTGCAGTTGCTCGACCCTTTCTTCCGAGCTTGGTTGCGTCGTCCCCTCATAAGGCCATTGATAACATTGATCATCCATAATCTATAAACTTAAAAACAAAAATAAAGGAAGATCAAACAAATAAAATAAATAAATGTATACAAGTTCAAAGTAAGACTAAATTGATTAAAATCAATATTGGACAATATTAGAAAAATAGTTCCCCGGCAACGGCGCCAAAAACTTGTTGGTCGGAAAACCGATCACTAAACACGTGCAAATATACGCGGTCTAACAAGTAATACAGTGATAAGAAGTGTGTCGAACCCACGAGGAACTATGACTAATATTTACCAAATACCGACTATGTATCGCTAAAGTCTTATTCGAATAGCAGTAAATGGAAGTGTGATTAATCTAATTAACTAATTAACAAAGCAAGTAAATGGATAACGAATGGTAATCTAAGGAATTACAAGCTAAGGTTACAACTTCACCCCACACAGACATTCTGTCGAACACCTAGCGTGCTATGTTTCATCAAACTAGCTACCTTTCTCTCTTTGGTCTAAATGGTCACGATAATTTGTCGACCGAGAACACACATGTTGTAAGACCCCGAATTTTATGAAATAAAAGTATTCAATTTTTCTTATAATTACTATTTAGTAAATGGTTAAATTGATAAATGTTAAAGTTAAGGGTGATATATGAATTTTTTTTTGAAATACACAAAGTGGTTATAAAATATTCATTGTTATCGGGAAATATTCGTTTGGTCGTGAAATATTCTTACTGTCGGGGAATATTCATACGACGGCGCAGCCTTTTGTGGGCCCCATAACGGAAAGCGATTGGATGAAGAAAATGACAAGAGTAAGTTGTTTATAAATAACGACGTAGTTGTTATCGTTAACACTGTTGGAATACCCGGTGGTTAAAACACAGTAATACGCGTTGTTGCACAGTAGCACACAGTATTGCACCAATTATTAATTTTTACGTAAGAAGGCATTACTCAATAATTGTTACAGTAATTACTGTTCAGTATTTTATTTTATTGATTCAATAATTACTGCGTTGATATTTTATATTACTGTTGTTTTAATAATTGTCACTACACAGTATTTTTTATTATCGGAGCAATAATTCATATTATCTGAATAATATTATTAGATAACATTATTGGCAATATCTAGAAAGTTCTGTCTAAGGAGAGGTTTGTTCATCTAATTGCGCGCCAGTAAGGAAGAGATCCTTATTGGAAAGCCCCCTCTTTCCTAGGAACTGCCTGGTTTTCAGTAATGTGATTCTGTAATTTTATTTGTGAATAATTAATTATTGATTTATATGATTAGAAAAATATTGATTTTATGTGGATATAGATGGAGAAAAATTTTAATGTGACAATTGTTGAAAATTAATATTTTATTTTTCTAATAAAATAATTCATTTTAATATATTATTTTAATAATATATTAATGGTGATATTTTTACAATGAATGTGGGATATATAAATAAATGAGGAGGAAGAGTATTTTTGTTGGATTAAATGTTTAACACATGTTTTGTGTGTTGGTGGACACAATTCTTGACCGAAAATTTATTATAGACTGTAAAATCGCCCGTTTATCGATTTCTGTCAATTTCTGTTTGAAATTTGAAAAAACTTTCTTCTGCAAAGTTGTAGAGAATTGAATTTCCTATAAAAAATTGCGAGATTCAAATTTTCTAACAAAAGGGCTATTTATTATGAATTATTGAAGTTCTGAAGTTCCGAAATAATTGATTTTTGGAAGTTTTATTTATTTTTATTAACAAAAACGTTTTTTACACTTTGGTGGGTCCCACTTGCACATGTTGATGGCTGAATCCAGATTTTCTAAGATGGGCTTGATAATTTTGTAAATATAATATTATTATATTCAATTTTATGCTTTGGTGTTCTAAGCAATTTCCTATAAATAGGGTGCTTAGATTAGAATTGAAAATCACACCATAAACTGAAGTTTTCTCTCTATTTCTCTCTCTATATTATCGAGTGTATTCTTGTGAGTATTTTGATATCTTGAATGTCGTTATACGGTGCAAGTTCGTTCAGCGTTATTCCAGTCAGGAGTACTGCTCTTTTGAGGTAAGGGATAGTAAGGGATGTTATTTTTTTTATCAATGATATTATTTCTTTCAATATCATTATACCGGAATATTGGTAAGATTTTTCTAGTAAAATTCTTATCTTTTCATGTCGGAGTTACTATTCATGAGTTACTATTCATGAGTTACTATTCACGAGTTACTATTCATGAGTTACTATTCACGAGTTACTATTCATGAGTTACTATTCATAAGTTACTATTTACGAGTTACTATTCATGAATTACTATTCATGAGTTACTATTCACGAGTTACTATTCACGGGTTACTATTCATATCAAAATTGGTTTCTTTTTCTAACCAAATTATAGTTGATTTATGAATATTACTCTTGAGATTAAAACTATATGTTGATCATATTATTTTTTTATTATCATATATAACATTTTTATAACCCTAATGATGATATTTCTCTTTGACTTGAGTGTAAAGATGGGTAGATTTTTGGTACGATCATGACTATGGGTTCTCTTTGGCCAGTAGTGCAAAGTTGAATTGTTGACTGGTATGATCATGACCATTGAATTTATAATTGAATATCTTTAGCTTAAGTGCAAAGGTGAAATGATCAATGTGGTTATAATTATTGGTTATATAAATTTTGAAATGATTATATATTTCTTTGAGATAATAATATATTTGGCTTGTAGTGCAAATATGAGCTGTTGAGGAATATCTTTGGCATGTAGTGCAAAGATGAGTTGTTGATGAATATCTTTGGCCCGTAGTGCAAAGATAAAATTATTAGTATGATTATGAATAGGAACTGTGATTTGGTATAACCATGATCTTTGATGTTTCAGGTAAAGACAAGTGATGAAAATTATCTTTGTTCTGGATGAGAAGAGGAATTTAGAACTACAATTATGATTATGAGTTATACATGTGATTGTGGACATGAATTGTTGATTGATGTTACAGGGATAAAACATTGTTGGTGGACTTTTAACATAGAGAAGATAATAGACTTTATAGTCTATTTGACTCTTCTAATGGATGGCTCGTTCCACTGCAACTATGGTTAAAATTTTTATCATCTACCATATGTTCTAAATCTCTGATTTAATTCTGTTGAAGGCTATTGATAACTTATTTATCTTTAGTTATGATATTCTTTACTGAGCTAGTTGTGCTCACCCTTTTGCTTCACAATTCCTTTCAGGTAATAAAAGTGTAGCTGGGTCAAGCGGGGGAATAGAACGGTGGTATATAGATGTTGAGAGTGAGGTGAATTTAACTTGGAAGGGTGTTTTTTCACTATCATACAAGATGTCTAATGATATAAAATCTCGTGTCATCATAAGACAGGGATGTGCTCATCCACTTGTCGAGTATATCTACGAGCACTACCTATATAATCTTGGTGTTTGTTTGAAGTATAATTCACGATTAAAGACAGTGGAGATAATGATAAGTCAAGAGAAGACTCACCATTGGGAAGAATATGATAGTAATCTTCTTGTTTTTCTTTGGGGTCTATTGGGTCAACCAAGGATAATTCTGTGGCCATATGATATCTATCATAACCTAGACGCATGGCCTCCCATGTACGAAGGTTTCCTTGAGCACTTCCCAAATATTCTAATTTTTAATACAGTTTTTGACTATACCTTTATGTAAGGTGTCATTGTGAGGTGATGTCCACGGTTGGAACATGAGTCACATTTGGTATATATTTGTATCCAAACTCACAGTATATGTGTTGTTGTATTTTGCACGACAATTGTTGTAATAAAGTTGTAGTTGTTTTCTGTACCATGTATTTGGCGACTCAGAATAGGTTGGATGGAATGGACCTATTTTGGGGGCGTTACACATGTGCTTATGAACCTCTGTCGAGATATACACAAACATATCCTCTCCAGATCCACCCAAAAGGGAATAGAACAGAAAAGAAAGTCCAAGCGAGATACAATCCTACACATGTCTATGCGAATTAATCATAACAAGGATTTAAGCATAAGTTCTCAATGAGGTCGCACGTGGCGCACAGAGATATGTCTATTCTACGCACAACTTATGCAGTCAAAACCCATAATCACATGCCAATATATTTAGGTGTAAATCTATAATCCTTCTATCGATATCATGTAAATTACCAAAAGCATCACTAATATCTTAGTGAGAATCATTAAGCACAAATATATTAAACCAAATCATATGGTGCCAACCAAAGAGATAAGACAGTCAATTTAAATAACAAAGGATTTCATTATAACCTTAGAGCAAATACTCAGTTCATAGCTATTAAAGCAAATATGAGTAGCAATAAAGACAACATTTATAGATTACAAAATAAGAGAAAATAAATGGATAAGAGGAAACTCTGTCAAAGCCCTTCCATCTCCATGCATTTCGCTCAAATCAAGCTTTACAATCCGTGTCGCTCACTGCTCATGTCGCTCCAAGGATATGCCAGACTTCTCCCTAATCTACTTAATCTATATTTACAGAGAATCTAAAAGAAAGAAATTACAGATGAAAATCCTAAGCTAAGCTATCCTATATGATATAGTGCTTTCCTATATATGAGATGATGAGATATAA